>SJXQ01005959.1:327871-355857 GCA_006408695.1 Aepyceros melampus | reverse complement strand
TGATGCTTTCTAAGGCCCACTTGACTTCACATTCCAGGATGTCTGGCTCTAGATGAGTTATCACACCATCGTGATTATCTTGGTTGTGAAGATTGTTTTTGTACAGTTCTTCCGTGTATTCTTGCCACCTGTACTTAATGTCTTCTGCTTCTGTTAGGCCCATACCACTTCTGTCCTTTATCAAGCCCATCTTTGCATGAAGTGTCCCCTTGATATCTCTAACTTTCTTGAAGAGATCTCTTGTATTCCCCATTCTGTTGTTTTCCTCTATTTCTTTGCATTGATCACTGAGGAAGGCTTTCTTATCTCTTCTTGCTATTCTTTGGAACTCTGCATTCAGATGCTTGTATCTTTCCTTTTCCCCTTTGCTGTTGACGTCTCTTCTTTGCACAGCTATTTGTAAGGCCTCCCCAGACAGCCATTTTGCTTTCTTGCATTTCTTTTCCATGGAGATGGTCTTGATCCCTGTCTCCTGTACAATGTCATGAACCTCATTCCATAGTTCATCAGGCACTCTATCTATCAGATCTAGACCCTTAAATCTATGTCTCACTTCCACTGTATAATCATAAGGGATTTGATTTAGGTCATACCTGATTGGTCTAGCAGTTTTCCCTACTTTCTTCAATTTAAGTCTGAATTTGGCAATAAGGAGCTCATGATCTGAGCCACAGTCAGCTCCTGGTCTTGTTTTTGCTCACTGTGTAGAGCTTCTCCATCTTTGGCTGCAAAGAATATAATCAATCTGATTTCAGTGTTGACCATCTGGTGATGTCCATGTGTAAAGTCTTCTCTTGTGTTGTTGGAAGAGAGTGTTTGCTATGACCAGTGCATTCTCTTGGCAAAACTCTATTAGCCTTTGCCGTGCTTCATCATATAATACTTGTCTTCTCTAAGTTACTTAGTATGGTAATTTCTTGGTGCATTTGTGCTGTTGCAAATGGCATTATTTCATTTTTTTTAATGACTGGATAATACATATTGTGTATAGATATCACAGCTTCTTTATCCATTCATCTATTATGGAAATCTAGATGGCCTCCACATCTTGACTATTGTGGACAGTGCTGCTTTGAATGTTGGGGTGCATTTATATTTTTAAATTATGATTCACTCTGGGTACATGCCTAGGAGGGGAATTGGTGGTTCATATTGTAGTTCGTGTTCTCAATCACTCAGTTGTGTCCAACTCATTGTGACCCAATGGAATATAACCTGCAAGGTTCTTCTGTCCATGGCATTTTTGAGGTAAGAATACTAGAGTAGTTTCCCCATCCTAATCCAGTGGCTCTTTCCAACCCATGGATCAAATCCACATCTGGTGTCTCCTGCATTGGCAGGTGGATTTTTAACCACTAGCACCACCTAGAAAGCCCCTTTTTAATTCTATTTTTATTTTAAGGAAACTCTATGCTGTTCTCCATAGTGGCTATATATAAATTTATTGAATCAAAATAAGTGACAATAAGGTAACAATATCAATGCAGGAAGGCAGGGGCAGAAAGCAGAATCAGAGTCCCAGCCAGCCCCAAGCAGCACCCCTGCCACCAGATTTCTAGTGGCAAAATCACATTCCCTATAATTTTGTGTCATATTGAAATCATAGACATATATTTTTTCTTCTTTTTTTGCAACAGTTTCATGTTTTTTATGAAACATGGGAATATATTGCCTTTCCTCTGGAAACTATGACCTCTCATTACAAAGTCTATCTAGATTTCATGTTCCATTTTTGATAAAAACATGAGTACAGTGAACTGTTTGTATAATAAGAAGGAAAATAAGAGCAAGTCCTGTAATAAATGGAAGCCATATCAGTCTAAGGAATCACCAGAGAGAAACCACAAAGTAATTTGAACAGGGGAAATTTAATAAAACAGATTGGAGTAGCAAAGGATTACTTAGGAAAAGGAGAAATCTAAATAATATAGAAATTTTGCATGTAAGTAACAGTTGGGCTTCCCTGGTGACTCAATGGTAAAGAATCCATCTGCCAATGCAGGAGACACAGGTTTGATTCCTGGGTTGGGAAGGTCTTCTGGAAAGGAAATGACAACTCACTCCAGTATTCTTGCCTGGAGAATTCCATGGACAGAAGAGCCTGGTTGCAGGGGGTACAGTCCATGGGGTCACAAAGAATTGGCCATGACTTGACAGCTAAGCAACAACAATAAATAACAGCCACTGATGAGGGCAGAGCTAGAGCAGAGAAAGTTTATGCTCAAGGTTGCACCCAGGCCCTGCTGGAGAGGACAAGGCTGTGCCTCCTTGGATGGCACTGAAGTACTGGTGTCTCACTGGCAAAATCCTGCTGAAAATCTTCCCCTTGAATGAGCTGGGCCCAGTCTCCCTGGAGGTCTTCAGTGACAGAAGAGCCTCAGCCTAGAGGGATTTTGAGGAGAAATTGGTACCAAGATCTTTATTGACCACTGGGGGCTATGAGCCCATATGTACTATCCTGAAGCAGCCAGGCAATGGGGAAAACCTTCCCATGCGGGACACAGGCCAGGGGTCACTATGGAATACCGAATAGAACACTCTCCTGCCTTTTCAGTCTCTCCAGTGCCCTCTACTGACAAAGCCTCAGTGCCAGCTGGTAATTGGTATAATTATTGTTCAGTTTCTCAATCGTGTCCGACTCTTTGTGACCCCATAGACTGCAGCATGCCAGGCTTCCCTTGTCCTTCACCATTTCCTGGAATTTGCTCAAAGTCATGTCTGTTGAGTTGGTGATGCCATCCAACTGTCTCATCCTCTGTCATCCCCTTCTCTTCCTGCCTTCAATCTTTCCCAGCAGCAAGGTCTTTTCCCAGTGAGTTAGCTGTTTGCATCATGTGGCCAAAGAACTGGAGCTTCAGCTTCAGCAGCAGTCCTTCTAATGAATATTCAGAATTAATTTCTTTAGGATTGACTGATTTGAATTCCTTGCTGTCCAAAGGACTCTCAAGAGTGTTATCTAGCACCACAATTTGAAATCATCAATTCTTTGGTGCTCAACCTTCTTTGTGATTCAACTCTCACATCCATACATGAATACTAGAAAAACCATAGCTTTGGCTATACAGATTTTGTTGATAAAGTGTCTGCTTTTTAATATGCTGCCTAGGTTTCCCATAGCTTTTCTTCCAAGGAGCAAGCGCCTTTTAATTTTGTTGCTGCAGTCGCCATCTGCAGTGATTTTGAAGCCCAAGAAAATAAAATCTATCACTGCTTCTACTTTCCCCCCATCTATTTGCTATGAAGTGATGGGACCAGAGGTCATTAGTTTTTTGAATGCTGAGTGTTAAGCCAGCTTTTCCACCCTCCTCTTTGACCTTCATCAAGAGTCTTTTTAGTTCCTCTTTGCTTTCTGCCATTAGAGAGATACCATGTGCATATCTGAAGTTTTTGATATTTCTTCTGGCAATCTTGATTCCAGCCAGCATTTCACATGAATGTATTATGCATATAAGTTAAATAAGCAGAGTGACAATATATAGCCTTGACCTACTCCTTTCCCAATTTTGAAACAACCCCTTGTTCTATTTCCAGTTCTAACTGTTGCTTCTAATCCTGCATACAGGTTTCTAGGAGGCAGGTAAATTGGTCTGGTATTCCCATCTCTTGACGAATTTTCTGTTGTTTGTTATGATCTACAGAATCAAAGACCTTAGCATAGTCAATGAAGCTGATGTAGATGATTTTTTGGAATTCTCTTGCTTTTTCTATCATCCAGCAAATGTTGCAATTCAGTCTCTGGTTCCTCTGCCTATTCTAAATTCAGCTTGTACATCTGGGAGTTCTTGGTTTATGTACTGTTGAAGCCTAGTTTGAAGGATGTTGAGCATTGCTTTGCTAGCATGTGAAATGAGCACAGTTGTACGGTAGTTTGAACATTCTTTGTCATTGCCATTATTCGGTATTGGAATGAAAGCTAACCATTTCCAGTCCTATGGCCATTGCTGTGTTTTCCAAATTTGCTGGCACACTGAATATAGTACTTTAACAGCATCATCTATTAAGCTTTTAAATAGCTCAACTGCAATTCCATCATTTCCACTAATCTTATTTGCATGAAATGTTTCCTTGATATCTCCAATTTTCTTAAATCATGTCCAGTCTTTCCCATTCTATCTTTTACACTATTTCTGTGCATTGTTCACATAAGAAGGCTTTCTTATCTCTCCTTGCTATACTTTGCGACTCTGCATTCAGTTGGGTATATCTTTCCTTTTGTCCTTTGCCTTTCACTTCTCCTCTCTCAGCTACCTGTAGAATAGCTCTTGCATTTCTTTTTATTGAACATAGTTTTGGTCATTGCCTCCTATGCATTGTCACTAAGCTCTGTCCATAGTTGGACAGACACTCTGTCTGCTAGATCTAATCCTTTGAATCTATTCAACACCTCCATTGTATAATCATAAGGGATTTTATTTAGGTCATATCTGAATGGTCTAGTGGTTTTCCCCAGTTTCTTCAAATTAAGTTTGAATTTTGTAATAAGGAGTTAAAGAGCTGAGCTATAGTCAGCTTCCAGTCTTGTTTGTGATGATTGTAGAGTTTCTCCATCTTCAGCTGCAAAGAATGTAATTCTGATTTCGATATTGATCATCTGCTGATGTCCATGTGTAGAGTCGTCTCTTGTGTTGTTGGAAGAGGGTATTTGTATGACCAATGTGTTCTCTTGGCAAAACTCTGTTATCCTTTTCCCTGATTCATTTTGTACTCCAAGGCCAAACTTACCTGTTACTCCAGGTATCTTGTGACCTCCCATTTTTGCAATCCAATCCCCTATGATGAAAAGGATATCTTTTATCTTGTTAGTTCTAGAAGTCCTTATGAGTCTTCATAGAACCATTCAACTTCAGCTTCTTCAGTTTTAGTGGATGGGGCATAGACTACTGTGATGATGAATCATTTGCCTTGAAAACAAACTGAGGTCACTCTGTTTTTTTGAGATTGCACCCATGTATTGCATTTCAGACTCTTTAGTTGACTATGAGGACTATTCAGTTTCTTCTAAGGGAAGACTAAGTTTTGGATAGAGGGGTTAATCATAAACTCAGAAGAGGAACTTGGTTTTAGTGGGACTCGTTTTCTCTTTGGGCTATTTTTTCAATCGTTAGTGGCTCAGTCTCCCTTGGGCTTTCCTGGTGGCTCAGATGGTAAAGAATCCACCTTCAGTGCAGGAGGTCTGGTTTGATCCCTGGGTCAGGAAGATCCCCTGGAGAAGGGAATGGCTAACCACTCCAGTATTCTTCACTTTTAGCCTCCCATAGCAACAAATATTCTATTAGTTCTTAAACTGTTATTGCTAATGATATGGTACCATCAACATAACTCCAATAACAGATGAAATGAACCTGTTGGCCCCATAGATAAACTTGCATTCTTTCTCACATAGGATAAAATAAAGGAAAATTGAAATTAAAAACCTTTATTATATTTCCTAAAAAATAAAGATGGAGTAAGACTGTACTCTAAGAGTGTAATAATAAGGACAAGAAAAATATGTAAAAGATAATTCTATCAACTATTCTGGTCACTAAATTAGTAGCTATAAAAGATTTTTAAAACAGTGGCAGACACTCATTTTGAGATTTTACAAATGACTTATTCAAGAGAGAGAATCAGCGTTATTCTCAAAAAGAAAATGTGTCATCAATAAAATAGTAATAGTAATTTAAATACAGTATTATACTATATTTAAAATAATATCCTGCCTGTGTTTTAGCATACATGGCATGCTCTCACAATATGTAGGTATTTAAATTAAGTTTAATGATTTTAAATATTATATTTGTTTACCCTGAGCTCTATATTTTTAATCCTCAGAAATAATTAGCATTTTATTTCAGTAAAAAACAAAAATTACATTCCATCATTCATCACTTTTTCTTTCAGATGTCTGTAACTTATTTACTGAAGTTAGATTTAGATGATCTTTCCAAGAGATAGCTTACTGTGAAATGTGTTAATAATCTACAAAGCATGTTACAAAGCTACTTTATCACCAAAGTAGCCTAAAATATTGATTTCTTAGACATATTTTTATAAATGTCCATTAAACATTTTTTAAATGATATAATTACAGTCATGTCAAATATAGAATATACCAGTGAAAAGTTAGGAAAAGAGGATTTTCAAAACTGGAATAATAATGCATTTTAATAAGGAAGTCTGAGATATACATTAGTTTTAGAAAAAAAAAATTGAGGAAACAGCAAACCCTGTGTTCAATGGTTTTACCAACTAACATAATATATCTTAGTTGGACATATTTTTTTCTTTCCAAGAGATAGCTTACTGTGAAATGTGTTAATAATCTACAAAGCATGTTACAAAGCTACTTTATCACCAAAGTAGCCTAAAATATTGATTTCTTAGACATATTTTTATAAATGTCCATTAAACATTTTTTAAATGATATAATTACAGTCATGTCAAATATAGAATATACCAGTGAAAAGTTAGGAAAAGAGGATTTTCAAAACTGGAAATAATAATGCATTTTAATAAGGAAGTCTGAGATATACATTAGTTTTAGAAAAAAAAAATTGAGGAAACAGCAAACCCTGTGTTCAATGGTTTTACCAACTAACATAATATATCTTAGTTGGACATATTTTTTTCCTAATAGAGGATTTCTTTTACAAGAAAATTCACACCTTGCATACTAGATCATATAATTGTAAAACTTTGGTTTAGAATTTGTCAAGATTCATTGTAGCTTAACTTTGAGAATTTTGCTGGCACTTACATAACGGGGCTGATATTTATGTAGTGTTAACTGAAAATCACTCTAATAAAAATTTAGAAGAAATTCTCAAAGTTCATATAAATTACTCACCTGCCTTTAAAAAAAGGTTCATTTCTCTAGTCTAAAGAATATATTATTGAGAATTCACATCTCATCCAATACACAAATTTCATTTTGGCTGGATTTTCATATAAAGCTCTTTGCCAGAACTACTTACATGGATAAAATGAATGATTTTAGCAATTCCCAAAGCTACTAATGGTGTTTAAGTTCTAGGCATAGGATAATAAGTGTCAGGGTTGGCTGCCAAATATAATTATGTATCAGCCAACCAGAAGCTAATTATACTATTCTGTTTGAAAACAACAACTACTTGAGGATCCCCAGAGTCTATAGAAAGTCTAATAATTCTTAGTTGAACAGCATCTCAACCTAATTTCCAATATCACCCAACAACTTTGGATAGATTTTCAATATGGCAATATTTTTAAAATTACCCATTTCTAAACTGTATCATAAATCAATCATCAATCCCCTGGTTTGCATTTGAGTCTATCTTCAAATGACTGTTTCTACTTTACCAATGTTCTAAGACATGACAATTTGGTGGAGCAATCGCAGAAGTCAGGCAAAGGCAGAGAGCTCCACACTGCACTCTGGAACAATAGAAATAACCTCTGTAGACTTCATAAGGGGGATTTTTTCATATCAATAGAAAAGTCTATCCTTGAGAGAACATTTTACAGTCAACGTGTTCTTTGGACAAGTGCAAGTATTTTACCATGAAATTGTAAATTAAAATAAAGAACATAAAAAGGTAAAAATCTTTTTATCACCACCCTTTCACTGTTTGCTCTAAGTTGGAGTAGGCCTTTTACCCTTTTGCTAGGTTTTTTGTTTTGTTTTGTTTTCTTTTTTTTTATTTTTTCAATTAAATTTACATTACAAATTTCAAATATCATAGCCAACTGTCATTTTTAATATGGTATAGATGTTAGTTATCACTATGTAATATAGAGCTAAATTATGGCATATAGAAATATCTATGTAAAACATTATTTTTTCTAAATAAATGAATTCATTTCGTCAGTAGCCAAGTTAATATTACAGTTGGTCCTGATCCATCGACATGGATCAGCCACGAGTGTACATGAACTCCCAATCCCGACCCCCTCCTCTCCCCTCCCACCCCACACCCTCTCTCTGGATTATCCCCGTGCATCAGTCCCTAGCATCCTGCATCCTGCATCAAACCTGGCCTGGCGATTCATTTCACTTATGATATCACACATGTTACACTGCCACTCTGCCAACCCATCCCACCCTCTCCCTCTCCTACAGAGTCCAAAAGGCCGTTCTATACATCTGTGTCTCTTTTGCTGTCTCGCATACAGGGTTATCATTACCATCATTCTAAATTCCATATATATGTGTAAGTATACTGTATTGATGTTTTTCTTTCTGGCTTACTTCACTCTGTATAATCGGCTCCAGCGTCATCCACCTCATTAAAACTGATTCAAATGTATTCTTTTTAATAGCTGAGTAATACTCCATTGTGTATATGTACCACAGCTTTCTTATCCATTCATCTGCTGATGGACATCTAGGTTGCTTCCATGTCCTGGCTATTATAAACAGTGCCGCAATGAACATTGGGGTACACGTGTCTCTTTCAATTCTGGTTTCCTTGGTGTGTATGCCCAGCAGTGGGATCGCTGGATCATAAGGCAGTTCTATTTGCAATTTTTTAAGGAATCTCCACACTGTTCTCCATAGTGGCTGTACTAATTTGCATTCCCACCAACAGTGTAAGAGGGTTCCCTTTTCTCCACACCCTCTCCAGCATTTATTGCTTGTTGACTTTTGGATCGCAGCCATTCTGACTGGTGTGAAATGGTACCTCATTGTGGTTTTGATTTGCATTTCTCTGATAATGAGTGATGTTGAGCATCTTTTCATGTGTTTGTTAGCCATTCGTATGTCTTCTTTGGAGAAATGTCTATTTAGTTCTTTGGCCCATTTTTTGATTGGGTCATTTATTTTTCTGGAGTTGAGCTGCATAAGCTGTTTGTATATTTTTGAGATTAGTTGTTTGTTTTGTTTTCTTAAAAATTTTCCTATCTGCTCATTCTGGAAAACAAAAAATATCTAAACCATATCTAACATGCCACAGGTCATATTCTGCATCTGCAAGTGAGACACTCCCTATGCTGTTATCAACACTTTTCTGCTGCCCAGTGCCAATCCTTATGCTTATCACATTTCAGGAAGTAATGTGCTCTTCCCTTTAATCCCTTTGAATCTTTGATGGTTGCCAAAACTAGGAAGACTTAAGCAGCTGGTTGTAAATTTAAGATCAGTGGAAATGTATCTATTTAGATAATGTGTGTTTGTACAGTATCAAGAAATACTATTCCATGTGTCAATATATTTATAGAATTTAATTCCCCATCATAATGTGTATAAAAACATCCAGTAAAAATTAAGAAGATAAAATAGAAAAGCTCTATCTTGAGAATTTTGTAAGCTGTATCTGCAGAAAGAATATATTTGTATGTTTATATATTTTTTATATATAGATAAAATGTACATCAGGAATGGCAATTCAAAGACTGTGTTATGTTTCTAGGAATCTATTTTTTTTTACATATAAATATTTAGTCTTTTTTGTTTCAGATAACATGAATACTGTGTTTGATCTTCAGATATGTTCATTAGATAGCATCTTATATATGTATGAGACAATGTGTATTATTATTTTAGACAAAACTTGCAGTATTTTGTTGAGCTAATTAGTCAAGGATTTACTGGTGAGTGCTTGAGAGCAGCATGAAACTGATCCTATCTATTTAAACCCTACAGTGTGGGCAACAGGAGGGTCCAGGTATCTGAAATAGTAAGAAGGGAAAGCAGGTCAAGAGAGAGAGGGAATTTTGGATGCCTATTCAAAGGGGTCTCGGGCTTGATCTAGACTAATTCTGAGATTAATAAAAGAGTTAAAAAAAATTGCACTAACTTTTAAGCACAAGTGCATTTTTTAATTTTTATTTTTACTTTATTTTACTTTACATTACTGTATTGGTTTTGCCAACATTGACATGAATCCATCTCGGGTGTACATGAGCTCCCAATCCTTAACCCCCCCCACCTCCCACCCTATATCAACTCTCTGGATCATCCCCGTGCACCAGTCCCAAGCATCCTGTATCCTGTATCAAACATAGACTGGTGATTCATTTCTTACATGATAGTATACATGTTTCAGTGCCATTCTCCCAAATCATCCCACCCTCTCCCTCTCCCACAGGGTCCAAAAGTCCATTTTTGATACAGCTCTAAGAATTCGCCTTTGGGTCCTAGCCTAAGTCTAATGTTCTTCAGCTATTAAAGGGCATAACTGCAACAGAGTGGAAACACAAACATATAGTTAGATGCTTGGTGTTTCAAATCTTGAGTTCACTAAGATTTCCCCAGACTATAGCTATATCTTGACCACAGTAAGTAGTCAAAATTTGATGTATGAATTTGTTAATATAATACACACTTATCATAGTTTCTGAGGATTTCATTATATGTAAAATCCTCTGTAGTACTTCCTATGTTCTTGTTCTCATAAACACTAAATATGATTTAAATGTTTATTTATATATCCATTTTTACAGTATTTGATTACAAGTTTAATCTTTATTAAGTTCTTAAGCAATATCTTTCAAAATTGAAACAGCTGCTCTCTGAAACATGTTTTTATTTTGATAAGACAGTATACATTGTTAGGAACATCACTTTTCATTTTATGAGAATGGTCATGGAATTCTTTTAATCATAATTATCTCTTTGCAATACGCTGTTGCTGTTATTCGGTTACTAAGCCGTTTCTGACTCTGTAACTTCATGAACTGCAGTAACGCCAGGCTCCTCTGTTCTCTACTATCATCCAGAGTTTGCTCAAATTCATGGCCACTAGATCAGTGATGCTATCTAACCATCTCATGCTTGGCCCCTCTTTTCTTTTTGCCTTCAGTCTTTCCTAGCATCAGGGTCTTTTGCAGTGAGTCCACCCTTCTCAGCAAGTGGCCAAAATATTGGAGCTTCAGCATCAATTGTTCCAAGAATATTTAGGATCAATTTCCTTTAGGAGTGACTTGTTTGATTTCCTTGCTGTCCAAGGGACTCTCAAGAGTCTTCTCCAGCACTTCAGTTCCAGAGTATCAGTTCTTTGGTGCTCAGCCCTCTTTACAGTCCAACTCTCACATCTGTACATGACAACTGGAAAAACCATAGTTTTGACTATATAAACTTATGTCAGCAAAATGATGTTTCTGATTTTTAATATGCTATCTAGGTTTGTCATAGCTTTCCCTCCAAAGAGCAAGCATCTTTTAATTTCATGGCTATAGTCACCATCTGCAGTGATTTTGGAGCCCAAGAAAGTAAAATCTGTCACTGTTTCCACTTTTTCCTTGTCTATTTACCATGAAGTGATGGGACTGGATGCCATGATCTTAGATTTTTGAATACTGAGTTTCAAGCCAGCTTTTTCACTTTCCCCTTTCACCCTCATCAAGAGGTTCTTTAGTGCCTCTTCACTTTCTGCCATTAGAGTGGTATTATCTGCATATCTGAAGTTGTTGATATTTCTCCTGGCAATCTTGATTCCAGCCTATGATTCACCTGTTACCACATTTATTTCTATTGTTATTCAAAATTATCCTGATTAAATGATCTTGAATATCGTAAAATATAGTATAACTCAATAGGGTAAACTTCTTCATCAAGATCTTCTGGAAATGAAATAAAAAACAGGTAATAAACACATAATCATGCCAAATAAAAAATGTAAATCCCACTACACACCTATTCTCTGTTGTCTCCAATTTCATACATAACTTTAGAAGATTGTTCTTTGTTTTGCTTACTGAAACCTACCTATAGAACACTTACATGGTTAGAATTATAAAACAAATCTATAAAATGGAAGATATTATACATAAGCATTTACTTTATAGTGAGTGTTTAATTGCATGCACTCTTCAATTACCAAAGTTCAGATTTTTACATGCTTAACTATAAAGCTATTGTTTCTCTAGCAATTGGTTAATAAAACAGATTGTAAGAAATATAATTTTCTGTCATTTTTAACCATTTTGCTTTTCATTATTCTTCAGTCTTTAACATCTTGTTTAATTTGATTGCCCTTTCTAGCTCAGTAGCTCAAAAAAGGGAAATCACTTTTTTTTCTTTTTTTTTTTTTCAGCTGAAAGCATTTGAGGGCGGGAATAATTCCAACAAATGCAGCTGAAGTGCTTATCTAGCTGTCACTTTGATTCTATATCATTTGTTTGATTTTATAACTATGTTTATAGATTGTTAGTGTTTGAAAGCATGCTACTTACTAGGAATTTGATAAGTGATTAAAAATCTGGCAAATGTTTGCTCCAAGTGCTTCTAAATAGATTTTATAAACAAAGTCAAACAAAGTGAGGTGCAGTGTGAATGATGTTTTTTTTTTTTTCAGCTGAAAGCATTTGAGGGCGGGAATAATTCCAACAAATGCAGCTGAAGTGCTTATCTAGCTGTCACTTTGATTCTATATCATTTGTTTGATTTTATAACTATGTTTATAGATTGTTAGTGTTTGAAAGCATGCTACTTACTAGGAATTTGATAAGTGATTAAAAATCTGGCAAATGTTTGCTCCAAGTGCTTCTAAATAGATTTTATAAACAAAGTCAAACAAAGTGAGGTGCAGTGTGAATGATGATTTGTCCTAATGGTTTCACGGTATTTAATGAGTACAGTAAGAGATATATTTAGGGTGATTTTCCCTCTCTGTGAGGCTTTGGGAAATATATGAGCATATAGCTGACTTTCCACAAGAGGGCTTCATGTTTCAAATCAGCATTATCATACTTTTTTTGGCATCATGCCCAGAAAAGTCTACTGCTTGTTAGTTTATTAAATCAAGAAAAGTTTCTATTGGAATATTTTATAACTCTTCTAGAGAAGAACTTCCAAAGATATACATTTGTGAATATCTGTACATTTAGAGAAAATAGAGGCAAATGTGTTCAAATATTAATTGCACACATGTAATTATGGAATATATGTGAGTTATATACTCATATATAATTATGATGATACAATTCTTCCTTCAAGAGATTATTTTTTCTCTAGAAAACATTTAGATTATACATATATGTATATATATCTCTGTATCACTTATCTGCCTATTTATCAAAAGATTATTAGAAGAAATGTGTGTGTGAGTTGGTCACTCAGTCATGTCCAACTGTTTGCGACTCCATGGACTGTAGCTCACCAGTTTCCTCTGTCCATGGGATTCTCCTTTCCTCCTCTTCCTTTTCATTTAAGCCCTTAACAGACTGAATGATGCCTAGTACATTGGGGAGAGGTGTCTATTTAATGAAGAAATTCCCTGATAGACACACCCAGAAATAATTTGTAATCAATCTGGGCACTCTGTGACTCAGTCAACACATAAAAATCACCATCGTAGCAAAGTTTCTGTAGACCAAAATGTTTATAATCAATTGCTAACTCTAAGATAGTTTTTCTCCATATTAGTGACTAATTATTTATTTATAGAGTACTCACTAGTAAATTTATTTTCTCCATATTGCTTGTATTACACTAATCAATTATATAGCATTTGATTTGATGATTAATGTCATTATGATAAAAATATTATGTTCCAGGCTCTTTTATATGCTTTCTCTCCTGTACCACATGCATCTGACCCATAAGCAACATGCATTTGAACTGCACAGGTCCACTTTTTCCAGCAGTAAATACTGCTGTACTGGCATGGTCTGTGCTGGTTGAATCCTTGCATGTTAAACTGTGCATACAGAGGAACTCAATCTACAGAAGTCCAACTATAAATTATACGTGAATTATCTACTTGCTCAAAAGGTGGGCACTTCATCCCCCATGCCATTCAAGAATCAACTGTAATTCTGTTAGGTATTTGCTATAACATTAATTATTATTATGTGTTATAACTGGGATTCAAATGCCTATTATCTGGAATAATTAGTTTGGAATCAAATTACAGGAAGAGATAAGCATGTGAATAGTGTTTGTGCAGGAAAACCATAAAAGTGATCTAGGTTAAACTTTCCCCAGTTTGTGGCTAATTTGAAAATAAGGTATACATTAAATGCATATTGATGTAACGTGTTTCAGTAATATTTAACATTGGTATGTATAATATCTGTATAGGTTTAGGAAAATATTACAGAATATTAGTTCATTTCACTTACCTTTCCAAGCATCTTTTGCTATATATCCATAATAAATATATGGTAACTAAATTTTTTTTAGTAGCAGTTATCTATATGTATGTCATTTTCATAGGGCTTATGTATAAAATTCTATAATTTGATATTTTGTGTGGATTTTTTAAGCTGCTAAAATGAGAATAGGTAGTTCATTGAAAAGAAACAGTTCTCAAAATAAAGAATGTTTTTAAGTCTTTGAAACAGTTGCATTCTATGTGTGAAGATAGAGACTATATTTTTGCATCAATACTATAGCTGAGTATTCTAGTTTATAAATGTAGCTAGAATCTTAAGATGCTTCATCATTTTGAAGTCAGTGATCCTCATCTTTATTACATCAATAACTTTCTGACTGATTTCTTTGCCTTGGTATTTACAATCCTCTATCTTTAGTCACACATACCCAGGACAGACTACTCATGTCATTACAGCAGTCCTCTGCTCTATACCTGCCAATATTTGCATGTCACGTATAGAATAAAACTCAAACACCTTATGGTGATCCATGGAACTTTGCCTGATTCAGCCCCTGGCTGCCACGCTCTCATATCCTCCACCAGCCTTCTTTCTGTTCACTCTGCTCCAGCCAGATACACCTCTGCTATTCTGTGAGCATGCATAGCTCAGTTCTGCTGAAGTTTGGACTTGCTCTCTCCTTTGCCTGAGGTAAGCTGCTTTCAGGGAATCTCATTGCTCCCTCCCTCTTCTCCTTCTCACTCAGACTCCCATACCTCATGCTCAGTTTTAGCTAATAGGTTACTTACTCAAGAGGTAGTCTGTGACCACCCTACATTCATAACATTCTCTCACTACTTCTGCAAGTTTCTCTCTCTCTCTCTCTTTTTTTTTTCCTAAATTACTTTAGAAAGTTTTCTAAATTATTTTTCTTCAAATTGAGTACTACTTCGTGTATGTTTTTGTCTGTAAGCTCCTCACAGATACAGACTTTGTCTCAGTCAACATTTTATCTCAGCATTTTGACTTCATTTTTTCTTTAAAGTCAGCATCCCATTTCCAACATGCAAAACAATTGTATTATAATACACATTAGTTTTCTTTTGCAATTAAAATAGTCCTATTTTTAAGTTCTTTTTTCTAGTATTCTTTTTAAACTCACCAGTCAGTAACCAGTAAGCTTACTACATTGAGTCCTGTGTGGAAACTCTATTATATAATGAGCAATAAGATCAAGATTATTTAAATCACAGTACAAACTACCTGAATGCTAATTCATGCATAGATCCTCTTCACATGGATATCTAAAAATAATCAGATCAATAAAACAGGAAAGGAAAATATGCTATCATGTATGTACAATTAAATTAAAAGATAATTTATAGGTGATATATTTTTAACCTGGAATAGCCTTCTCCATGGAGAAGGCAATGGCACCCCACTCCAGTACTCTTGCCTGGAAAATCCCATGGATGGAGGAGCCTGGTAGGCTGCAGTCCATAGGGTCGCAAAGAGTCAGACACGACTAAGCGACTTCTTTCACTTTTCACTTTCATGCATTGGAGAAGGAAATGGCAACCCACTCCAGTGTTCCTGCCTGGAGAATCCCAGGGACGGCGGAGGCTGGTGGGCTGCCGTCTGTGGGGTCACACAGGGTTGGACACGACTGAAGCGACTTAGCAGCAGTATCAGCAGCCTTCTCCAGGGATCTTCCCAACCCGGGAATTGAACCCTGGTCTCCCGCATTGCAGGCAGACGCTTTACCATCTGAGCCACCAGGGAAGCCCCAAATAATTCTTATTAATGGTTTACAAAACCTGAAAACATGACGATTAAAATTCTGTTCATAAATTTTTTAAATGTTTTAAAATTTTTTTGCCATGATAGAATGACTAGTTGGACATATGCTTAATATATGTGAGCATTAGATTAAAATTTGACTATAAATGGTTATGCTGCTTCTGCTAAGTTGCTTCAGTCATGTCTGACTCTGTGCCACCCCGGAGACGACAGCCCACCAGGCTCCCCCATCCCTGGGATTCTCCAGGCAAGAACACTGGAGTGGGTTGCCATTTCCTTCTCCAATGCGTGAAAGTGCCTAGTGTAAAAGGAATTTTCCTTTAAAAAAAATTCACTCATAATTTTTGGTCAAGAATATTTAAAGTGACTAACAGAACCATCAACGGGGGGGAAAAATAAAATAAAATATCCCGACCTGAATGTGCTACCTGATGATGTAGTCTCATAGCTCTGGGTAGATGTATCACTCTAGATATGTGATCAGATATCTATTGACTCTGATGCTTTCAGAGCTAAAGCTCTTGTTAATATCTTTCAAAATACATTCCAACGTATAATTCCTTGAGAAGTTAATCCAGTTTCTCAGAGTGGTTACCACTTTCACCTCTACAGAGTTCCCATACACACACACATATTCATTAATGGTATCATCTATTCAGACTTGAAAATTTGAGAATTATATTTTTATTTTTTTTATCCTTTAAGAGTTTTAACAAATAAGGGATGTGTAATTATTTTCAGATCGCTTGGAATTGTTCTTGGTTAATATGCAAAAGTCAAATACTCAGACCTATTCAATTCATCCTGCCCCAGAATTTCAGTTTTTCCAGACCTCTTTAATGTGTTAAGTAGGAGCTTTCTAGAGGTACTATTTAAGACATTGCTACTCTGGAAGCCTTCTGTGTGTATATATATATATATATATATATAGTACCATAATAATTATAAACTATTCCAGATCTTGATATCCTTGAATGAAATCCACCCTGTTAGTTTCTAGCTGTACAACCTTTGACATATTGCTTGATATCTTTTAAGTCTCTGTTTCCTGTCAGTAAATGCAAATATTAACTTTTTAGCTTCATAGGTTTGTGGTAGGGATTAAGTAGACAATTTATGCAAGGTACTCAGCCTTGTAGCTAAAACATAGCAGTCAATAAATATTAGCTAATCTGTAAATGTAAATACCCATAGAAGGATGTTTTGATAAGATTAACAAAAACTGTAATTTAAAAAATACCTCCCCCCTATTACAGGGTTTTTTAAAAAACACTAAGTGGATTTGTCTCTTATGGGTAGATATGATGAGAGCAGGATCATTGGGGCTGGGACTTCTCATTCAGCCTCAAATGAAACTTCCATCTTACCATCTAAAATGGGTTCTCACATTCCAGCAAATAAATCTACATTTCAGCCAGCAAAGAAAAGAATAATGCCAACTTACTACCATTTCTTCCCCTGCCAGCTGCCAACTTGCCCTGAGACTCAGCACAGAAGTTGAGCTCACCATATTTACTTGTACTGTATTGGCCAGAACATAATCAGAGGGCTAGATCCCACTTGCTGGAAAGCTGAAGAATGTTGTAAGGGGAGAATGAGGCATATTTCCTTTTCAGGAGTCAACTGATTAAGGTTATGAGGCTGGGGTCTGGAATATGGAGTCCTTTGCTTTATGACTTATCTGAACTCACCAATTATCAGTCTAGCCCTCGCTTATTCTGCTGTGTTCCCTCACAATTTTCCTTGATAATTCGTAAACATGTCAGACATGCTTCTGCCTTAGGGGCTTTGTAATTGATGTTTCCATTATCTAGGCTGTTCTTACTCCAGGTGACTACATGGTTCACTCCTTCAACCCATTCAGGACCTTATTCAAATATTACCTGCTTAGTCATGCCTTCCCTGTGTGCTTTAATTAAAATTGCAACAACATATCCATCCTATATTCTTCTATTTGATCTCCCAAATGAATCATACTCATAAGACTACACATAACATGCATTCAGTATTTACTCTATAATGGACACTATTCTAACTGCTTTACATGACCTCATGACTATTTCTTTGAGAGATGGGAGAGACATCTCCCTTTGCAATACCTTTTTAAAAATTTCTGTGAAAACTGAATCTCAGAGAGGGTAAGAAAATTGGTCACGGTCTTAAAGCTCAGAAGTTATAAAGCTGGATTAAACACAGTAGTCTGATCATAGAGTAAGTACCTGCTATAACTGCTACAATGTAAGTACTACACTGTTAATGCAACAGTGATTTTCTATTTCTAGAATATGTGTCTGTCTCCTCCCCAGTTTTGTTGTTTATGGCTGAAATCTTATCATCTGAAAGCAAATCTAAATCATAGCAAATCCACTCTGTCCCATATGGCAGGGATCCCCAACCTCCAGGATCTAATGCCTGACGATCTGAGGTGGAGCTGGTGTAATAGTAATAGAAATAAAGCGCACAATATATGTAATGCAATCAAATCATCCTGAAACCATCCCCTCACCCAGGTCCGTGGAAAAACTGTCTTCCACAAGACTAGTCTCTGTTGCCAAAAAGCTTGGGGACTGCTGCAAAGTGGCATGTATCAGCTACTTGAAATATGCATATAAGATGTGCTGTTAGTGTGAAATGCATATCAGGTTTCAAAGGTTTAGTAGCAAAATAACCTAAAATATTTAATCTTTGTAATGAATGCATATTGAACTGATATTTTGAATTAAAGAAAAACATATAATTAAGATTAGTTTAATTTGTTAACCATATTTAAAATGGCTACTAGAAAATTTAAAATTACATAGGTGATTCACAGGTATCTTGAATTATATTTTTCTTGAATAATGTTGCAAAAGAGGATTGAAAAATAATTGTGGAAATAATGAATAAACTATTTTTTCATAAGTAAATTGTTGAAAAATGGCCTAGTTGCTTAAAATTGATATATGCCATTGGAGAAATTATATAAAGATATATACATAGTAACTGGTGAAACTAGGTTTGAATTCTAGTAAGGATAACTTCAGAACCAGTGCTCACTAAGTGCTTGCTGAGTTACCTCTCCATTGTCGTAATTTTACTTACACAATTCATGTGAAGTAAAGTTTTGGCTCCAGAATGACTAGTTGTTGTTCAGTCACTCAGTTGTGTCTGACTATTTCTGGCCCCATGGACTGTTTATTACTTGTTAAGGTAGGAGAGTTCCAAAGTAATTTTGCTTCTTTTCTGTGATAAATTATATTTTAAATAATGTTTCATTAAAAAAATACTTCATATAGCCTGTATCATTATCCATGTTCAATCCAATTGACAAAGCTATGAAATTACAACCAATCCAAACATTCCAATCTTTGATACTGTACTTTGGTAACAGTATCTAAGACACAAGTATTAATAATTGAACTTTACAGTTTGCCAATAATTTAAGGATAATGTTTATAATCCCAAGGATGGCGGAGCCTGGTGGGCTGCCGTCTATGGGGTTGCATAGAGTCGGACACGACTGAAGTGACTTAACAGTAGCGTATAGATAGTCATAGTAGTCACAGAGAATTTTTGAATCATTGAAATGAAGCTCTTTTTATTGATTAAAAATAATAGATAATTTAAATATTCTATTCATTACCTTACATATAAATAAAATACTTTTTAAAACAATTTTAACTACTAAATACTAATTAATAAATATTGAATTACCATATATTCTCAGTACAGTTGTACTTTCAAATGAATCTTTTAAGTCAGATTAACTTCCCTCATGATGTTTACTCCTGGTGAGGAAAATACTATATTCTCTGATTATCGAATTATTCTATACCAGGAAGCCAGACCATATCTCATTGAATTTTTCTAACGGCACTTGTAGATGGTGATTTTTACTCTCATTAAAAAAAAAAAGGAAACTAATGCTGCAAGAGTAAGTAACTTAGTCAAATGTAAGCTGGTGAATAAACAATAAGCACAGACATACTCCTAAGTGATTTACTTCTGCTGCTACTGTTGTTCAGTTACTAAGTCATGTCTGACTCTTTGTGACCCCATAGACTGCAGTACCCCAGGCTCCTCTGGCTTTCACTGTCTCCTGGAGTTTGCTCAAATTCGTGTCCATTGAGTTGGTGATGTTATCTAACCACCTCATCCTCTGATGCCCCCTTCTCCTCTGCCTTCAGACTTTCCCAGCATCAGGGTCTTTTCCAATGAGTCAGCTCTTCACATCTCACAACAAAACTTTATATTTTATTTTATTATCATTATCAGTTTAGAGATAAATAAAGGGCAAAAAGGTAGAGTAAGTTGCCCAAAGAAATATTCAGAGCCAGGGTTACAAATAAAGAGTTTGTTGACCAAAGCTTGTGTTTTTAATTGCTTATTTATGATTTGTTATCACTAGTATAAAATGGACCATAGCTTCCAAGATTCACACTCTAATAAGCCTTTTCTTATTTCTTATTATTTTCTTATTTTCTTATCTCTGGCACTTCAAGAATCATTCCAATTAGAAGAACTATATTAATTCAAATTTTTAAAATCAGTTTATACATATTTCTGGGTTAGTCATTTACTTTTATTTCTTGCAGGACACAAGGGAGTACAATACTGAAGCACAATATTCTCTGTTTAATTGTCTTTCTTTTCACAGTATCTAACTATCCTCCAGTATGATAAATTATATTACAGCCATCACTTCAAAATGTGGAGATAATACTGGTTAGAAATTGCACTGTAAAATAGAAAGATTTTTTTCAACTTACTTAGCTTGTAAAAGTCTCTTATATGCTAAATAATAGTCTTATCTTTGGATTAAATCATTCTATGTAATTGGAACATCTTTTACTCTTTGTAAAATGCTAGAACTGTGGAATATTAGCCTTTTATCATTTAAAAACATTATGTGTAGTATGTTTTGCTCAACTATTTTTATGTTCCTTATTTACTTTAGGGGTTAAGATGGTTCATGATCAATTTTCCTCCTTAACATAATCCTTTTTCACTCTAAGAAAGAGGCTTTAGAAACCAGACAGTGCTTTCCATTTATTCTTATCACAATGGAGATAGTATAATGCATTTTTATTATCATTAGAGGCCCAGGTATGTCTGTGAATGTGCATGGTAGGGACAAACTTTGCCTGATGAAATGCTTCAGCTTCCAGTTAGTGAAATTTTGTTCGATCAATATAAAGTGCTTAGGTGACATTCAGTTCAGTTCAGTTCAGTCGCTTAGTCATGTCCAACTCTTAGCGACCCCATGAATCGCAGCACGCCAGGCCTCCCTGTCCATCACCATCTCCCGGAGTTCACTCAGACTCACGTCCATCGAGTCCGTGATGACATCAGCCATCTCATCCTCAGTCGTCCCCTTCTCCTCCTGCCCGCAATCCCTCCCAGCATCAGGGTCTTTTCCAATGAGTCAACTCTTCGCATGAGGTGGCCAAAGTACTGGAGTTTCAGCTTTAGCATCATTCCTTCCAAAGAAATCCCAGGGCTGATCTCCTTCAGAATGGACTGGTTGGATCTCCTTGCAGTCCAAGGGACTCTCAAGAGTCTTCTCCAACACCACAGTTCAAAAGCATCAACTCTTTGGCCCTCAGCCTTCTTTACAGTCCAACTCTCACATCCATACATGACCACAGGAGAAACCATAGCCTTGACTAGATGGACCTTAGTCGGCAAAGTAATATCTCTGCTTTTGAATATACTATCTAGGTTGGTCATAACTTTTCTTCCAAGGAGTAAGCGTCTTTTAATTTCATGGCTGCAGTCAGCATCTGCAGTGATTTTGGAGCCCCAAGAAATAAAGTCTGACACTGTTTCCACCGTTTCCCCATCTATTTCCCATGAAGTGATGGGACCAGATGCCATGATCTTCGTTTTCTGAGTGTTGAGCTGTAGGTCAACTTTTTCACTCTCCTCTTTCACTTTCAACAAGAGGCTTTTTAGTTCCTCTTCACTTTCTGCCGTAAGGGTGGTGTCATCTGCATATCTGAGGTTATTGACATATCTTCCGGCAATCTTGATTCCAGCTTGTGCTTCTTCCAGTCCAGCGTTTCTCATGATGTACTCCGCATAGAAGTTAAATAAGCAGGGTGCCAATATACAGCCTTGACGTACTCCTTTTCCTATTTGGAACCAGTCTGTTGTTCCATGTCCAGTTCTAACTGTTGCTTCCTGACCTGCATACAGGTTTCTCAAGAGGCAGGTCAGGTGGTCTGGTATTCCCATCTCTTTCAGAATTTTCCACAGTTTATTGTGATCCACACAGTCAAAGGCTTTGGCATAGTCAATAAAGCAGAAATAGATATTTTTATGGAACTCTCTTGCTTTTTCCATGATCCAGCAGATGTTGGCAATTTGATTCTGGTTCCTCTGCCTTTTCTGAAACCAGCTTGAACATCAGGAAGTTCACGGTTCACATATTGCTGAAGTCTGGTTTGGAGAATTTTGAGCATTACTTTACTAGCATATGAGATGAGTTCAATTGTGCGGTAGTTTGAGCATTCTTTGGCATTGCCTTTCTTTGGTATTGGAATAAAACTGATCTTTTCCAGTCCTGTGGCCACTGCTGAGTTTTCCAAATATGCTGGCATATTAGGTGACATATCCTGCTTTAAATTTTCAGGGCATTTTTAATTAGTAGGCTCTGATACTCAATGTAAATGTACTATAGTGATGTATTTAAAAATGCTTTACTGACTTTAAGTTCTATACATTTACCTTTTTTGAGTGATAATTTGTTTGACTTTACAGAAGTTTAGCAGAGTTATACATTTTTCCAGAAAATATTAAAATTGAGATCAATTTTTTTAATTGTGTATTTTAGTAGATGTTTTTTCAGACCTTTCTAACAATACAACCGGAGAAGGCAATGGCACCCCATGCCAGGACTCTTGCCTGGAAAATCCCATGGATGTAGGAGGCTGGTAGGCTCCACTCCATGGGGTTGCTAAGAGTCGGGCATGACTGAGCGACTTCACTTTCTCTTTTCACTTTCATGCATTGGAGAAGGAAATGGCAACTCACTCCAGTGTTCTTGCCTGGAGAATCCCAGGGACAGAGGGAGCCTAGTGGGCTGCTGTCTATGGGGTCGCACAGAGTCGGACATGACTGAAGCAACTTAGCAGCAGCAGCAGCAACAATACAACAGTATAAGCCAGAAGTTTCTCCTATATGTAAAGATATGAAAGTTAGATTATATTATCAATATTGTTTATATTTTTACAACAGATTAACTCAGTTGGTAAAGAATCCACCTGCAATGCAGGAGATCCTGGTTTGATTCTTGCATTGGGAAGATCCACTAGAGAAGGGATAGGCTATCCACTCCAGTATTCTCTGGCTTCCCTTGTGGCTTAGCTTGTAAAGAATCTGCCTGCATTGTGGAGACCTGGGTTCGATCTCTGGGTTCAGAAGATCCCCTGGAGAAAGGAAAGCCTACCCACTCCAGTAGTCTGGCCTGGAGAATTCTATGGACTATATCTAGTCCATGGAGTTGGAAAGAGTCAGACAAGGACTGAGTGACTTTCACTTTCACTTTATAAGAGAAGCCAAGGCAGAGCATTTGAGATGTTGTACTAAGATGAAAATATAATTAAAGTGAAATTAGACAATTATACCCTTCTGTTAAAGCTGAAAATGAAAGTTCCGCCCTTCTGTTAAGTAAGTGTATAAACTGAACAGTACATACTTAAGTCTGTTGATTATACCAACCGCATTTTAGTTATATGACAAAATACACATGAAAAGACAGGAAAAGGAGGGAAAAGGGGGAAAAAAATATTTGTGTTAACTCTACATTTGAAATAAAAGAAGTTAATGCTTTGTTATATTAAAGGGAAATTACGTGTAAATCTTAAAGCAACTATAACTGAAGATCTAGAAGGTCAGCAGAAAACTATTTTGAATTCTGGCAACAGTCTCTTCAGAATAAACTTTAATTATATGAATGTTTTCCAAACTGCTACTCCCTTTTCCCCAACAATATTGGCCTTGTGAGGGTCACATCTTCAGCTATCATGTTCTCCAGTAGGAAAGGTAGTTTAGACTGTGATAGGGGAGGGAGGGCTGCCCAAGCTAGCTTTGAGCTCTCTTTGGGGGATAAAAATTCTCTAAATTGACTTATTTTTTCTGCTTGGGCAGTGTGGTAAACTTAGCTAGTATCATGACTAGAAATAATAATTCTTTGGAAAAAAATGAGCCCAGTCATATGCTTTTATCCTGATTTCCCATCTATTGAAACTGAAGTCTCAAATCTGAGATTAAAATTTTTACCTAATTTCCTAAAAGAGAAAAAAGAAGAAAAGATATGCTAAGAAACATAAACTTCTTGCAATATGCTTATCTGCATAGCTCATTTGTTTCTAAAGCAGGATTGCTATGAATTTGATTTTGATTATGAAATATAAAGTCAATCGTACAGTACCTAAAAAATTCAAATATTCTGAAAAATATACGTTCTATATATGTATATATTATTTTCTAGAAATTGTCATTAAACCTACTGTTCTCATGAATATGCACAAAAGTAGTTTTTGCTTTCTTTATTACCATGACTTCAAGGGACATTTAAACCATCCCTTTAAATTTATCATACATATTACAGAGAATAAGAATGAATAATTTTTTAAAGTCTCTTCCAGAAGCCTCTTATGAAGAAAGAGAATCATCTGAAGTGAGGAGAATATACTAAACTTTTGTCTTAATTTCTTTGAACTAGCTAGGCACACACTAACCATGGAGGAAAAAAAAGAAAAGAACACATTTTTAAAATTAAGATTCTAAAAATTGAAAACAATATGTATATTTAATCAAGATTTAAAGAGGAACTTAACAATTTACCCAAGTTAACACCATATCCAATTGGTACATGATAAGGCAACATAGAATTTAAATGTATGGAGTTTTCTATTTAAAAATTAAAGCTTTTCTCTTGATTCTATGAAGGCATTGGCATCTGTTCTATCTACAAAGATAGAGTAATTCTTATGTCGGGTATCACAATAAGAATATTGCTTTCTTTCTTTAATCTTCTCAATGAGTTTATTAAATTGATTTTGTTATTGATATTTATAGATAGAAAAAAGTAAATTTAAAGGTATTAAATAAATTGCCCAAGGTCAATCATTTAAAAAAAAATAAAGTGGCAAAGACATTCTCTCTAAAACTTTCCCTGAGCCACTAGCAGAAACCTTAAAAGGATATTTTTTGCTGTACAAAATACATATTCCTAAATTTTTAAATAGGGAATTAAATAAAACATGGAGAGAGAAACAAAGCAATTGCAATATATTTTCTAGTTGATGATACCCTGTAATAATGAGGACAGCTTAGCAAAGTGATTGATGGTATTTCCCATAGATCGATGCTACAGAATTAGCTACATATCACAGGACTTTTATTAATGATTATAAATACGTCAGTTATATTGTTTAATTACAAACTTCTAATTACACTTTTGCAGTTTTGGGAAATTGTGCATGAAGGAGAAAGTCTGACTAAGGAAGCTAAAAGTTTTCAAATATTATTTCTGATAGGTTATCCATTAAATTGTACTCTTTCTTCTACAATCACTACACGAAGAGGACATTGCTGATTCCTTGAATGACTCTCAGCAAAGCCTATCATGTTCCATAGCTTGAAATGTAAATGCCTAGTAAATATCGTAATGCAACACAAGGTACATTACAAGCTCTTCCTGTAAATTTGATTTCTTCATTTATGCTGCCATAACTTCTCCTTTCAGACAAGACAGCCCACAGGTAATTCTATTCCTATTGACTACAGCAAAAAGAATGAAAACTGGAGTTGAAAAGATAAATTTACTTTTTTTAAACAAAATCGCCGATCTGTTTCCATTTTCTGTGTTCTAATGGAAAAGATACTGAGAGAATTCAATGAGATCTCTTTTTCTTATCATGTCTCACAATATTTTTATCTCTAGGTACCATCATTGATGTGCCCAGGCCTCATTCTGCATATTCTTCATATGATATTATACATTTGTTCATAACTAAATACTTCGGTGCCAATATCTAAAATTATAGTTCCCATCCTAATGCGAATTGGCTTATTCTAAAAATCTTACTTAAAAGTTTTCATCTTTTTATTTTTTGATGTCTCCCTTAGGTTTTAAATTTCTACTAACTGAAGATGACAACAAGGTAGCAAAGGATTAGGATGTAGAGCTTACTTCCTCCCACAAAAACATTAAAAATATATTTACAAGTGGTGTGATTCACATAGAACATCTGCTGAACACTGGCAGAAGACCTCAGACTTCTGAAAGGGCAAGAAAACCTCCATGTAACTGCGTATAACAAAGGGAAAAAGAAAGGAATTGGAATGGGACCTGCATGACAGGAAGGGAGCTGTGAAGGAGGAAAAGTTCCTGTATCTGGAAAGCCTAGGAGAAGAGTGCAACAAGTGGTTTGCAGAATGCAAAGGAGAGTTAACCTGCACAGAAAGTGGATAATGGCCAGCATGATGAGGAAAGAGGCAGCAAGTGTCCAAACTAAAAGCAGCCCCTCAGTTCTGGACAAGACAGTGGAGCAGAAGTGTTAACAGGGAACTCTTCCATGCTAGATCTGTTTCTTTGACTTTAACCCTTGTTTTTTGTTACCTTTGTTATTATAATCTACATATTGCCCTGCCTCAGAGAATCCTGCCTCCTCCCCCTGACTGTTTAACTGAAGTGTCTTTTTTAGCTCATAAGGAGATAATCGTACCCTGCTCACCCCTGAATGACTGTAAGAAAAAGAAATGCACACATTCTCCTGCTTGAGTCTTGCCATTCTAGGAGATATTTGCATGAATTACATGGTCTTTTTGTTTCCTCACACCTCCCCCCTAATCTCTGATCCATAAAAGAACCTGGCATCCAGACCCAGGGAAGATTCTTAATTTAAGGCATTAGTTTGCCATCTTCTTGGTCAACTGACTTTCCAAAAAAAGTCATATTCCTTGCTTCAACACCTTGTCTCTCAGATTCATTGGCCTCTCTTGGAGTGAGCAGAGCAAGCTTGGTCTCAGTAACAGAAGGATATGAGCTCACCTTCCCTATTTGAAAACACCAAAATCACAACTAACTGCTGAATAACCATTGAGAAAAAAGACTGGAAGCTACACATGTATTTTACATTCAAAAACAAAGAGACACCACATCAGACTGTAAGATGGGCACTTTCATGATGTAAACCTTCCACCTGTGTGTTGGACTACTCACAAATGGAAATTAATTACATCACACAGGCTCTCTCACAAGAGTGAGAGTTCTGAGCCCCACATCAGGCTCACAAGCTGGAGGATCTGACATTGGGAGGAGACCCATGAGCAGTTGGCTTTGAAGGCCATTGGAGCTCAGTTGCAGGATCTCTCCCCTGCAGGACTGGGGGAAACACAGAATCCATTCTTGGGGGTGCCTGCCAGATTTCACAAACACTAGGACCCAGCCCAAAGCAGTAGCTCCTTAGGGTGTTGGGGAAGTTTGTAATTTCCTTAGTTCTGTCTCATCACAGCAAAAATTTGAAGTGATGGATGGACCAGTGTTACAGCCTTCAGATGGACCAGTCATACAGCCTTGCGTTACAGCTCATTTTATTTTATTTTTAATATAAATTGATTTATTTTAATTGGAGGCTAATTACTTTACAATATTGTATTGGTATTGCCATACAGTGACATGAATCTGCCATGGGTATACATGTGTTTCCCATCCTGAACCCCCCTCCCACCTCCCTCCCCATACCATCCCTCTGGGTCATCCCAGTGCACCAGGCCTGAGCACCCTGTATCATGTATCGAACCTGGGCTGGCAATTCACTTCACATATAATGTACATGTACATGTTTTGATGCCATTCTCCCAAATCATCCCACCCTCGCCCTCTCCCACAGAGTCCAAAAGACTGTTCTATACATTTGTGTCTCTTTTGCTATCTTGCATACAGAGTTATTGTTACCATCTTTCTAAATTCCATATTATATGCATTATTATACTGTATTGGCATTTTTCTTTCTGGCTTACTTCACTCTCTATAATGGGCTCCAGTTTCACCCACCTCATTAGAACTGATTCAAATGTATTTCAGTTTTATTTAAAAAGTAAAGGAAAATACATCCTTGAGGTGTGAGGGTGGGCCAACCCAAAAGATGCAAAAAGAGGAGCCCCTGGCCCAATTTTGGCTTGTCATATATATATAT
>SJXQ01005959.1:292099-326413 GCA_006408695.1 Aepyceros melampus | reverse complement strand
ACAGGAACACTTGGGGAGGTGGGGGTTCACTGTGGCTCACTGGGGGTGGGGGACAAGGACATGGGTGGCAGAGGCTCCAGGAAATACTTTATTTATGCATGCTTTTCCAGAGGTTGCCATTTTGGCACCAAGACCTGACTTTACCCAAGTGCCTACAGGTTCCAGTGCTGGAATGCTTGGAGTCTAGCAACAACAGGGTGGGAATACAACCTCAACCATCATGACAGGCTGTCTAAACTTATACTGAGGTCACAGCCACCTCTAAATACACCCATTGACATGGCCTTGCCAACCAGAGGGACAAAGTCCAGTTCCACCACCAGTGGGCAGGCACCAGTCCCTCCCACAGATGTCTGCACAAGCCCTTACACCAACTTTACCTACCAGGGGCAAGCATCAGAAGCAAGAGGATCAACAATCCTGCAGAAAAGAGACCACAAACACAGAAAGGTAATATGGCACAGAAATATGTTTCAGATGAAGGATAAAGATAAAAACCTGCAATAATTACTAAATGAAGTGGAGATAGGCAATCTAAATGAAAATGATATTAATAGCAATGATAGTAAAGATGATCCAAGATCTTGGGAAAAGAATGGAGATAAACTGCAAAGAGATAAGAAATGGTTTTAAAAGAGCTAGAATATTTAAAGAACAAACAGAGATGAAAAATGCAAAAACTGAAGGGAAAAATACATTAGAAGGAATAAATGGCAGAATAAAGAAAAAGAATGAAAATAGGCCAGTCTGTGAGACTTCAAGGACAACTTTAAACACATCAACATTTGCATTATAGGGGTCCCAGAAGGACAAGAGAGAGAGAGCAAGGGCCTGAGAAAGTGTTTGAAGAGATTATAGACAAAAACTTCCCTAAAATGAGAAAGGAAACACTCAAGTCCAGGAAACGCAGAGTCTCATAAAGGATAAACCCAAGCAGAAACATGCTGACACACATATTAATCAAGCTGATAAAAGTTAAAAGATGAAGAAAACATTAAAAAGCAACAACAGAAAAGTAACAAAAGATATAAGAAAATCTCCATAAGGTTATCAGCTGATTTCTCAGTAGAAACTCTGAAAGCCGTAAGGTAGTGGCATGATATAGTTAAAGAAATGAAAGGG
Source organism: Aepyceros melampus (assembly GCA_006408695.1). NCBI lineage: Eukaryota > Metazoa > Chordata > Mammalia > Artiodactyla > Bovidae > Aepyceros > Aepyceros melampus. The sequence goes on along the minus strand of SJXQ01005959.1, from coordinate 325,291 downwards.
GAAAACCTCAAGCAAGGATATTCTACCCAGCAAGACTAATTCAGAATTGAAGAAATTAAAAGCTGAAAGGACAAATAAAAGTTAACAGAATTCAGCAGCACCAAACAAGCTTTACAACAAATCCAAAAGAAGCCTCTCTAGGCGACAAAGAAAAGGCCACAACTAGAAACAAGAAAATCATGAATAGGAAAGCTCACCAGTGAAGGAAAACTTATAGTAAATGAAGGAAATCATCCATGCAAAAATATATCAAACCCAGCAATCATGAGAGGAGGAAAGTACAAATGCAGGATACTGGAAATGCTTTGGAAATTAACAAAGCAGCAATTTAAAGCAATCTTGTATATATATACATGGACTGTTATAGAAAAACCTCATGGGAACCACAAACCAAAAATCTTTAATAAATATACACAATAAAAGAAAAAGGATTTGAAACACAACACTAAATAGTTATCAAATCACAAGAGAAGTGAACAAGAGAAGGGAAGAAAAAAGACCACACGCACACACAAATAATTACTAAAATGAACGTATCAATAATTACCTTACATGTAAACAGATTAAATGCTTCAGATAAAAGACACAGATTGGCTGAAAGATACATAAACAAAATCTGCATGTATGCTGTCTACAAGAAATCCATTTCAGATCCAGGGACACACACCAATTGAAAGTGAGGAGATAGAGAAAGGTATTTCTTGCAAATGAAATTATCTATAAAACAGAAACAGAATTACAGATGTAGAAAATAAACTTATGGTTACCAGGGAGCAAGGGGGGATAAAATTGAAGATTGGGATTGACACATGCTCACTAATATATATAAAGATGAAAACTATTAAGGATCTACTGTATAGCTTAAGGAAATCTCTTCAATAATTGGTAATGGCCTATATGGGAAAATAATCTTAAAAAAATCAAAAACCTGAGAGGATATATGTATATGTATAACATTAGTTTAGCTATACACCTGAAATAAACACGGGATTGTAAATCAGCTATATTCTAATAATTATTTTTTTAAGTTGGCTCTGTGAAAAGATAAAAATTCATAATCCTTTATCCAGGCTCATCAGGAAAAAAGAGAGGGAGGATTTAAATCAATAAAATTAGGAATGGGAAAGGAAAAGTTACAACTGATACCACAGAAATACAAAGGGTCATAAGATATTACAACAAACAACTATGAATCAATGAAATGGGCAACCTAGAATAAATGGATACATTCTGAGAAAGGTACAACCTTCCAGAACCAAGAAGAAACAGAAAATATGAACAGACCAATCACAAGTACAGAAATTAAAACTGTGGTTAAAAAACTCGTAGCAAGCAAAAGTCCAGGACCAGATGGCTTCACAGATGAATCCCTTCAACATTTACAGAATCAGTTTTGTTCAGTCACTCAGTTGTGTCCAACTCTTTGCAACCCCATGGACCAGGCTTCCCTGTCCATCACCAACTCTCAGAGCTTGTTCAAACTCATGTCCATCGTGTTGGTGATGCCATCCAGCCTGCTCATCCTCTGTCATCCCCTTCTGCTCTTGTCTTTCCCAGCATCAAGGTCTTTTCAAGTGAATCAGCTCTTCACATCAGTGGTCCTTCCAATGAATATTCAGGACTGATGTCCGTTAGGATTGACTGGTTTGATCTCCTTGCAGTCCAAGGGACCCTCAAGAGTCTTCTCCAACACCACAGTTCAAAAGCAATTCTTCAGCATTCAGCTTTCTTTTGAGTCCAACTTTGCATCCATACATGACACTGGAAAAACAATAGCTTTGACTAAACAGACCTTTGTTGGCAAAGTAACACAAGCTAGAATCAAGATTGCTGGGAGAAATATCAATAACCTCAGATATGCAGATGAAACCATCCTTATGGCAGAAAGTGAAGAGGAGCTAAAAAGCCTCTTGTTGAAAGTGAAAGAGGAGAGTGAAAAAGCTGACTTAAAGCTCAACATTCAGAAAACGAAGATCATGGCATCTGGCCCCATCACTTCATGGGAAATAGATGGGGAAACAATAGAAACAGTGTCAGACTTTATTTTTGGGGCCTCCAAAATCCCTGCAGATGGTGACTGCAGCCATGAAATTAAAAGACACTTACTCCTTGGAAGAAAAGTTATGACCAGCCTAGACAGTATATTCAAAAGCAGAGACATTACTTTGCTGACTAAGGTCTGTCTAGTCAAGGCTATGGTTTTTCCTGTGGTCATGTATGGATGTGAGAGTTGGACTGTGAAGAAGGCTGAGTGCCGAAGAATTGATGCTTTTGAACTGTGGTGTTGGAGAAGACTCTTGCGAGTCCCTTGGACTGCAAGGAGATTCAACCAGTCCATTCTGAAGGAGATCAGCCCTGGGATTTCTTTGGAAGGAATGATGCTAAAACTGAAGCTCCAGTACTTTGGCCACCTCATGCGAAGAGTTGATTCATTGGAAAAGACTCTGATGCTGGGAGGGATTGGAGGCAGGAGGAAAAGGGGACGACTGAAGATGAGATGGCTGGATGGCATCACGGACTCAATGGATGTGAGTCTGAGTGAACTCTGGGAGTTGGTGATGGACAGGGAGGCCTGGCGTACTGCGATTCATGGGGTCGCAAAGAGTCGGACACGACTGAGTGACTGAACTGAACTGAATGTCTCTGCTTTTTAATGTGATGCTAGGTTGATCATATTTTTTCTTCCAAGGAATAAGCGTCTTTTAATTTCATGGCTGCAGTCACCATCTGCAGTGATTTTGGACCTCAAAAAAATAAAATCTCTCACTGTTTCCATTATTCCCCCATCTATTTGCCATGAAGTGATGGGACTGGATGCCATGGTCTTAGTTTTCGGAATATTGAGTTTTAAGCCAACTTTTTCACTCTCTTCTTTTACTTTCATCAAGAGACTCTTTAGTTCTTCTTCACTTTCTGCCATAAGAGTGGTGTCACCTGCATATCTGAGGTTATTGATATTTCTCCAGGCAATCTTGATTCCAGGTTGTGCTTCATCCAGCCTGGCATTTGAGGTGATGCATTCTGCATATAAGTTAAATAAGCAAGGTGATAACATATAGCCTTGACATACTCCTTTCCCAATTTGAAACCAGTTTTTTTTTCCATGTCCAGTTCTACCTGTTGCTTCTTGACCTGCATACAGATTTCTCAGGAGGTAGATAAGGTGGTCTGGTATTTCCATCTCTTGAAGAATTTTCCACAGTTTGTTGTGATCCACACAGTCAAAGGCTTTGGCCTAGGTAATGAAACAGAAGTAGATGTTTTTCTGGAACTCTCTTGCTTTCTTGATGATCAGGCAGATGTTGGCAATTTGATCTCTGGTTCCTCTGCCTTTTCTAAATCCACCTTGAACATTGGGAAGTTCATGGTTCATGTACTGTTGAAACTTGGACTGTAGAATTTTGAGCATTACTTTGCTAGTGTGTGAGATGAGTGCAACTGTGCATTAGTTTGAACATTCTTTGGTATTGCCTTTCTTTGGGATTGAAATGAAAGCTAATCTTTTCCACTCCTGTGGCCAGTGCTGAATTTTCCAAATTTGCTGGCATATTTATGCAGCACTCTAGCAGCAGCATCTTTTAGGATTTGAAATAGTTCAACTGGAATTCCATCACTCTCACTAGCTTTGTTTATAGTGATGCTTTCTAAGACACACTTGAGTTCAGATTTCATGATGTCTGGCGCTAGGTGAGTGATCACACCATTGTGATTATCTGGGTGATGAAGATCTTTTTTGTATAGTTATTTTGTGTATTCTTCCCACCTTCTCTTAATATCTTCTGCTTTTGTTAGGTCCATACCATTTCTGTCCTTTATTGTGCCCGTTTGCATGAAATGTTCTCTTGTAATCTTTAGGTGTTTAGAGAATAGTTAACACCTATCCTGAAACCTTAAAAAAATTTCAGTGTGCAGCACTCTAGCAGCAGCATCTTTTAGGATTTGAAATAGTTCAACTGGAATTCCATCACTCTCACTAGCTTTGTTTATAGTGATGCTTTCTAAGACACACTTGAGTTCAGATTTCATGATGTCTGGCGCTAGGTGAGTGATCACACCATTGTGATTATCTGGGTGATGAAGATCTTTTTTGTATAGTTATTTTGTGTATTCTTCCCACCTTCTCTTAATATCTTCTGCTTTTGTTAGGTCCATACCATTTCTGTCCTTTATTGTGCCCGTTTGCATGAAATGTTCTCTTGTAATCTTTAGGTGTTTAGAGAATAGTTAACACCTATCCTGAAACCTTAAAAAAATTTCAGTGGAAGGAATGCTCGATAGCTGATTCTATGAAGCCACTTTCACTTTGATACCAAAAACAAAGTTACAACAAAAACAAAATTACACGACTATCACTGATAGCTTATGGGAGTTGGTGTAGAGTTTGTGCCCTCTGAAGGAGAAGATTTCACTCTGGGACCAAAGACACAGTCTCCATCCCTCAGAGTTTTGTGCAGCAAGAGTTTTTAAAATGAAAGGATACTAAAAACTTCTGACATAGATTTCAGAAGGGGATAGAAAGAGTTCCTGCCTCACTAGCTTCAGCAGGGCTTTTCAACTGGCTGATGAGGATAAAAAGAATACCTCAAGTTTGTAAAAGTTCCACCAGATCCTTTCCTAAGGCATACATGCTGAGATAACTTGTCAGAAGTTATCTGAGATACATGCTGAGATAACATGTCAGAAGGAACATGTTCTGGGCAATTCGTCTCTTAGCAAAATATATTGTTGCTGAGAAACAAGTTCCCAGGCAAGATTTGTTACAATTATAATCATTAACATAGAGCCTAGAAAAGGATACTCAGGAGTAAGATGTAGTATTGTGCTGTAAAATCATTAGCTCCAAACCTAAAGAAAGGCCAGGCCTCAAGCAAGACATATTGTTGCAATATCAGAACAGGGGATAAAAGAAACATGTCCTATGTGACTAAGTCAAAAAAGTGTATAAAGGAATGTTTTTAACCTTATCCTTTAAGGGCCTTGGATTGCCTATCAACCTGCCTAAGCTTTAGCTTTCTCATCACTGGCAAACATACATGCAATTATACTCAACAAAGTACTCGCAAACTGAAACCAATAATACGTTAAAAGGATTATACATGGCGATCAGGGGCTTCACTGGTGGTACAGATGGTAAAGAATCTGCCATCAATGCAGAAGACCCAGGTTCAAACCCTGAGTTGGAAAGGCCTCCTGGAGAAGGGAATGGCAAACCACTCCAGTATTCTTGCCTAGGAAACCCATGGACACAAGAGCCTGGTGAGCTACAGTCCATGAAGTGGGGTTTATCCCAGGGGTGCAAGGATTGATTCTTCAATATCCATAAATCAGTCAATGTGATACATCACATAAGCTGAGAAATAAAAGCCATATAATGATCTTGATAGATGAAGAAAATCTTTTGACAAAATTCAACACATATTTATGGTAAAAACTCTCCAGAAAGTGGGTATAGAGGGAACTTACCTCAACATAATAAAGGCCATATATGAGAAATACACAGCTAACCATTCTCAATGGTGAAAAGTTAAAGCATTCACTCTAAGATCAGGAACAAGGCAAGGATATCCACTGTCATCACTTTTATTCAACATAATTTTAGAAGTCCTAGCCATGGTAAACAGAGAAGAAAAAGAAATAAAATGAATCCAAGTTGGAAAGGAAGAAATAAAACTGTCACTGGTGAAGATGACATGATACTATATATAGAAAATCCTAAAAATGCTACCAAAAAAATACTAGAGCCCATCAGTGAAGTTTATAAAGTTGCAGAATATAGAAATTATTTTAAAAAATCAGAAAAAGCAAAAAATGTAAACAGACACTTCTAAGAAAATATACAGGTCACCAAGAAGCACATGAGAAAATGCTCAACATTGGTAATTATCAGAGAAATGAAGATCAAAATTACAATGAGGTATCACCTCACACTGGTCAGAATGCCACCATATAAAAAGTCTAGAAGCAATGTTGGAGAGAGCATAGGGAAAGTGAAATTCTATACTGCTGGTGGGAATGCAAATTGGTACAATCACTATGGAGAACAGAATGGAGATTCTTAAAAAAAAAAAAAAGAAAAACAAAATAGAACAACCACAGGATACCCCCATTCATGGGCATATATAAGAGAAAACCATAATTCAAAAAATTACATGCACATCAATGTTCACTGAAGCACTATTTACTATAGCCAAGATATATAAGCAACCTAAAGGTCCATTGACAGAGGAATGGATAAAGGAGTGGTATACTAATACATACCAATGGAGTATTACTTAACCATAAAAAATAATGAAATAATGCCACTTACAGAAACATGGATGGACCCAGAGATTATCATACTAAATGAAATCAGCCAGACCAAAAAGATAAATATATTACTCATATGTGGAATCTAATTTAAAAGTGATATACATGTACATATTTACAAAACAAAAATGCATAAATCCACACACCTATAGACACCTTATCTTCGACAAAGGAGGCAAGAATATACAGTGGATTAAAGACAATCTCTTTAACAAGTGGTGCTGGGAAAACTGGTCAACCACTTGTATGATGCAGGATGCAGGATGCTTGGGACTGATGCATGGGGATAATCCAGAGAGAAGGTGTGGGGTGGGAGGGGGGAGGTGGGGGTCAGGATTGGGAGTTCATGTATACTCGTGGCTGATTCATGTCAATGTATAGCAAAACGAATACAGTATTGTAAAGCAAAACAAACTAAAAAATAAAAATTAATTTAAAAAATGCAGAGATTTTAAAAACAAACTTACCTTTGCCAAAGGGGAAACATGGTGGTAGGGGGGAATGGAAATAAATTAGGAGTTTAAGATTAATATGCACACATTATGATATATAAAAGATATCATCAATAACCCTGTATGCATGACAGCAAAAAGGACACAGATGTATAGAACAGTCCTTTGGACTCTGTGGGAGAGGGAGAGGGTGGAATGATTTGGGATAATTGCATTGAAACATCTATAATATCATATAAGAAATGAATCACCAGTCCAGGTTCGATGCCAGATACAGATGCTTGGGGCTGCTGCACTGTGATGACCCAGAGGGATGGTATGGGGAGGGAAGAAGGAGGGGAGTTCTGGATGGGGAACATGTGTACACCCGTGGCAGATTTATGTTGATGTATGGCAAAACCAATACAATATTGTAAAAAAAAAAAACAAAAAACAAAACTACACATAACATAGGGAACTTAATTCAGTGTTCTATAATAACCTATATGGGAAAAGAATCTGACAAAGAATGAATATATGCATAACTGAATCATTTCACTATACAGCTGAAACTAATACAACATTGTAAATCAACTATGCTCCAATAAAAATAAAATAAAATATGAATCTATTCATACTACTAAGTTTAAAAAAATAAAAATACATTTCTGTTAACTTATCTGACTTTGATTACTTAAAAATATTCTTATTTACCTCCATTTCTGAGTATCATAAAGTGAAATCTTTGTACCACTTTTACGGTTTTACAATTCCATTTTCTCATGACAAAGATCCTAATCTCATTGGAAACAGGCTTTCAAAACATCTTTGGAAACACAATTCTCTCTATTGATAGCTTTCATTGTTTATAATTTATGACTTCCCACAGAGATATTTGTTATGCTTGATTATAATTTAGAAGCTCTGGGGAAAGTCAGTCATTGGTTTCAAAGGACCCAGAAAACCCCCAAATCTAGACAAGTCAACGATGCAGAGATGGACATATAGCCAAATGTGAACAGTGTGGTCAGAAAGAAGAGGCGAGGTCCTCTAAAGAAGGAAACGCCTCTGGGCAGGTGTATCTTTCTTTGTCAGTTGAGACTTTAGTCAGTTCAGTTCAGTTGCTCAGTCGTGTCCGACTCTTTGCGACCCCATGAACTGCAGCACCCCAGGCCTCCCTGTCCATCACCAACTCCCAGAGTCCACTCAAACTCACTTCCATCGAGTGAGTGATGCCATCCAGCCATCTCATCCTCTGTCGTTCCCTTCTCCTCCTGTGCCCAATCCCTCCCAGCATCAGAGTCTTTTCCAATGAGTCAGCTCTTTTCATGATGTGGCCAAAGTATTGGAGTTTCAGCTTTAGCATCATTTCTTCCAAAGAACACCCAGGACTGATCTCCTTTCTTTGTCAGTTGAGACTTTAGTCAGTTCAGTTCAGTTGCTCAGTCGTGTCCGACTCTTTGCGACCCCATGAACTGCAGCACCCCAGGCCTCCCTGTCCATCACCAACTCCCAGAGTCCACTCAAACTCACTTCCATCGAGTGAGTGATGCCATCCAGCCATCTCATCCTCTGTCGTTCCCTTCTCCTCCTGTGCCCAATCCCTCCCAGCATCAGAGTCTTTTCCAATGAGTCAGCTCTTTTCATGATGTGGCCAAAGTATTGGAGTTTCAGCTTTAGCATCATTTCTTCCAAAGAACACCCAGGACTGATCTCCTTTCGAATAGACTGGTTAGATTTCCTTGCATCCAAGGGACTCTCAAGAGTTTTCTCCAACACCACAGTTCAAAAGCATCAATTCTTTGGCGCCCAGCTTTCTTCACAGTCCAACTCTCACATCCATACCTGACCACTGGAAAAACAATAGCCTTGACTAGATGGACCTTTGTTGGCAAAGTAATGTCTCTGCTTTTGAATATGCTATCTATGTTGGTTATAACTTTCCTTCCAAGGAGTAAGTGTCTTTTAATTTCATGGCTGCAATCACCATCATCAGTGATTTGGGAGCCCCCCAAAATAAAGTCTGACACTAGTTCCACTGTTTCCCCATCTATTTCTCATGAAGTGATGGGACCAGATACCACGATCTTAACTTTCTGAATGTTGAGCTTTAAACCAGCTTTTTCACTCTCCTCTTTCACTTTCATCAAGAGCTTTTTAGCTCCCCTTAACTTTCTGCCATAAAGGTGGTGTCATCTGCATATCTGAGGTTATTGATATTTCTGCCGGCAATCTTGATTCAGGCTTGTGCTTCTTCCAGCCCAGTGTTTCTCATGAGGTACTCTGCATAGAAGTTAAATAAGCAGGGTGACAATATACAGCCTTGACGTACTCCTTTTCCTATTTGGAACCAGTCTGTTGTTCCATGTCCAGTTCTAACTGTTGCTTCCTGACCTGTATACAGGTTTCTCAAGAGGCGAGTCAGGTGGTCTTGTATTCTCATCTCTTTCAGAATTTTCCACAGTTTATTGTGATCCACACAGTCAAAGGCTTTGGCATAGTCAATAAAGCAGAAATAGATGGTTTCTTTCTGGAACTCTCTTGCTTTTTCCATGATCCAGCATGTTGGCAATTTGATCTCTGTTTCCTCTGCCTTTTCTAAAACTAGCTTGAACACCAGGAATTTCACAGTTCACATATTGCTGAAGTCTGGCTTTGAGAATTTTGAGCATTACTTTACCAGCATGTGAGATGAGTGCATTTGTGTGGTAGTTTGAGCATTCTTTGGCATTGCCTTTCTTTGGCATTGGAATGAAAACTGACCTTTTCCAGTCCTGTGGCCATTGCTGAGTTTTCCAAATTTGCTGGCATATTGAGTGCAGCACTTTCACAGCACCATCTTTCAGGATTTGAAACAGCTCAACTGGAATTCCATCACCTCCATTAGCTTTGTTTGTAGTGATGCTTTCTAAGGCTCACTTGACTTCACGTTCCAGGATGTCTGGCTCTAGGTAAATGATCACACCATCGTGATTATCTTGGTCGTGAAGATCTGTTTTGTACAGTTCTTCTGTTTATTCTTGCCACCTCTTCTTAATATCTTCTGATTCTGTTAGGTCCATACCATTTCTGTCCTTTATTGTGCCCATCTTTGCATGAAATTTTCCCTTGGTATCTCTAATCTTCTTGAGGAGATCTCTAGTCTTTTCCATTCTGTTGTTTTCTTCTATTTCTTGCATTGATCACTGAGGAAGGCTTCTTAACTCTCCTTGCTATTCCTTGGAACTCTGCATTCACATGCTTATATCTTTTCTTTTTTCCTTTGTATTTTGCCTCTCTTCCTTTCACAGCTATTTGTAAGGCCTCCCCAGACAGCCATTTTGCTTTTTTGCATTTCTTTTCCATGGGGATGGTCTTGATCCCTGTCTATTGTAAAAAATCCAAATGACGAAAATGTTAAAAAGAGAGAGAGAAAAAAAAGTTAAGAAAAAATAGTAGGGGGAAGGACAGTATATATGGGAGGAAAACAGAACTGTTGACCTATAAAACCACAAAATCCATGGGTATATAATAAAAGCTTCAATTCATCTTGATTCAAGTTTCAAATCATGTCCATGTAGTCCTACATCTCTTCAACAATCAAATTATCTTCTGTTTGCTTCCTTTAAGTCCTCACATTGTATTAAGGTGTGGTAGTGGGCCAAGATTTTCACACATCCAGTATCAAGGTCAGAGACAAAGTCTGGACTATTATTCCCAAGAAAAGACTTTAAGGAATATATTTCCCACTACTTGGTTCATAAATCCATCCCTGGAGACAGAGGATGAAATAGTTGGATGGCATCATTGATTCAATGGAAATGAACTTAGGCAGACTCCAGGAGATGGAGTTCATTTTTACAACCTTAGACTTTACAGAAGCTCTTTAGTTATCAGTAATTTATCAATCAAACTGGAAAAGTTTATGTTCATATTTATTTAATTTGAAGGTAAATACTTACAGGCATTGTTCTATGCTGATTAAAAGAAAAAATAGAAAAACTTTTACTCATTTAAATTAATTATTACTTAAATGTGTCCTCCTTTGTAATTTATAATCATTATATATATCTCCAGGCAAGAATACTGGAGTGGATAGCTGTTCCCTTCTGCAGAGGATCTTCCCCACCCGTGGATTGATCGAGTCTAGATCTCCCACACTGCAGGCAGATTCTTTACCATCTGAGCCAGAAGCTCAAGAATACTAGAGTGGGTAGCTGTCCCTTCTCCAGAGGATCTTCCTAACCCAGGAATGGAGCCGGGATTTCCTACATTGCAGATAGAGTCTTTCCCAGCTTAGCTACCAGGGAAGCCCTAGAAAAAAGATACTGAGATACAAACAAACAAACAAACAACTTACCTTTTCCATTGTGATTTTGCAATGATACCACATTTATACTCTAAAGTGAAATACAACTTCATAGTACAGAATAAATAGAACACACACAAAAATCTTACCTTACTTTGCCTGGAGGAATTTCGGAGGCTCTAAAGTGTACTTCAGCTCATTTTCCACTTCTGGGGCTTCTAAAAGATAAATCATTATACACAACATTTTAATGCCTTAAGAGAACAAAATACTTTTGCAAGAAAAACACAGAACTAATGTAAGAAAGCTCTTGTTAGATCATACCGTGAGGTTCAGAAGACATAATAATTGTAAGTTGGCTTTGAAACTTCACATCTGCAGTTATCTACAAAGAGAATGTGTTTGTTTTCATAACATTTGCTCTGTTTTGCTTATTTTACAGCTTTGGAAAGAGCAATGTACAAAAAGGTAGATTAGATCAACTTCATATTTTAGTCTTATTTATTAATATCAGCCTCAAAAAATAGCACTGATATTTTTGTGACAAGTATATTTTATTTTTGGTGTTGTTTATAGAAACAATTTAGGAGTAGAAATTCTGACTGTTGATCACATAAAATGTGAAATCTTAACTGATTTATACCGCTAATATCAGAAATATAAAGAAAAAATACGTGATTTATTTCTAAGAAAACAAAGGCATTTGTTTCAAAATGTCTACTGATACTTAGAAGAAAAACATAGCAGGACTAATTTCTGCAGACTGAAATTTAAGACAAGATAATGTCTGGCAAGTTAGATGGAAGAAATCCGAATTCTCTAATATTCACAGTATCCCTGTGAGCTTTGTAAAAGTAGAAGAATCAGAAATTGTACTATTATACTATCAATATTGCCTATAAATGAATCCTGATTTACTTGGCCAACTGATATTGATCTGTGAAACAGTCTACTCACTTTTCTTCTGTTTAAATAAAACAAAAGTCTGCCAAAGAAATGTCTTATATACAAACTATGTATGTCATTTGCAAGTATATTTGATTAGCTCTAATTATATTTTCTACTAATAAGAAATAAAAAATATTTTTGAATATTTTAAAGACATGTTTCAAAATCTTAGCTTTTATTTCAGGAGAAAAAATCAGATAGTATCTTATTTGGAAATTTAAGCAGTCATATATACAACTGTTATTTTCATTATGCTATAAAGGAAGGTTCCAAATCCATGCTTTGCTGTTTTCTTCCTTTCCTCTCTTCCTCCTCATCTTTTTTCATTTTCTCCTCCTTTTACTCCTTTTCCTTTTGCATTGCTACCCTAATATTTAAAGTTATGACATAAGTAATTTGACAACTGCTCAAATATTTGGAACCATAGCACTGTAGAATTCTTTTGACAGATAAATTGTTAGTCCTTATCTAAAATATACTAATTGACACCTACAGAAAAATAAATGTCTCTACATTCTAGAATTCTCAGATAATCTTCTTCCAATCATTTGAAATACGCACTTGTAAGCTCAACATATAATTGACCTTCTACCTCTCAATGTAAATTTTATTATTGTAACTCTATAATACGTACATCAATGAAATTTAAGTATGAAAAGAGCAGGATCTGTGGAGATTAATCTAAATAATTTGGAAAAAGATGTTAAGGCATAAATATTACTCAATGGAAATTATTGTTTTCCTTTTAAATCAACCTTAAAAAATAGAGAGGAAAAATTACAAAAATTATTGAACTATTAAATTATACACAATGGACAAAAATGTCATTTGGTAGATGCTCCATTTTTTAAAATGTCCTGATCTGTTCTTGTTTTTGTTCTTCAGTTCTAGTTGCTTTTTCCCATTGAGAACTAATTGAATTCCATTAATTATCCTAGAGTCTGTAGGTATGTCTTACTCCATCTGGAAAAAAAATATATAAGTGGTAAAAATATACTTCTGTCTTCAGGTTGGATCACTATATCTACATCTATATATAATAGTGTGCATATTATATATTTAGAATATATCATATATATTATCTGATATATATGTAATCCAATACACAGGGTAGAAAAATAAATTGATTTAGGTTTCAGAAAAAAAAAAGAATCAAGACATGAGATACATATATGGAAGACACAGCATATAATAGAGGGCATGAAAGTGAAATCATTTGGAGATAAAAATACAAAGAGAAGTGGAAAGAATATTAAACCCAATGTCTTAGGTGCTGATCAAAAGCAAGAGAAATTACTAAAAAAATCTATGATAGCAATTACTCAATATAGAAAGAACACTGCAGTTAGAACTTTATATGTCTAGGAAAGTTAATGTGTGGGATACTATTTTTAAACCAAATAAAGACAACAGATACAGAAGGATGGAGTACACCAATATACTTCACGCTGCTAAGAGGTTAGGAAGATAAGGACTAAGAGTTCTCCACTGGCTTTAGCAATACAGATTTCATTAAGAAATGTACTGAGAATAATTTCACTTGAGTATTGGGAATTAAGAAAGTAGGTACAAAGAAGAATAAGTTGAAAGGTGATGGAAATTGCTTAATTACTCAAGAAGTTTTGCCACACAGAAAAACAGAAATGGGGCAGTAACTGGAGGGAAATTTGGACTCAATGAAAGGCATTCTTAAGAAGAAACATATAATGCTGTTTATTTCCCATTTTTGTGCTAGATCTATTGGGAAGCATTATTTCTTCCAGAAGCAATTCCTTTTTTTTAGTGTCAAGAGCAAGCAGTATTTATTATATCTGGTTTCCAGTTTTTCTTAATATTCTAGAGTGAAAATTAGCAATTCCTATTTATTAGCAGAAAGGGACAATTTGAAATAGCCATAGATGGAGCATAAATTTCTCTTGAAAGCATAGTGTTGCCTAATTTTTTTATGCACTACTTCTAACAAAGATAACATATAGCGATACAATTAATATTTTCCCCATAATGTCAGTTTTCCTAAGGTATTTGAGAGAAATATTAGAAATTTTGATTTTTTTACAGATAAAATTTAAATATATTAAACATTGAATTCTAGGTTTATAAGTTTTACTCATTACTTTTCCCCAGCTTAGTATTTTTTTCTCAGAAGTAAACCAGAGCAACATTTATTTTTCTGGTTTGTGTGTTTTCACACACACTGTGATAAGGTGTTCAATGTTTATAAACACCATATTAAAATATGAAGTTTGTTTATGCAAATCTATTTAAATAAATACATATCATTATCTGGCATTGTACATGTTTTCTCCACTTATTTATCATAACACTTACTTTAAGCTTTCTTTTTTAAATATGGATTTAAAATTTTAAGATAATAAAATGAAAATGCAGTAAATCTTTTCTCTTTCCAAAAGTTCTATTTATAATTTTCCTAATATTCAACTCTGAACGCCATGCTTTGTTGTTGGGGATACCTGTATCTTTAATTATTTGAAATTCTATCTCCCAATTGGCCTCCTTCCCTCTATTTCCTCCTTTAATACATGTCCACACTGAGATGTAAAGTCAAGAGTAGAACTAGTAAATTCTACTTATTAACTCCAACCTGAACGCTCCTGCAGTGCTTCTCTTCCCTAAAGCACTTGAAGATTTAAAAATTATGTTTTGCTTTTGGAGAAGAAATCCAGGCAAGAGAATCACTTGGGGAAAAACACCCAGCATATCCTTCTAAAAAGGCATATCCAACACTTAAAATGTACTGTTCTAGGGGCATCTTTGTTTCTTCAGATTTGTTTTGCTTTGCTTTTCTGAAACAAAGATCCATGGAGAAAAGAAAACCTTACCATTGGAAAGATAAAAGATCATTAGAATCACAATAAAAAATAAAATTGTACAAATTTCTCTTGCCTAGTTTATTTTTATGAATTTCATTAACATTCTTTAATTTATTGCATTGTTCAATTCAGTCGCTTAGTCGTGTCCGACTCTTTGTGACCCCATGAATTGCAGCACGCCAGGCCTCCCTGTCCATCACCAATTCCCAGAGTTCACTCAAACTCATGTCCATCGAGTCGATGATGCCATCCAGCCATCTCATCCTCTGTCATCCCCTTCTCCTCTGGCCCTCAATCCCTCCCAGCATCAGAGTCTTTTCCAATGTGTCAACTCTTCGCATGAGGTGGCCAAAGTATTGGAGTTTCAGCTTTAGCATCATTCCTTCCAAAGAAATCCCAGGGCTGATCTCCTTTAGAATGGACTGGTTGGATCTCCTTGCAGTCCAAGGGACTCTCAAGAGTCTTCTCCAACACCACAGTTCAAAAGCATCAATTCTTCGGCACTCAGCTTTCTTCACAGTCCAACTCTCACATCCATACATGACCACTGGAAAAACCATAGCTAGTTATCTGTTCATGTCTTTTCAAGTTGCTATTTAAACCTGCTTATTTCTCCTGGGTTTCCTTACCCTACTGCTCTCCACCCGGGTGCCCTTTCCCAATAAAATATCTTGCTTTGTCAGCACATGTGTCTCCTCGGACAATTCATTTCTGAGTGTTAGACAAGAGCCCAGTTTCGGGCCCTGGAAGGGGTCCACCTTCCTGCAACAAATGGCAACTCTGGCGGAGACTCTTCTTCACTGAGACTGACATCCTGACCACTCGGAGTACTCAAGGGCCAGCTTGCCTGCCAACGGATGAGACCCAGCGGCCACAACTGGGACCTTTTGTCCCTGGTCTCCTCCTGACATGGACAACTGGCCAGAGTTCCCTGACTGGTAAGGAACAAGAGACTTTATTGACCTCTCTCCTCCTCTCTCTCTCTTTCCTCTCCTTAACCCTTTCTATCCTTCCCTGTTTTTCTAGTCCCCCGGTGCTGGACTCAGGAATCTGGTCTAAGGGCCTTCAGCCTGAGCTGAGGATTGGAGATTGATCACCTCTTCTTGGCAGAGAACTCGAATTCTGGTTCTGGTCTGTTCTGATTTCTGGTAGGGCTGAGTTCCAGTCCTCCCTTCTCTGGAGGCCCAGGGAAAATCCCATAATGCCTGGGTATCTGTAGGTGGCAGGAGACATCCGTAAGGCTGCCCCTTTCCCCCCTCTCTCCCGCCTCCTCCCCTTTCTTCTTTCAACCTGGCTTCCTTTCCTCCCTTGAAATCTTTGATGTTAGTACTTGGATCTGAGGCTCTGTCTCTATAGGAGGTTTTCTGAGAGACTGTATTCTTGTACATAAGGGCTTCCCTAGTGGCGCAGAGGTTAAAGCGTCTGCCTGCAATGTGGGAGACCTGGGTTTGATCCCTGGGTCGGGAAGATCCCCTGGAGAAGGAAATGGCAACCCACTCCAGTACTCTTGCCTGGAGAATCCCATGGATGGAGGAGCTTGGTGGGCTACAGTCCACGGGTCGCAGAGTCGGATATGACTGAGTGACTTCACTTTCACTTTCACTTTATTTCAAATATGTTTGGTTGGTGGTGCTTTAATCTACTCTACAACACTGATATTATAAGTAAATATCACCATTTATGATGTATAATTCCAGAAAAGCAGAAGTCTCTGTCTAAAGCATATATATATATATATATATATAAGAAATTTTAAATATTTGAGAGTAATATGTTCCCTTCTACTGGGTCCAAGCACTTTCACTTTCATGTAGATTTCAGGAGCATTTTGAAATAGAAAATACTAGTAGAAAAAAATAGACTTCAAGTCAATTTTATCTAGAATTTTAAGGGAATTGACAACTCTCTAGAAATTACATCCTAAGAGGAATGGAAAGCAATTCTTGCTTCTGGAATGGGATACGGAGTACTAAGAAGGGAGAGAAAAGACTGCAAAAAGTAGGAAGACATCTATATAATTGCAAATAGTTCACCATTTTGATTAGCAGATATCCTAAATTTAACTTAATATAACAGACAGAAATAGGACTTAAATTGTGTTTTCTTGATGTACATCAAATTTATATTTATTTAGTTTTTTGCATATGTAAGTAGTAAATAAAACCATTTATGAATGAAATGCTTTTCTATATTTCAGGGAGAAAATTAAAATTCTAACTTCAATTTGATGAATACTTATTTTTGCCAAAATGGAGTTTTATGGCCACTTTTCATAGTTTTTGAATATATGGAAACTGTATGATAAGTAATTCGAGGTTTACTTTAAAGAGATATAATGTTAAAGTAACCACTTTAAGTGTATTAAATAGGGTATAATAATTCCTATCTGCTTTGGTAAAAAGATTCCACACATATTGAAAATCAACTGTCACAGGAGATTCAGTTTCATGATTTTCCATTCATTTCTAATTTTTTACTATCACTACATGAGAAGTCTTCACAAAAGTTTATAGTGAATTTATTATTTTTTATTATTAATCTGATTCTGATATTAAATTACCTAATTTATGGCATTTATAAAAGTCAGAGGAACCAGAGATCAAATTGAACATTCGCTGGATCATTGAAAAAGCAAGAGAGTTCCAGAAAAACATCTATTTCTGCTTTCTTGACTATGCCAAAGCCTTTGCTGTGTGGACCACAACAACCTAGAAAATTCTGAAAGAGATGGGAATACCAGACCACCTGACCTGCCTCTTGAGAAACCTGTATGCATGTCAGGAAGTAACAGTTTAATTTATTATTTTTTATTATTAATCTGATTCTGATATTAAATTACCTAATTTATGGCATTTATAAAAGTCAGAGGAACCAGAGATCAAATTGAACATTCGCTGGATCATTGAAAAAGCAAGAGAGTTCCAGAAAAACATCTATTTCTGCTTTCTTGACTATGCCAAAGCCTTTGCTGTGTGGACCACAACAACCTAGAAAATTCTGAAAGAGATGGGAATACCAGACCACCTGACCTGCCTCTTGAGAAACCTGTATGCATGTCAGGAAGTAACAGTTAGAACTGGACATGGAACAACAGACTGGTTCCAAATAGGAAAAGGAGTACGTCAAGGTTGTATATTGTCACCCTGCTTATTTAACTTCTATGCAGAGTACATCATGAGAAACGCTGGACTGGAAGAAGCACAAGCTGGAATCAAGATTGCTGGGAGAAATATCAATAACCTCAGATATGCAGATGACACCACCCTTATGGCAGAAAGTGAAGAGGAACTAAAAAGTCTTGATGAAAGTGAAGGAGGAGAGTGAAAAAGCTGGCTTAAAGCTCAACATTCAGAAAACTATGATCATGGCATCCAGTCCCATCACTTCATGGCAAATAGATGGGGAAGCAATGGAAACAGTGGCTGACTTTATTTTTTGGGGCTCCAAAATCACTGCAGCTGGTGATTGAGGAAGAGGGCTGTGGTTTTTACAAGCTCCAGCTGTGAGGTAGAGGCTCAATTTTAAATCTAATTCTGCTAACTATGAGTTCTGTGGCCTTAACATGTCATCTGGCAAATGGGGTACTATTAATAGTACCAGCTTCATAGGTTGTTATAGCACTAACCAAGTTAATATATGCAAACCACTCAGAGTAACCCTTATATAAGAGTTCAGTGCTGTTCTAAGTTTGGAGGATAGGACAATATGGAAGCAAGTTGTGGCACAATATATATAAACTGTCAGCTCATTGTCCACAAAATTTACTTTTTTCCACTTTTTGATATCTCCAAAGTGTTCATTACGTTATTTTAAAATGCTTTCTTCTTTTCATTCACTCTATCATATTTCATTGTGTTGGCACATGCAGTGCTTTGCTTTATTTACATATTTACATTCAGTTATCATTCATTCATACATATTTATTGACTACTTAAATCTCAGTACTATGCTAGTGGTAGTGATAACATATACTGTACTGAGAGGTATGAAAGGGTTCTTTAAAAGCATGTGCTATGATTCATACTTTATGATACAAAAGCTGCTCACTATAGTAAATATGAGATCTATGCCATGTCCATGGCCCATAGAAGTGAGAAAATTCCCTCACTTGGAAAAGAATGAATTTTTGCCTCATTTATCTTAAAGCAAAGGATTCTGTTTATTGACATATTACTATGAAAGTGGCAAGGTTTGTTGACAACTTTCTGTCTTTGATTTAAAAAACTAACTTAAGTAAAGTTAATATCTTTGGCTTTTAAAATGTTAATTTTTTAAGTGAGATAAATTAATAAATCCTTTCACACAGTAAAAGACTTGAACTGAATGTTTCAATTTAGTATCACTTTCCATATTATCAGACTTAATAGCTATAAGAGATGATATGATGGTTTGCTTTATGCAAAAAACTGTTACATTTTTTCCTGTATTCATTCACTTGATACAGCCATGTTTGAAGAAGCTTCTACTATTGACCAAGTTTAAAACCTAAAATTGTATTAGTGAAGTGAAAGTGAAGTCATTTAGTCGTGTCCGACTCTTTGTGACCCCATGGACAGTAACCTACCAGGCTCCGAGGTCCATGGGATTTTCCAGGCAAGAATACTGGAGTGGGCTGCCATTTCCTTCTCCAGGGGATCTTCCCAACCCAGGGATCGAACTCGGGTTTCCTGCATTGCAGACAGACGCTTTACCGTCTGAGCCACTAGGGAAGCCTTTTTCCCATATACACCCTTTCTACAGTGTAAAGTAGTTGCAAATTAGGATCTTAACTTAAAATTGTTCTGTCATTACCAATTTGCCCACATAGCGCTCACAACTGGTAAGTGATGAGCAGATATTTGCTATAAAATGGAAATGATGATTCAAGAGTGAGATATGATTACTAAGTGTTTAAAGGAACAGTTTACAATTTAAAATTTAGAGTAAAATATGGTGTGTATGAAAGTGAAAGTCACTCAGTCATGACTGACTGTTTACAACACATGGACTATACAATCCATGGAATTCTCCAGGCCAGAATACTGGAGTGGGTAGTCTTTCCCTTCTCCAGGGAATCTTCTGTATGTGACAGCTATTGAATATTTCTATGAAACTCAAACTCATGCTTTGGGATATGGAGAAGAGAATTAGAGGTAACACACAAACAGTTTTATGGCAATATTACTGAGATCAGGTATTCCAGTGTAAGGTGCTAGTGGCTTCTCAGTAACTTCAATGAAATTATTACCCCATATTTCTAAATTCCACTGGGAGATAATCTATCAATTTAATTTGCCCAAAAGCACACCACTGAAATTTTCAAATTGAAAATGCACTACAAATGCAGAGAAGTGCATTAAGTACAAACTTCCAATTATAAAATAAATAAATCCTGCTGAGGTAATGTACTGCATGAGGACTATATTTGAAAGCATTGTAGTAATTGGGTACAGTGAGAGTTGATAACTAGACCTATTATGGTGACAATTTTGAAATGTATATATGTATATGTCTAAATATCTAAGCACTGTGATATACACTTGAAACCAGTATGGTATGGTATATTATTTAAACTTCATTAAATATGCATTTTCCAAATAATATATATCAAACTTTATAGAAAATAATCACAGAGCCAGTGCTAAATAAAATATTAACTATTTAACGTTAAAAATATTGGATTTGTTGTCCAGAAACTGTGTTGTTGTGAAATTTCTACTTATTCACTGGTTATGTAGGGATGTTACATCAGTTTATTTATTTATTTATTTATTTATTACAATAATTCTTCTAAAAATCAATCATTATAAAAAGCAATCATTTTTCATTGGAAGGACTGATGTTGAAGCTGAAACTCCAATAATTTGGCCCCCTATGCAAAGAGCTGACTTACTTGAAAAGACCCTGATGCTGGGAAAGATTGACAGCAGGAGGAGAAGGGGACAACAGAGGATGAGACGGTTGGATGGCATCACCACTCAACGGATGTAAGTCTGAGTAAACTCCAGGAGTTAATGATGGACAAAGAGGCCTGGTGTGCTGCAGTCCATGGGATCGCAGAGTCAGACACAACTGAGCAACTGAACTAAACTGAACTGAAAAAGTAATCTTAAGAAAGAAAAATGAAGTTGGATGAATCAGGCTCTCTGACCTCGGGATGTTCTAGAAAATTTCAGTAAATTAAAGCAATATAGTACTAGTGAAAAAACAGACACATAGATCAGTGGAACAGGACAGAAAGCCTAGAAACAGAGCCATGCACTTACAGCCAATAAATGTACAATGAAGGAGGCAAGAATATACAGTGGGAAAAAGCAGACTCTCTCATATGTGAAGCTGGGAAAAGTGGATAGCTGCATGGAAAAGAATAAAATTAGAACACTATTAACACCATAAGCAAAAATAAACTCAAAATGGATTAAACACCTAAATGTAAGACCAGATACTAAAAAAACTCATAGAGGAAAACATAGGCAGAACATTCATTGATATAAATTATACAAAAAAATTTTAGATGTATTTTCCAGTTTAATAGACATAAAAAATAAGAAACTGGACCCAATTAAACTTAAAAGCATTTGCACAGAAAAGAAAATCATAAAGAAAATGAAAAGATGGGAGAGAATGTTTGCAAATTATGTGACCAACAAAGGATTAATTCCCAGAATACATTAATACAAACAGCTCAAACAGTTCAATAATAACAAACAAGCAACTCAATTAAAAAATAGGTAGATCTAAATAGACATTTCTCCAAAAGAGACATACAGATGACAAACAGGCAAAAGAAAAAATGTTCATGATAGCTTATTATTAGAAAAATAAAAATGAAAAATACAATGAAATATCACCTTACAAAAGTCAGCATCAAAAAGTTTACAGGCTGAAGAGGGTGTGGAGAAAAGGGAGCTCTCCTACACTATTGATGGGAATATAAACTGATAAAGCCACTGTGGAGAATAGTATGGAGGTTCCTTAAAAAACTAAAAATAGAATTATCATAAGATCCTGCAATTCTATTTCTGGGTATGTATTCTAAGAAAACTCTAATTTAAAAAGATGCATGAACCTCAGTGTTACAATAGCCAAGACATAGAAGCAACCTAAATGTCTATCAACAGACAAATGGATAACAAAGATGTGGTATATACACACAATGAAATATTATTCAGCCATTAAAAAGAATGAAATAATGCCATTTGCAGCAATGCGGATGGAGCTAGAGATTATCATACTAAGTGAAGTAAGCCAGAAAGAGAAAGACAAATATCATATGATATCACATATATTTGGAACCTTAAAAAAGATACAAATGAACTTATTTATAAAACAGAAATAGATCCACTCATATAAAAAACAACATATGGTTACCAAAGAGGGAAAGCTGGGGGAGGGATAAATTAGGAGTTTGAAATTAACATAGACTCACTACTATATATAAAATAGATAACTAACAAGGACCTACTTTATAGCACAGGGAGCTATACACAGTATATTGTAATAACTTATAAGGGAAAGAATATATATATATATATATATTTACAACTTAATTAATCATATATATATATATATATCTGAGTCAGTGTACTATACACTTAAGACTAAATGTTATAAATCAACTATGCCTCATTTATAAATAAATGTAAAAAAGAATCATTCAACATATTTAGATGGTAGGCTCATAATTTAAATGAAAGAATTGGTTTAGATGATTCATGAAGTCCCTTTGACTTCTAAAATTCTACATTGTAGTTTGTAAATGTACTTTATTATCTCAGGAATTGGTTTATGATGTTTGGGGTAAGTGTCTGTAAGTATTTCACTTTGACTATGTTGAAAGAAACCTATTATAAAATTATTTCCATTTTATGAAAAAATAGATAGTATCAAATCCATCATATAGAAGATATTTTGTCATTTATATATATTAAATTTCTTTCCTCCACCAGAGGAAAATATCAGGATAGATATAGATCAGAAGAGATTTATATAAGATTTTAAGCTATAGAACTTTCTAAATCTACTTTGATCTCATCATCATCATTCCTTCCTTATAGCACTTAAAGGGTTAATTTAGAGAAGACATGAATCAAATAGTTTTTCTTCTTAAGCTTTTATTTAGACTCGTCTAGTAGACATAAACTTTCATATGCAGCTTTATACCACCTTATTAAGCTTACATTATAGAAATGAGAAGAACTAGTGATTATTTTCTCTTATAACCCTAAATGGAAAATCTGCATCTTAAGTAGTAATTAAGAAAACCAAAACTACATTGTAAACAAAGCATGTGTTACTTGGGCATGCCATTTTCCCTTTTCTTTTGTGAAGAATAGCTTTGAATCTAATTGTCGTTATAATTGCACATCATTTCTTTTGGAACTGCTTAATTATTCCTCTTAATCTTTTTGTATTTCTCTTCATTTTTAGTCAAACTATTTTTTAGCAATACGTTATTACTGATTCTGCAATTAAAATATTTGTGTTCCTCCTTGAAAATGGCTAAATAGCTTATGCCACATTCTGAATTGTTAGGGAGAGAGAATTAGGATTTTTTATTTCTTTTTTTTTTTTTTTTGTATCAGAACAGTAAATGAACACTAACTCCATTGAATAATCTTTTCATTCTGCAAGCAAGCATTTGCTTTCACACAGAAACAGCTTTGCAATGACAATGAACCCTATGCAGACACTACTGCTTCAGATGAAGGTTAATGGCTGGAATTGCAAGAATACTAGTGTACAGACTGTAATTAGGAGGATCTGATGAAAGTCTGAACTATAATATGAGAAGAAAACATCTGCTTGTTCACAATAATGGCTGTCATTTATTCTTTCTAGATAATTTTTCTGTTTAAATAGACCATTTATCCAAATCTCATAAACTCATTAATTTTAGGTTATGGGAAAAATATAAGTGCATATTGGATTTCAATAAAGCGATTTTATTTCCTGTTTTTAACTTTCTTTAAAGGAAAAGTTTGAACCAGTGATACATTATGTTCTGAATGTCACTT
Organism: Aepyceros melampus; assembly: GCA_006408695.1. Lineage (NCBI taxonomy): Eukaryota > Metazoa > Chordata > Mammalia > Artiodactyla > Bovidae > Aepyceros > Aepyceros melampus. The sequence continues at coordinate 301,491 of SJXQ01005959.1, read as the reverse complement.
AGTATTATACAGCAGCGGAAATTATACAAAGGTGAAGTTTTTCTCTGATGTCTAATAATTACCTAATTTACTCAATCCCATAACTAAGTACATTTATTAAAGCACCAGAAATATTGCAAATGGATTGAGTCAAATGAAAGAACATCATGACCCATAGATTGAGGCATTACACTGATGGTATATATGTGTGTGTGTGTGTGTGTGTGCACGAATGTGCTCAGTTGTGTCCAACTCTTTGTGACCCCCATGAACTGTAGCCTGCCAAGCTCCTCTGTCCATGGAATGTTTCAGGCAAGAATGCTGGAGCAGGTTGCCATTTCCTACTCCAGGGGATCTTCCCAACCCAGGGATCAAATCGTGTCTCCTGCATTGGCAGGAGGATTCTTTACCTGGGCACCACCTGGGAAGTTCAGTACATTGATGTTACCAGTAGCATTATTCTGCAGGGATTATCATTAATAAGATGAGAATTTTTAGGGTAGATGTGGGAGGCAGGATTCTAAAATGACCACTAAGCTTAGAGCTCCCTTGTGTAAATATCCTGTGTGATCATCTCCCTTTGTAAGTAGGCATTACCTGTGAATATGATAGAGTACCACTTCTGTGATTAGGTTAGTAATCTATAAGTCAAAATAGATACCATCATGGTCCAGGGTTAATTAAAGGAGACTTTGAAAGAAAATGAAGCAACAGATGTTCTCTAACTGGCCTGAAAGAAACTAATATTTTTGTTGGGAACTGACTACAGGGAGCACACATCGAGTAACCTCAGGCAGCCTCCAAGAACTGTAAGTGGTTGCTTGCTGACTGATAAAAAGAAAACAGTCTTACATCTTCAAAGAACTGAATGCTGCCAAGACTATGAATAAGCCCTGAAACAGAACATTCTCTAGTATGATCTTCTAAATGAGATCAAAAACATGGCCAACACATTCATCACAGCCTTGTGAGACCCTGAGCAAAGGATCCATTTAACCAATGTCTGGACTAATGATCCAAGAAAACTGTGAGATAATTCATCCATGAGTGTTGTTTTAAGCCTCTATGTTTATCTAATTTGTCATGCAGCAATAGAAAACTTACATATATAATATGAAATCACAGTCTAAAATATTCAGCAAACCATATTTACATTGTCAGTGATAGAGAAAATCCATGAATTAGAAAAGTATAACCTTTGGTATAATCAACTAAAGTATATACATTTAAGGCAGCCCAATGCAGGAGATGTGGATTTAATCCCAGGTTTGGGAAGATCCCTTAGAGAAGGAAATGGCAACCTTCTCCATTATTCTTGCCTGGGAAATCCCATGGACAGAGGAACCTGGCAGGCTAAAGTCCACGTGGTTACAAAGAGTCAGACATGACTGAGCATGCCTTACAGGGTTGTTATAACAATGAAGGAAATGTCTATGATTTATTTATGTTTATTTATTTATAAGGTGCTGTGAAAGTGAAAGTCGCTCAGTTGTGTCCGACTCTTTGCGACCCCATGACCCCGCCAGGCTCCTCTGTTCACGGAATTCTCCAGGCAAGAATATTGGAGTGGGCAGCCATTTCCTTTTGCAGAGGATCTTCCAAACCCAGGAATCAAACCAGGGACTCCTGTATTGCAGGCAGCTTCTTTACCAGCTGAGCTATCAGGGAATCCCCAAGGAGATGCTGTGGCTGCATGGGCCAGGAAGCAATCCAGATCCCAGACCTGTGTGGCAGGCCATAAATCTACCACTGAACCATCCATGCACCATGCTATGAAAGCATCTCATAAATAAAAACCCTACACACAGGTTACAGCTTCGCTGGTGCTCCAGTGATAAAGAATCCTCTTGCCAAGGCAGTTTGATTCCTCGGTCAGGAAGATATCTTGGAGAAAGGAATGACTACCCACTCCAGTATTCTTGCCTGGGAAACGTCATGGACAGAGGAACCTGGCAGGTTATGAGGAAGGAGGCTTGGCATATGCAAAGGCATGATCAAGCCTCAGGCTACAGTCCATGGGGTTATAAAAGAGTCAGAAACAACTTAGCAACTAAACAACAATAATGGTAAAACAAAATCCCTGAAAATGCATGGTTCTTTAAAGAATTAGATTTTATTCAGTATTATTAAGACCAATTAAAATAGTCCTCATGAAATATATTGAAAACCACACTTCTGAGACTTACCTCTCCCCTGCCCCACCAAACCTACTCTTCCTGTATTCTTCCTTTCCATAGCTGACCACTGGTCCCAGACATAAATTTATCATTTTGTATTTTTCTTAGTGTTAACATGCTGCTGCTGCTGTTGCTAAGTCGCTTCAGTCATGTCCAACTCTGTGTGACCCCATAGATGGCAGCCCACTAGGCTCCCCCATCCCTGGGATTCTCCAGGCAAGAACACTGGAGTGGGTTGCCATTTCTTCTCCAATGCATGAAAGTGAAAAGTGAAAGGGAAGTCGCTCAGTCATCTCTGACTCTTAGCTACCCCATGGACTGCAGCCTACCAGGCTCCTCCATCCATGGGATTCTCCAGGAGACAGTACTGGAGTGGGGTGCCATTGCCTTCTCCCAGTGTTACATGCTACATGTGGTCTATCTGCAAACACAGCTAGCTATTTCTTCAAAAGTCCCTGAATCTTTCTAACCATCTCTTCTAATAGCACTCTGATTGAAATCTCAGATCACAATTCCATCTTCCGCTCTGTCTACGTGAAAGCTGTCACCTGTTTACATTAAGCTGTATCTTGTCTCTCCTACTCTCAAAATCTCCCAATGACATCTAATTTCCCCAAAATGTGTTAGTCACAGATGTGCCAGACTTTTTATGACCCCATAGACTGTAGCCCACCAGGCTCCTCCATCCATGGGATTTTCCAGGCAAGAATGCTGGAGTGGGTTGTCATTTCCTTCTCCAGGATATCTTCCCACTCAGGGATAGAACCTAGGTCTCCTGCATTGCAGGCAGACTTTTTGCCATCTGAGCCATGAAGCTTTTTCAATGGAATCTCTATGCTACATCTTCCTTTTATCTCTATGACCTTACCCTAAATATTCCCCACTCATTTCTTCTACTCTAGGAATTTTGATTGCCTTCCTGTTTTTTTTTTTTTTTTAATTAGTCAGGCATAACTGCTAAAGTCTTTACACTCACTCTTCTCTCTTCTGATCCCTCCATCTGGAACACTACAGATTGTTACCAAATATGATCTCAGTGAAGACTTTCTTGTTATTCTCCACAGCAATCCTATTAACCTGCTTTTCTGGATTTTCTTTTAGTTGCCATAATTATCATTGTCTAAAATAATATTAAGTTTTTATCTAAAATTACAATGGTATGCATTTAGCTTCAAAGAGTTTATTATTTTTAAATGAAATCTTTATTGATCATCTAGCCTTTCTTTTTCTACTTAGCTCTAATACGTATTGTGGTTGCTGTGTCTGAGCTGCCCCAACCAAAGGACACACACTATGGTAGTGGAACTCTTTTCACATTCTCATAAGTCCCACCTTGCTCAGAACTACTTTTTTCCAGGTATATTTTATTATTGTACCTCAGGCATATTGGTTGGCTATTTTCATATATTTATGATAAACCATATTTCTTTAACCCTGTCATCAGGTTCCTATACTACTCATCTTTTTTGAATTGTATATTAAAAAAACTTTATAAGAATACATACAGACATAACTAAAATATTTTAGAATGCTTAAATTATGTTTACCTCTTAATAGCAAGGGGATATTTCATGCAAAGATGAGCACAATAAAGGACAGAAATGGTATAGACCTAATAGAAGCAGAAGATATTAAGAAGATGTGGTAAGAATACACAGAAGAACTGTACAAAAAAGATCTTCATGACCCAGATGATCACGATGGTGTGATAACTCACCTAGAGCCAGACATCCTGGAATGTGAAGTCAAGTGGGCCTTAGGAAGTATCACTATGAGCAAAGCTAGTGGAGGTGATGCAATTTCAGTTGAGCTATTTCAAATCCTGAAAGATGATGCTGTGAAAATGGTGCACTCGATATGCCAGCAAATCTGGAAAACTCAGCAGTGGCCACAGGACTGGAAATGGTCAGTTTTCATCCCAATCCCAAAGAAAGGCAATGCCAAAGAATGTTCAAACTACTGCACAATTGCACTCCTCTCACACTCTGGCAAAGTAATGCTCAAAGTTCTCCAAGCCAGGCTTCAAAATTATGTGAACCATGAACTTTCAGATGTTGAAGCTGGATTAAGCAAAGTCAGAGGAACCAGAGATCAATTGCCAACATCCATTGGATCATTGAAAAAGCAAGAGAGTTTCAGAAAAAACATTTACTTCTGTTTTACTGACTATGCCAAACCCTTTGACTGTGTGGACCACAACAACCTAGAAAATTCTGAAAGAGATGGGAATACCAGACCTCCTGACCTGCCTCCTGAGAAATTTGTATGCAGGTCAGGAAGCAACAGTTAAACTGGACATGGGCTGGGTGGTGGGAGGGGGGCTCAGGGTTGGGAACTCATGTACACCCATGGCTGATTCATGTCAATGTATGGCAAAACCAATACAGTATTGTAAAGCAAAATAAAGTAAAAATAAAAAATAAAAAAAAAAGAACTGGACATGGAACAACAGACTGGTTCCAAATCAGGAAAGGAATACGTCAAGGCTGTATATTGTCACCCTGCTTATTTAACTTCTATGCAGAGTACATCATGAGAGATGCTGGGCTGGAGGAAGCACAAGCTGAAATCAAGATTGCTGGGAGAAATATCAATAACCTCAGATATGCAGATGACACCACCCTTATGGCAGAATGTGAAGAGGAACTAAAGAACCTCTTGAAGAAAGTGAAAGAGGAGAGTGAAAATGTTGGCTTAAAACTCAACATTCAGAAAACTACGATCATGGCATCCAGTCCCATCACTTCATGGCAAATAGATAAGGAAACAATGGAAACAATGACAGACTTTATTTTGGGGGGCTCCAAAATCACTGCAGATGGTGACTGCAGCCATGAATTTAAAAGACACTTACTCCTTGGAAGAAAAGTTATGACCAACCTAGATAGCATATTCAAAAGCAGAGACATTATTTTGCCAACAAAAGCCCATCTAGTCAAAGCTACGGTTTTTCCAGTAGTCATGTATGGACGTGAGAGCTGGACTATAAAGAAAGCTGAGTGCCAAAGAATTGATGCTTTTTAACTGTGGTGTTGGAGAAGACTCCCGAACGTCCCTTAGAGATGCTCAAGGAGAGCGTCCATCCAGCCAGTCCATCCTAAAGGAAATCAGTCCTGAATATTCACTGAAGGACTGATGTTGAAGCTGAAACTCCAATACTTTTGCCATCTGATACAAAGTACTGACTCATTTGAAAATATTGTAATGCTGGGGAAGATTGAAGGCAGGAAGAGAAGAAGATGACAGAGGATGAGATGGTTGGATGGCATCATCGACTCAATGGACATCGGCTTGAGTGAACTCTGGGAGTTGTGATGGACAGGGAGGCCTGGCGTGCTGCAATCCATGGGGTCATAAAAAGTTGGATACAACTGAGCAACTGGACTGAACTAAACTTAACTAATCAAAAGGACTTGCCAGGTGTTGCAGTGGTAAAGAATCCGCCTGCTAATGCAGGAGATACAAGAGACACAGATTCAATCCCTGGTTTGAGAAAGTACCCTGAAGGAGGAAAAGGCAACCATTCCATTATTCTTTCCTGGGAAATCCCATGAACAGAGGAACCTGGTGGGTTATGGTCCATGGGGTTACAAAAAGTCAGACACAACTGAGTGTGTGCGCACACACACATAAACACACACACACATACTCACACACACGAACACATACACTTAATTTCAAATATATTTTAAATATCCTGGATTGTCACTCTCTTCCTCTCATGAATACTGGTTTTATCTCATATTTTATGTTGAATTGATTTGGGTATCTCTTAACTGCTTATTGTGAAAATGAAAGTGAAGTCATTTAGTCGTGTCTGACTCTTTGTGACCCCATGGAGAGTAACCTACTAGGCTCCGAGGTCCATGGGATTTTCCAGGCAAGAATACTGGAGTGGGCTGCCAAAAAAAAAAACAAAAACTGCTTATTTTAGATACATATTATTATTGAATGAACGGATTTTTTGTTCTGCTTTCTGTAGGTATTTGAGCAAATAGAGAAATAATCTGAGAAATACGATGAGGCAGAATTAAGGGAAAACAACAGATCAGCTGACAGTCTATGATTTGGTCAGACAAGGGATTTGCTTCCTAAAGTTCAGTGGGAAATTAGCTGGTTTGGTTAACTAAATGTCCCCACTCCCCACCCAGAATGAGAGCTATCAGACATGTAAGCTCCAACAGGAAAGGCTATGGAATAGACCAAAGTAGGTGCTGAGGAAGATGTTAGTCAATGAACAAATTTCCCATATTGGAGAATCATACATGAGTACACTGCATTCTACCCCAGAGAATCACATGTACTTTTCATCAGAGAACCAAGAGAGTACTCTGCATCACCAATTAAACAAAAAACATCTTGCATTTGTATTTTTTGTGCATTTATTCTGTATGGATGAAGTTGTAAACCGAGGAAAATGTATATTGTAGCACCCCAGAATGTGACTTTATTTGAAAATATGGTCTCTCCAAGTGTAATTACTTAAGAAAGTGTCATGCTGGGGTAGGATGAGATCTTAATCTAGTCTGACGGATGTACTTATAAGAAGACAGAAATACAAGCAAAACACCATGTGAAGATAAAGGCAGAGACTGGAATAATGTACCCACAAGCCAAGGATTGACAAAGATCACTGGTCACCAGCAGAAACTAAGAGTCTTCTCCCTCAGAGACCTCACCAGGAACCAACCTTGTAGACACCTTTACTTCAGAGTCTTATCCTCCAACATTAATTATGAGGATAAATTTCTCTTGCTTTAGGCCACCTTATTTGTGGTACTTTGTTAGGGAAGCCTGGGGAAACTAATTTTTCCTTTCCCACTCCCAATGTTAGAGTAATTACAGGCAGAAAACTTTGAAGGTAAAGGAGGAGTTAAAACAACCTGAAGCCTCCAGGGACAATCCAGCAGGTACTGGGAGCAGAGGAAAGACTACCATTGGATTGCATGTGAAATTGAAGTTTTACACTGAATTGATTGAACAAGATATTTTACACCTACATCTTATAGCCTATATTTTTTTACTGCAATATATCTTATGAGTTAAATTTCAAATAGCTTTAATGGACTAAAAGGGAAATTCGGCAGACTTTCAGCGGTAGTGATTAGAGAAAAATAAAATTGTTTCATATATATGTGTGCATGTTCAGGGTACTCATTTGTCACATAGCTAGACAAGGAATGACTGGATCTGAATGGGTATTTTCTATTATCAGTTCATTTACGCTGAAGCAGCACCCTTGTGGCTCAGACGGTAAACAATCAGCCTGCAATGTGGGAGACCTGGGCTCCATCCCTGGGTTGGGAAGACCCACTAGAGGAGGGGATGGCAATCTACTCCAGCATTTTTGCCTGGGAATTCCCGTGGACAGAGGAGCCTGGCGGGCTACAGTCTATGGGGTTGCAAAGAGTCGGACACGACTGAAAGACTAAGCACAACTAAGAACAGCACTTAGCATTTGTGTAATTTTGCCCCAGCGACCTCTAAAAAAAGTGAAAGAAGAAAGAAAAAATATATAATTTATTAACAATTAATAAAATTTGCATAATACATTTTGGGCATCTGAGTTTTACAACATTCAGAAAAATTAAATGAAACTATTTTATTTCTGACTTCTAATCATTTCATGTTCCTTTTCCTTTGTGAGGTGAAAATTCTGCATTGTGACTCTATTTCCTAAGCAAATAAACTGTGTTTATTCTATAAACTGTGCATATTCTATTTAGCAAAATTAAAACTCACCATTAGTTGAACTTAAGTTCCTCTTAAAGCATCTCAGGAACCATTTATTGCTTATTAACTATGCTTCTCAAGCGATGTATCAAACAACTAAATAGGCCTCTTGAAAGGCTTTAATGTTCACAGAAGCAAAATATAATGTGTTTTTTTATCCAATTATATAAACTATATGGAGAAAATTAGTATTTATATATAAATAGGGGATATAATATTAAAAGAATACAGAGTATAAATATTTATATGTTTTATATTTGTACATACATATATAATAAGTTATCATACTATATAATATATTTGACATCTTTGTAAAATACATACTAGATACATGAGCTATGATAGTATGGTAGGTACTATCCCAGATAAATATAAATAATACAGCATAAAGTATTTTGATTATAGGAAGAAAAAACAATTCCCATAATAAATGCTACTGATTTGTGAGCCCTTATTAATAATGTTACTTTCAGCTCCAGGTATTTAAAATATTTACTTTGAAGTTATTTAAAAATCTATCAAGTTTTTTTTTCTGATAAAGATGAATTAGAAAAAGAAATCAAAATTCCATTCCTTAAACCCAATCCAAGTTTACTTGTCAAGATCTTTTGGTCTATCAAGATAAAATTTTCTGAAAGAACTGTTCTCATCCTGTCCAATTCATAGTTATCAAAAAATAGCATTCACTTACAGGAAATAGCCTTTAAAACTCTACATGTATATGACAGAGAGTCATGAAAGAGAAAATATATCAAAACTCCTTGTTGTAATCATACAATCTTCCAGACTAGCTCATTCATCAAAATCATTTAGGATTTAACCATGGAATTCTTGTATTTCAGTTGTCACATTCAGGCAACAAGCATTCTTAATCCCAATAAAAATGCCTGAGATGCAGTTTGGTACTCAGCAAGCACTGGTTAGGAATCATGCAGCGAGAATAAAGATACATAGAAAGACACTTGGAAAGGCCAGGTTTGAGTTTGCACTGCAAATCTACAGTGGCCTTTATACAATGGGGTCCCCAGATCAGCAACTGAATAAAATTCTGACCATTCTCAAGCCGGCCAAGAACAATATATTTTTGATGCGTATGTAGAACTTGGATATTTGGAGATCATTATGTACAGCTAATTTAAGTAGAGAACTAGATGAGAAAACATGTCTGACAGTAAAGAGTTTAGGAAATAATGGGGTATGGGTTGCAGGAAATAATAAGCTATTTGTATTGTAAGCTGAAAAGAATGAGAATCATAGAGCAGATTTGCAGCAGTCTGTTCTGAGGATGGCAAGAAAAATAAACATTTCAACTGCGCCTTTAGATTCGCAATCAGGTTGATGGAAACAAATAGCCCCAGGTCATTCACCTTCAAACCTAAGTAAAGAAACTAACAGTTGGCCAACCAGAGGTGTAGAATTGGTACAGAATTTAAAGGCTCAAGAGATAGTTTTCTATGACAGTTAACCTGGGGTATTCTCTAATGCACATTAATGAAGTCTCCT
>SJXQ01005959.1:254757-289477 GCA_006408695.1 Aepyceros melampus | reverse complement strand
GACTACTGGAAAAACCATAGCCTTGACTAGATAGAACTTTGTTGGCAAATTAATGTCTCTGCTTTTTAATATGCTATCTAAGTTGGTCATAACTTTTCTTCCAAGAAGCATGGCTTAACTTCATCGCTGCAGTCACCATTTGCAGTGATTTTGGAGCCCTCCCCAAAATAAAGCTTGTCACTGTTTCCATTGTTTCCCCATCTATTTGCAATGAAGTGATGGGACCAGATGCCATGATCTTTGTTTTCTAAATGTTGAGTTTTGAGCCAACTTTTTCACTCTCCACTTTCACTTTCATCAAGAGGCTCTTTAGTTCTTCTTTGCGCTCTGCCATAAGAGTGGTGTCATCTGCATATCTGAGGTTATTGATATTTCTCCCGGCAATCTTGATTCCAGCTTGTGCTTCTTCAGCCCAACATTTCTCATGATGTACTCTGCATAGAAGTTAAATAAGAAGGATGGCAAGATACAGGCTTGATGTATTCCTTTTCCTATTTGGAACAGTCTGTTGTTCCATGTCCAGTTCTACTGTTGCTTCCTGACCTGAATATAGGTTTCTCAAAAGGTAGGTCAGGTGGTCTGGTATTTCCATCTCTTGAAAAGTTTTCTGCAGTGTGTTGTGATCCACACAAAGGCTTTGGTGTAGTCAGTAAAGCAGAAGTAGGTGTGTTTATGGAACTCTCTTGCTTTTTCATGATCTAAAAGATATTGGAAATTTGATCTCTGTTTCCTATGCCTTTGCTAAATCCACCTTGAATATACGGAAGTTCATGGTTCATATACCGTTGAAGCCTGACTTGAAGAATTTTGAGCATTACTTTGCTAGCGTGTGAGATGAGTGCAATTGTGTGGTAGTTTGAACACTTTTTGGCATTGCCTTTTTTGGGATTGGAAGGAAAACTGTCCTTTTCCAGGCCTGTGGCCACTGCTGAATTTTCCAAATTTACTGGCATATCGAGTATACCACTTTCACAGCATCATCTTTTAGGATTTGAAATAGCTCAACTGGAATTTCATCACCTCCACTAGCTTTGTTGGTAGTGATGCTTCCTAAGGTTCACTTGAGTTCACATTCCAGGATGTCTGGCTCTAGGTGAGTGAGCACACCATCATGATTATCTGGGTCATGAAGATCTTTTTTGTACAGCTCTTCTGTGTATTCTTGCCAGCTCTATTTCATATCTTCTGCTTCTGTTAGGTCCATATCATTTCTGTCCTTTATTGTGCCCATCTTTGCATGAAATATTTCCTTGATATCTCATTTTCTTGGAGCAATCTCTAGTCTTCCCCCATTCTATTGTTTCCTTCTATTTCTTTGCATTCATCACTGAGGAAGGCTTTCTTGTCTCTCGTTGCTATTCTTGGAACTCTGCATTCAAATGGGTATATTTTTCCTTTTATCCTTTGACTTTTGCTTCTCTTCTTCCTCAGCTATTTGTAAGGCCTCCTCAAACAACCATTTTGCCTTTTTATAATTATTTTTCTTGGATCTTACCAGCTCTATTTCATATCTTCTGCTTCTGTTAGGTCCATATCATTTCTGTCCTTTATTGTGCCCATCTTTGCATGAAATATTTCCTTGATATCTCATTTTCTTGGAGCAATCTCTAGTCTTCCCCCATTCTATTGTTTCCTTCTATTTCTTTGCATTCATCACTGAGGAAGGCTTTCTTGTCTCTCGTTGCTATTCTTGGAACTCTGCATTCAAATGGGTATATTTTTCCTTTTATCCTTTGACTTTTGCTTCTCTTCTTCCTCAGCTATTTGTAAGGCCTCCTCAAACAACCATTTTGCCTTTTTATAATTATTTTTCTTGGGGATGGTCTTGTTTCCTCCTTTCTGTACAATGTCAGGAAACTGTCTGTTGTTCTTCAGGCACTCTGTTTATCAGATCTAATCCCTTGAATATATGTCTCACTTCTACTGTATAACAATAAGGGATTTGATTAAGGTCATACCTGAAGGGTCTAGTGGTTTTCCCTACTGTCTTCAATTTAAGTCTGAATTTGGCAATAAGGAGTTCATGATCTGAGCCACAGTCATCTCCTGGTCTTGTTTTTGCTGACTGTATAGAGTTCTTCTATCTTTGGATGCAAAGAATATAATCAGTCTTATTTTGGTATTGACCATCTGGTGATGTCCATGTGTAGAGTCTTCTCTTGTGTTGTTGGAAGAGGGTGTCTGCTATGACCAGCGTGTTCTCTTGGCAATACTCTATTAACTTTTGCCCTGCTTCATTCTGTACTCCAAGATCAAAATTGCCTTTACTCTAGGTATTTCTTGACTTCCTACTTTTGCATTCCATTACCCTATAATGAAAAGGACATCTTTGTTAGGTGTTAGTTCTAAAAGGTCTTGTAGGTCTTTATAGAACCTTTCAACTTCAGCTTCTTCAGCATTATTGGTTGGGATATAAACTTGTATTACTGTGATATTGAAAGATATTTTATTCATCACCAAGAGAAGGTGAGAATTATGTTTCTCAGATAACATTTCTCACAGGTTCAGGTCAGAGTCTGTCAATTACAAGCTCTCATGCAAGACTAGGAAGGTCACAAAATGAGGACAAGTCGTTATTTTTCAGAGATAGTTTTCAGTAAACATATCAGCTTTCTGGCCAGCTGTCAAAATCCACACATTCCTCCAGACACTATAGAATTATAGTGACTTCCTAGTGAGTAATTGGGGACCACCCTGCTTCTACTTGCTAGTTGACATAGTGATGAATTCCCTGAACATTGATATCTATCTTCCATTATTCTGTAAATCTGAAATACTCTTAAATTTTATTCTTGACCAAAATCTGACAAATAATATAGTTAGAAAGAAGACAACGATTATGATAAGCTGGTGATTATCAAGGTGATACTTTAAGATTATGTATAACTTGGAATAAAATAATGAAAAATATTTAACATATTATAAACCACATATGACTATTTTCTCTTGGATATGTTCAATGAGAATGTCATTCCAAATTTTTCAAAGTATAAATACCTGAAACTACAATCTCTATGTTCTTTTATAGTAACATTCGGTTCTTGAAAATTCAAACTGTGCAGAGTTGGTAGTTCTGTTAAATCCCTGCTAAATTAAATAAATTATCATGATATATTGTTAACAAAAATATGCAAAAGAATGTATAGAGCCAAGCAGTGTAATTAGCACATGAAAAGAATGATAATTAATTTAATACATCTCCAAAAGTTTCCTTAAAGTCTTCAGGTGGATCAAATATCTTAGTTCTTACCTTTGACTGATGAGCACATATCTTAGTTCATGATAATGAAATTATACTACGTAAAACATCTTCAAAGTGTTCTGCAACAACTATTAGTGATTTTATACTTAAACAGTGCATGTTTAGTCTATTTATCAACTTGCCTCAAATTAAGTAATAGGTCCTCCCATGCAAATGTGCAATTGATTCTCAAAATGTAAATTGGGAACATTCAGTACATTTATGTTTTTGAACTTAGTTATCCCTTTAGAGTTGAGACAGGCTCACATAATTCACCTCCTACAAAGAGTCTTCTTTCTTCCTCCCTCTTTCTCTCCCTTTCTCTTTCTTTCTCCTCGATCTCCTCTTTCCTCTTCTTTTTCTTCCTCTTCCTCTGTCCTTTGTCCTCCTCCTTTTTCTCCTTCTCTCTGTCAACATATTGATTTCTTTGAATAGGTTTATGTTTATAGAAATGTGAAATGATCTCCATCTTCACTTAACAAAACTATTATTTACTATCTGGCTCTGGTTATAAATAGCATGCAAACGCATTTAAGTAAAACTTGCTTGTATTTACTTACATAAAAATACAGCATATGGTTTGTATTTAACAGTTAATTCCTTATAAAAGTAGAATATTACCAATAACAAGTATGTAAAAGGTTAACTTTTACTTTCACTAGTAAAGCAGTCTACATTTATTCTCCTGAGCTCTCCTTCCTAAGAAATGTAGGACTTGAGCTGTTGAATTAAGTTACTGAGTATTTAACACAGTAACATGACAATGATTAATGATCAGAATAAAAGTATACATTTATAACCATCAGTTCTTCAACCGCTCTTTAAATGCTTTTCTATTCCTTTACTGAGATTGTGGAGCAAATAAATATTTAGTCTTATAAATGAGAGGGAAGTAAGCCATTTACTTCTGCTCACTGAAGCTAAAGTGTGTTTTAAAGTGTAAATATGATCATGTCACTTCTTGTCTTCACTGGCTCCCTATCTTTCAGGATGAACTTAAAGCATCTAAATAAAGGCTCTGACCTAGCTACTTTATCTTCTTCTCTTTCCTCTTTCCTCTTTTCAATAAACCATATATATGGGACTGTCTTCTTAGCTGAAGACAGTAAAATCCATTCAAAATGCATTAAACAGAAAATAAAGTTATTGTTTAAAAAACTCTCAAATTTACATAAAATTGCTAGAAAAACAAAGAACAGAAAAAACTGAACCATGATCCTCCCTTACAACAAAACAACCAATCAACCAAAAACATCTCATTAGATCTAAGTAAAACACCAAAATTTCTTGAATAAAATATAAAAGAAAATCTTTACAACCTTGATATAGGCCAAATGTTTTAAACCGAACACAGAAGTACAAGCAATGAAAGACAACAATTGATAAACGTGACAGTCAAATGTTAAAAATGTCTAGTCTTCAATGTCACTGATATAAAATTAGAAAGGCAAGACACAGACTGGAAGAAAGATTTTGCATCTAAAATGCATTAACAATCTTTTGAATTCAATTATTACACAAGCAACTTTATTTTTTAAAACAAGTCACAGATTTGAGCCTCACTCATACGTATAATATATAGTGATATCTATTATATATGCATATATAATGCAGAAGTACATGGAAAGATACTCAATATCATTACTCATTAGAAACATGAAAACTATAAACCATAAAGATATACCATTAAATTTACCCATTAAAATGGTGAAAATGAAGAAGTTTGTTAATATCAAGTGTTAATGAGAATGTGGAACAACTAAATCACTTAGTCATTGTTGGTGGGAATATAAAATGTTACACTCAAAGGGGGAAAATAAGTTTGGGGTAGTTTCTTATAAAGTTAAAAATACACTTATAAAAAATCATAGACTCCCAGATATTTACCCAAGACATGGGCGAATTTATGTCCACACAAAGCTGATACACTATGTACAGTGAAGAATCGCTGCTTTAGATCTGGTTGTCAGAGAAAGCCTCTATAGAAATACTTTTAACCTGAAGCTTGATTGACAGAACAAAGTAACTCTGCAAAAACTGGGGAAAAGCACTGGGTCCTAGAGGAGTAGCTAAAACAGAGGCTCTAAGATGGAAACAAGCTTGGCCAGAAAAAAGGTCAGTATTTCCAGAGAAGAAACCGAAATGATTATGGCAGGCATTGAAGGTTTAAAGAAACAAAGCCATATCAGAATCTTAGAGCTGATAAGAAACTAAAAATCAGCTAATAATATTTCTAACAAATATTACTAACAGCAAACAACTTTATAATGACTCCATAAATACCCAAAGTGTGTGTTTTAGTTTCAATCCTTTGTTTGTGCCACACAATGTAGGATCTCCATGTATCTCAAAAGAAACGAATGTCAGTATCAATACTGACAGAAATAATTTATCCTCTATATAGTTAATTCTTTGATCTAATACCATATTACATTTTGCTTTTTACTTGGGGCATATTTTTCTTTTGTATTTTTCCCTTCCTGGAGTTTTAATAGTTTTGCTTTCCTTGTCAAGCTAACGGTAATATGCCTTTTCTTTGATTATCTAGTGCACAGACCCTCCCTTTCTGTCAAAGCCCTCTCATTCTGTTCCATTCACAATGGATGCTCTTGACATGTCTGCTGTAGAATTTCCCTCCTGTGTCTTCCCTTCCTTGAACTCTTGGATTAGAGCTTCTTTGATTTAACTTTTGTTTGCAAGTGTCTCCCCTATTTTGCTACAATTCACTTTCAATTAACTTGTTCTGCAAAGGTATATGGGAATGAAACTTTTGGAATCCTTGCACATGTGAAAATATTTCTACGATGCTCTGACTTGTTGTTGTTGTTATTTAATTACTAAGCCATGTTTGACACTTTGCAACCTCATGGACTGTGGCCCCACAGGCATGGGATTTCCAGGCAAGAATATTGGAATGAGTTGCCATTCCCTTCTCCTGGGGATCTTCCCAACCCGGAGATATAATCTGGGTCTCCTACATTGAAGGCAGATTCTTTACCATCTGAGCCACTAGAGAAGCCCATTAATTGGGTATGTGAATACTAAAGATTCAAAACTACTTTCCTTCAGCAGCTTGAGTCATTGTTCTCCTGCCCCCTATCAGACCTATGAAATTTTAGATTCTCAGCCATAGTATAAGTTGAGTTGTTTTCAAATTAAGTATTTTGTTTGCAACTAAGTTCTGTAATACTATATAACAAAAATACAAAGAATCATTTTGTATTTCTAGCTATGTTAAAGTCACTTATTAATAAGAGTTCTTAGAAAGCACATAATGCAGACATGTTCTCTGATCAGAAACAACTGCTTCTGACTGTAATATTACTTAAGACATTGGCCTACATTTGAACTCAACCTTTCAAAGTAAATCCTAATTAAGAAACATTCCTCTGTATTCAAATTATGACAAGGGAATACATTTATCTTTAGAAATAATAAAAAAAAATAAGATAGAACATTTTGTAAAATATAGTTCCAAACAAGTCAGTAGAAAAATGTACATTGGAATTCCTTCTCCTTACAAGGAAGGCTACTTCATTCAGATTCTGAGTCTTGATAACAAGGTTAAGCATAAGTATTACCAATTTTGTTTAAAAGTTGTCAGTTAAAATCTCAAGCAGTCAAGTGTAAATACTTGTTAATTTGAGGAAACTGAATCCAAGGACTCAAGTCCTATCAGTGGTGAATGATGCAAAGTGAATCAGTTCCTCCCAGAATCTGGACTGCTGGGTCCAATCCACCCCCCAGCCACCAGTGCTGTGCTCTCAAGCATTTCCTGCATCTACTCTGGCTGAAGCCTATGCTCTTGAGTAGTCCAACTCAAGAGATTTTTTTTTTCATTTCTTGATTTCTTGAGAATAATTTTTCAGGAATTATGGGATCAAGACAATATTTTGACTTCTAACTGTGCTGTTTTGTGAAGAGTTATCTTAAAAATTTCTGGAATTCTTGGTTGTATTGTCCAAAATTATAAAATCTACCTCAAGGTTTTTTTAGTAATATTCTGTTATTTACTTCAGAACTACTAACAATTAGTAACAATTAGTACAATTCTGTTATTTACTTCAGAACTATTAACAATTAGTCTAATTTTTTTTTAGGAATATTATCAGCTCACATGTGAAATTTTGTAAAATTTCAACTGATATTCTGAAATGCTATCTCTGGATCCTATAGTGCTGTATTATGAATGATCATGGGGTCAATATCACATTGAAAGGTAAAGTTCAGGTGTAACCATTAACTTTCCTTCATTGGGAAAATACATATATGTACATACACATACATGTTTACATTTTCAAAAATGAATTTAACATGATAGAAATTTTGAAATCCACTTCAAAAAGTCAAATTAAAGCTAAAAAAAAGGATAAGAAGCATAATATTATTGGCAGGATAGATTTATATATGTCCAGCCTGTTAGCAACCAAAACAGCTTGCATTTTAAAAATGTATTATTTTATGAAAATAAATATGAGTGAAGTCAATGATTTCACTGATATCTAACTTGATAAAAGTAATTACCTTCATATAGAAAAGGCAAGGTTTAAAGTACTGGAACAGAAGAATAATTTTATAGTTGCCTTTTTACTAAAATCCATATAGACCTAGATTGATTATACAATATCTTCTATATTCAAGCCTATTTATTCTGAGAAAAACTTCAATCTTTTAAGTAAATTCAGTAGTCTTCTTAAAACTTTTTTTTTGGTAAAATATTCCCATATTATTGTGAAACTGCTTGGGATTCTGGTATAAAACTGTGATATTTACAGCAGTTTAAGGTAAGAGGGAACCAAATTGAATGGACAGAAAAGTGTAAGTGACATTTCAAATCTAAAAGTGGTATTTTTCTAGAGACCATAAATCATTCATTTTATTTTGAAGTTTTAATAAAGGAAGCTGGCTAGCATACACACAAATGACTTGATACAAGATTTTCTTTTTTTAGCTGCAATAGCTATTTCAAAGAGTTACAGAGTTAAACTAATTAAAAACTTAAGCTTATTATTCATTTTGAAATCTCTATAAACTGGTATATTAAAATAAGTTAAGAAATACAAACAAGAAAATTTATCACATGCGTCTTTACATGCTTATTCTTCTCTTATACAGCATTTATACCTAGTTAACAATCTCCAATGTATCTTTTCTGAGTATGCTTAAATGAATTCACCTAACCAAGAATTTTAAGATTATGACATTTTCCACACACATCATTGAATGGTATTTTATCTTTTCCTAAAATCTCAGTCATTTAAATATGTTTCAATGATATGTTTTAAACTGTGACTATAATATTACAAATTTTATAGAGAAAGGGAACATAGTTTTAATTAGCTCAACATGAGGTTTAAAAATATACATACCTATTATAAACCACTTATAAACCTTTCAAACATAGAACCATATTTTTAAAAATATTTAATATACAGCTGATTCACTGGAAAAGACCCTGATTCTGGGAAAGATTGAAGGTGAAAGGAGAAGGAACTGGCAGAGGATGAGATGGTTAGAAAGAGTCACCGTCAATGAACATGGATTTGAGCAACTCTGGGAGATAGTGAATGACAGGGAAGCCTGACATTCTGCAGTTCATGAGGTCACAAAGGGTCAGATAAGACTAGTGACTGAAGAACAACAATAAAGTTCATGTGTACAGTATTTTGATATAATAAGCGTATATGGTAATATGACTCATTGTGATTATTGTAGTTTGCCCCTCTAAGATAGCACACAATTATCATTTCTTGAGGTTGGAATAATTAAGATCTTGTCTCTAAGCAGTTTTAGCGATTATAATATTGTTGTCTATATTCACTACACTGAACATTAGATCTCTAGGGCTTACTACAACTAAGTTGTAACCTGAAGCAACGTTTCTCCTGTTCTTTCACCTCCCAGCTCATGGTAGCCATTATTTAACTGTCTGTTTTAGTTCTGTTGGCATTTTTAGATTCCACATTTAAGTGATATCACACAATATTTGTCTTTCTTTGTCTGACTTATCTTCATTAGCATAGTAGCCTCTAGGTCTATCCAGGTAGTCCCAAATGGCAGAATTATTTTCTTTCCAATGACTAGTAATAGTCCCCATTGTATACATATACCAAACTTCTTTATCCATTTATCTGTTGATGGGCACTTTGGTGGTTTCCATATCTTAGCTATTATGGATAACGTTGCAATAAACAGAACAGTGCATATGTCTTCAGTATCTTATTTTCATTTCCTTTGAGTATATACCCAGATGTGGAAGGCTGAATCATATGCCAAGAAGATAAGACATATGCACTTGTACACTGTTGGTAGTAATGTATTGGTTCAAACACTATGGAAACAATGACGTTCCTTTAAAAAATTAAAAATATTAATAGATCTACCATATGATCTAGCAATTCTACTTCTAGATATATATCCCTAAATTAAAAATAGAACCACATTTAAAATTTAATTTTTCTCTCTAATGATCCATTTTCTTACCTCATATGTCATTCTTTCTATATCCTTCTTTTCCTTTTCATCTGCATGCTAAATTTTATTATCTTAGAGGTCTTAGTTCAAAGCCTTATTTCTTTTAGAATAGCAATCCAGTTAGAATTGTAAGATTAATATATCAATTTACAGTACTAATACTGAGACTACACTCCTTTGTCTTTCATTTAAATACTCATTGGTGTTCTCTGATGGTAAGGGAGGAAGGGAAAGATATGTCCAAGTGAATGCAGAGTTCCAGGGAATAGCAAAGAGAGATAAAAAAGTCTTCAATGAACAGTGCAAAGAAATAGAGGAAAACAATGGGACAGGAAAGACTAAAGATCTCTTCAAGAAAATCGCACATATCAAGAGAATATTTCATGCAAGGATGGGCACAATAAAGGACAGAAACAGACCTAAAAGAGGCAGAAGAGATCAAAGGAGTGATGACAAGAATACACAGAAGAACTATACAAAAACGGTATTGATGACCTAGATAACCAGAATGGTGTGATCACTCACCTAGAGCCAGACATCCTGAAGCAGGAAGTTGAGTGGGCCTTAGGAAACATTACTACAAACAAAGCTAGAGGAGGGTAGTGCCAAAGAATTTTCCAACTACATTGCAATTGCACTAATTTTGCATGATAGCAAGGTAATGCTCACAATTGTTCAAACTAGGTTTTAACAGTATGTGAACTGAGAACTTCAAATGTACAAGTTGGGTTTAGAAAAGGCAGAAAAACCAGAGATCAAATTGCCGACATTTGTTGAATCACAGAGAAAGCAAGGGAATTTCAGAAATATATCTACTTCTGCTTCATTGAGTATGCTAAAGCCTTTGACTCAGTGGATCAATATATATCTATAAAATAAAATAAAATAAAAATAAAAAGTACTCAATAGTCACCTGTTATTCCAAACATTACTAATGACTTCGTCATGAAAATATTTGATTAATTTGATTTATACTGATCATGGTCAGATGGCATGGTTTAAATGCTTCCTATCTCACAACCTTGGCTTTTGGAATACCCAGGCCTGGTGTAAGGATCTCATCTCCCTGGACATAAGACTGACTAGGCTGAGCACATAAGCAAAGGTCTCAGTTATAATCCTTTTGTGTATTATTGACATGATTCTGAAAAGGTGCTGTCTTCTTTCTGTTATCACAAGAATCAAAGTCCATATAAACCTCCACATTCTAGAATTTATTAATAGAGTCATTATATAAGAAAGCTGTCATANGAGCACATAAGCAAAGGTCTCAGTTATAATCCTTTTGTGTATTATTGACATGATTCTGAAAAGGTGCTGTCTTCTTTCTGTTATCACAAGAATCAAAGTCCATATAAACCTCCACATTCTAGAATTTATTAATAGAGTCACTATATAAGAAAGCTGTCATATGGACAGGGCTTATATTCCATTGTTTAATATCTGCAAATTGATTGCTATTGTTGTTCAGTCACTCAGTCATGTGAACTCTTTTCAACCCCATAGACTGCAGCATACCAGGCTTGCCTGTCCTTCTGTTTTCCTGGAGTTCACTCAGATTCATCTCCATTGAGTTGATGATGCCACCTAGTCATCTCATCCTCTGTCATCCCATTCTGCTCCTGCCCTTAATCCTTCCCCATATCAGGGTCTTTTCCAGTGAATTGGCTCCTCGGCACCCCACTCCAGTACACTTGCCTGGCAAATCCCATGGACAGAGGAGCCTGGTAGGCTGCAGTCCATGGGGTCGTTGGGAGTCAAACACGACTTCACTTTGACTTTTCACTTTCATGCATTGGAGAAGGAAATGGCAACCCACTCCAGTGTTCTTGCCTGGAGAATCCCAGGGACAGGGGAGCGTGGTGGGCTGCCATCTCTGGGGTCACACAGAGTTGGACACGACTGAAGCAACTTAGCAGCAGCAGCAGCATGTGGTGGTGGTATGTGAACTCAGCTTACTGAAGTTCCCAACATGTGAACTGGTAATACAGGAGAGAACTTTCCTGGTAGTTCAGTGGTTAAGAACCTGCCTGCCAATGCAGGGGATTTGGGTTTGAACCCTGGTCCAAGAACTGAGATCCCCAAAGGCAACAAGCTCATGAGCCTCAACTACTGACACCCACACACCTAGGAGCCTGTGCTCCACAGAGAGAGAAGAGAAGCCACCTCAATAGGAAGCCTGCACACTGCAGTGAAAAGTAGCTCCACTCTGCCACAATTAGAGAAAGCCTTCTCACAGCAACCATAAAAAAATAAATAAGGAATAGAAAATATTGCAGAAAATTTCAGAGCACAGACTCGAATCATCACCTAGCATGGGATTCTAATTTGTTAATTAAAATCTATGTGATTATTGACAAATTAATGTAAGTTGTTGAGTTCTTCATTCCTTATCTATAAATTGAAAGTCATAAAATTAATAAGGTTATTGTCAGATTAAACATGTTGGCATATGTAAGTACTTAGAATTCTGCTTAGCCTGTATAAGGGCACAGTGATTGCTAGGTACTACATGAGACAGTAAAGTTTGTTTGAATAGGGCTTTTCCTCGGTTCAGTTCAGTTCAGTCGCTCAGTCGTGTCCGACTCTTTGCGATCCCATGAATCGCAGCACGCCAGGCCTCCCTGTCCATCACCAACTCCCGGAGTTCACTCAGACTCATGTCCATCGAGTCCGTGATGTCATCCACCCATCTCATCCTCGGTTGTCCCCTTCTCCTCCTGCCCCCAATCCCTCCCAGCATCAGGGTCTTTTCCAATGAGTCAACTCTTCGCATAAGGTGCCCAAAGTACTGGAGCTTCAGTTTTAGCATCATTCCTTCCAAAGAAATCCCAGGGTTGATCTCCCTCAGAAAGGACACTTCAATAAAAAAAAAAAAAAGCTTTGTGTAATGACAAACACATGCACACAGAGGATTATTTGTCTGCCCAGAAAACATTTCTTGCATTTTTCAAAACATCTTCAACATGAACCCATGAAGATTTTAATATTTGTGTTTCCATTTGTTGTTGTTCAGTTGCTCAGTCCTTTGCAACCCCATGGACTGCAGCACGCCAGATATCCCTGTCCTTCACCATCTCCTGGAATCCACTCAAACTCATGCCCATTGAATCAGTGATGCCATCCAACTATCTTATCCTCTGTCATCCCTTTCTCATCCTGCCTTCAATCTTTCCCAGCATCATGGTCTTTTCTAATGAGTTGGTTTTCTGCATCATGTGGCCAAAGTATTGGAGTTTCAGTTTCAGCATCAGTCCTTTCAATTAATATTCAGGGTTGATTCCCTTTAGGATTGACTGGTTTGATCTCCTTGCTGTCCAAGGAACTCTCTAGAATCTTTTCCAACAAGTTCATATGGTCCAACTCTTACATCCTTACATGACTGCTAGAAAAACCATAGCTTTGACTAGACAGACATTTGCTGGCAAACAATGTCTCTGCTTTTTAATAAGCTGTCTAGGTTTATCCATTTACATTTGTGTTTCCACTTACCTTTAACTAACTGCTCATTCACAGACATTCTCATGAAACTATGTTCACTTTTAAATGTTTTAATGTATAAGAAACTCTTCTATTTCAGGTAGAACTATATCCTGTAAAGTGATTCCCTCTATCACCTTCACATCAAACCCAGTAAGAGAAATATTCAATGATACACCTTAATTTTTTAAGATTATATTGATCTAACTATTGGTATAACATTGATTAGATACACAAATTGTTTTTCCCCCCCTACATTTTTTTCTTCTGTATGTTGCCAAGAACACTTCATGACACAATTATCGTAGTCCTCCCTTCATCTGTAGATTTGCTTCCATGGTTTCAGTTACCTGTGGTCAACTGCAACCCAAAAATATTAAATAAAAAATTCCAGAAGCAAGCAACTTCTAATTTTAAACAAATTTTATGTCATTCTATGTGGTGAAATCTCATGCTCTTCTGCTCTGTCTCACTCTGGACATAAATAATCTTGGTCCAGTGTATCCTACCTCTTGGTTATCAGATAGACTGTATAGGTATCACAGTGCTTATGTTCATGTTGCCTTATTTTACTTAATAATAACCCCAGTGTGCAAGCATATTGATTCTGGCAATTTGAACATAACACAAAGAAGTGATAAAGTATTTCCTTTATATGAAAAGGTGACAGTTCTCAAATTATTAAGGTGTGAAAAAAAGGTGTGCTGAGGTTGCTAAGATCTACCATTAAGTACTAATCTTCTGGGGCTTCCCGGGTAGCACAGAGTTAAAGACTCCACCTGCCAAAGCAGGCGATGCAAGAGATGCATCTTCTATCTCTGAAATTGTGAGGAAGAAAAAAGAAATTTGTGCTAGTCTTGTTGTTGGACCTGAATCTTCAAGAGTTATAGGTAAAGAGGGTGTTAAGTGTTAAGATGGAAAAAGCATCTAATTTGTACAATAAGATATTTTGGGACAGAGAAAGACCCCATTCACATAACTTTCATTATACTATATTGTTGTAGTTGTTCTATTATTAGTTATTGTGGTTAATCTCTTACTGTGCCTAATTTATAAATTAAACTTTATGATAGGTATAGGAAAAAGCATGGTATATGTAGGGTTTGATGTTATCAGTAGTTTGAGGCATTCATTGACGGTCTTAACAGGTATCCACCTCAGATGAAGGGGAACTACTGTATTTTTTGGTGAAATTTTATTTCAGAATAAACATCTGGTGATATTATCTGGTCATTTTCTTCTGTTCTCTTCACATAATTGAATGTATTTTCATTGGATATATACCCATCTCCAACTAAAGATTTTCCAATCAGTCAATGTGAAATTGACATCATTCTTACACAAAATATTATTTTACTGTTTTTTGAAATTCTGTTCTCTGCAGCAATTCTAATTTTTCACCACTCACTATTTCCCTGAGTATCTGTGTTTTCCCAAATATACTACTAATTGGAAACTCTTGTTTTATTCTAGAGCATGGGACCATGCCTCTTTACAAGAAAGTGTCCACATAATATTGTGTCTTAACACATGTATGTGGAATCTAGGCAAATGGTAGATGAAGCTCTTAATATTTCCAAGGCAGGAATAGAGACACAGATGCAGAGAGCAGATGTGTGGACTCAGGTGGAAAAGGAGAGGGTGGGGCGAACTGGGAGATTAGGTTTGACATAAATACACTACTGTGTGTAAAATAGCTAGCTACTGGGAATCTGCAATAATGCATAGGGAGCTCAGTGATGACAGAGAGGGGTGGGCTGGAGGGGTCTGAGGGAGGTGCGAGAGAGAAGGGATATATGTTCACATATAGCTGATTCACTCCACTGGACAGCTGAAACTAATACAACATTGTAAAGCAATTATACTCCAAAAAAAAAAAAATCCAAACTATAACATTGCTTTATTGTTTCACAGGATTTTTCCTCTTGGCTCTCACTACTCACTATTCTTTAGTACCACCAGTTTTGATGTGTTGTCTCCATAGAATCGGTTGCCCTACACACTTGTTTCTTTGAGTATTCAAAAAAATTTTTCAAAAACTTAATAATGAATCCAAGCCAAAGTTCCATTTCAAGTTTATACATGGGAAGAAACTTCTTATTAAGCCTGTTCAAAAAGTTAATATTATGGGTTAATTATATAGACAAAAAAAGTGCTTATCTTTTTTATGTTATATATAAGACAAAAACATGTATGAAGATCATTAGATATATGAATGATAACTTCTTTGGTACCAATCTAGTTTTCTAAGAAAAAAAAAATGAAAATTGCTTAATAACATTAGTAGGAATGAGTTTCTCCATAAACAAAAGGTGTAAATGATGTTAAAAGAAGGTCTTTCTCAGATCAAGTTTTTGTTAATTTTTCTTTTACAAGTGTATTTTCTCCAGTACAGTTTAAAAGCTTTCATTATTTCTGAAATGTTCTTGCTTAAATTGGGAGAGTAATTTTCTTTTAGTAAACACATAAGGGGAACCAGTTTGTGAGCTAAAACGAAGGTATGCCCCACAGGCAACAGTAACTGTAGAGTCAGCTACTACATTGCTAAGTGAGAGAGCTATTGTTAAGTTTTGCCTTCCCCATTCTCAGCCCAAGGCCTCCAATCGCTTGCTTTGTCTGTTCTAAAATTCTCTATAAGAAGCTATTAAATTGTATCTCTACTTAACTTTCCTGGTGTTTCTTTATAGGGCAATTTGTACAGGTGAGAGTAATTAGTAATCGCCAGTCTCCAATCAGCAATTAGCTCCAATTAACACTTCCCAGCTGCTCAGGCAGGCCTGTGCTGACTTCTCTCAGCTGCTTTAAACACTGAGGCTTCATCCCGGGCTAAAAATTTAAGAATCATTCATAACTAATCATTCTAATGGACAAACTTTTTGATTAATTCCTGGTATTCAAGGAAATTACTTACCTTGTGATGTCTCTAATATTTGCAGCTGTACCTACATCAGCATCCAATATTGAAAAGTGTCTAAATATGAAATCACACACATGTGATTCATGAGGGATACTGTATAATCAAAATAACAAAGAAATACAATAAAAAGGAAACAGACATCTTGAGTTATCTCATATACAAGGGAAAAGAAGCAGGTAGAAAGGCAGAATGAAAGAAGGAAGACTATAAGAGCTAGAGGGGAAAAAAAAGAGAAGGAATACCAATGTTAATAATAGGGTAGCACTGGATCACTCATACTCTGCTGGTGAGAATATAAGGAAATTTAGCCTTTCTAGAATACTGTTCAAGTGTGTATAAAAAGCCTAAAATGCTAATATCTTTCAAATCACTAATAAAATCTGTGAAGATCTATCCTAAGGAAGAAGGGATAAGTGCACAACTTTTACTCAAATGTTTTAATCCAAGATTTGATAATAATTATACAAGCCTAAAACAATGCACATTTTTGAATTGGGAAAATTTTAAAGTAATAAACATCTTTCTGAAGTGAAATCGCTCAGTCGTGTCCGACTCTTTGCGACCCCATGGACTGTAGCCTACCAGGCTCCTCCCTCCATGGGATTCTCCAGGCAAGAGTACTGGAGTGGGTTGCCATTTCCTTCTCCAGGGGATCTTCCCAACCCAGGGATTGAACCCTGGTCTCCTGCATTCCAGGCAGACACTTTAACCTCTGAGCCACCAGGGAAGTCTTTCTAGGACACTATAAAACCTTTAAACTTATATCCTTGACAGTATGTAATAATTTTCTCCTATTTTATACTCTATGGACTTTATAATTTTGTGTTATACATTTACATCTGTGGTAATTTTGAGTAAATTTTTGTGAAAGATGTGGAGTCTGTGTCTGGATTCTTTTTTTTGCTTTTTATTTTCATTTTCTTTCTTTCTTTTTTTTTGGCATGTTGAAATCTACTGTTCTGGTGCCATTTGTTAAAAAGAAAACTATCTTTTGCTCCAGTTTCCTCATGTATTAATAGATCTTAAATACAGTTTGCTAGATTTATACCTAAGTATTTTCCTAGTACTGGGATGCTAAAATAAATGAGACTATTTTTAATTCAAATTACACTTGCTTATTACTGTTGTATAGGAAAGCAACTGACTTTTACATATTAGCCTCTCACTATATAATGCATGTCCTAATCAAGAGTATTCCCTGGTGGCTCACTGGTAAAGACCACACCTGCAATGCAGGAGATGTGCATGGATCCCTGGGTCAGGAAGATCCCTGTAAAGGAAATGGCAACCCACTGCATTATTCTTGCCTGGGAAATCCCATGGACAGAAGCACCTGGCAGTTTACAGTCCACAAGACACAAAGAGTCAGATGGGACTTAGCTACTAAATAATGAAAATAATAAAATATACAACACAAAAGTGAACCCCAATTAAACTATGGTCTTTGTGTGATTATGATGTATGAATGTAAGTTCATCCATTGTAACAAATGTACCATTCTGATGGGGAAACTGATAAAGAAGGAGACTACGCATACATGGGGGCAGAGTGTATACGGGAAATCTCTAACTTTCTGTCAATTTTGCTGTGAACCTAAAATTGCTGCAAAAAAATAAAGTATATTAAAATATTTAATGGTATGTCATAAGCTTAAAAAATAAGAATAAATTATTTAAAAAATAGTTTTTAGTACAGTCTACCTACCTATCTATAAACATATAAATTCATTAGCAAAAGAAAAAGAGGCTGAAATGAAATAAAATTGCTGAGTGGTCCCAAAGAAAAAAGATTTAGAGTTTTCATTATCTGTTTCCAAGTGATACATTCAAGTGTGATCCTATTGAAACTTTGGGCAGAAGAGTGTAACATCAGTTACAGAGTATATATTATTTTAATAGTCACTATTTATGATTTAAAGGTGAAAATGATCTAAGTTCTTAATAGTAGGACTTCAGAATGGTTTCACGGTAAGTGTGAAAGTGAGTTGCTCAGTGGTGTCTGACTCTTTGCAACCCCATGAACTGTAGCCTGCCAGACTCCTCTCTCCATGGAATTCTCCAGGCAAGAATACTGGAATGACTAGCCATTCTCTTCTGCAGGGGATCTTGCCAACCCAGGGATCAAACCGGAATCTTCTGCATTGAAGTTGGATTCTTTACCAGCTGAGCTACTAGATTTATGATAATAAAATCACTGTGTTCAATTCAGTTCAGCTCAGTTGTTCAGTCATGTCTGACTCTTTGCAAACCCACGGACTGCAGCATGCCAGGCTTTCCTGTCCATCACCAACTCCAAAAGCTTGCTCAAACTCATGTCCATTGGGTCAGTGATTCCATCCAACCATTTCATCCTCCGCTGTTCGCTTGTCCTACTTGCCAACCCAGGGATCAAACCGGAATCTTCTGCATTGAAGTTGGATTCTTTACCAGCTGAGCTACTAGATTTATGATAATAAAATCACTGTGTTCAATTCAGTTCAGCTCAGTTGTTCAGTCATGTCTGACTCTTTGCAAACCCACGGACTGCAGCATGCCAGGCTTTCCTGTCCATCACCAACTCCAAAAGCTTGCTCAAACTCATGTCCATTGGGTCAGTGATTCCATCCAACCATTTCATCCTCCGCTGTTCGCTTGTCCTCCTGCCCTCAATCTTTCCCATCATTAGGGCTTTTTCAAATGAGTCAGTTCTTTACATCAGGTGGCCAAAGTATTGGAGCTTCAGCATCAGTCGTTTCACTGAATATTCAGTACTGATTTCCTTTAGGATAGACGTTTGATCTCCTCGCAGTCCAAGGAACTCTCCAACATCACAGTTCAAAAGCATNATTCATAGTTTTTTTAGATTACTTTTGTTTTAGATTGTTTTACAACATTAAAAATGCAAGGGACATTATTTATTTTACATTGAGGAAAAGTAGCTACAATTGAGGCCTTGTGGAATCATTCATATCCTTAATCTTTATGGATTATGTGGCATAGAATATTAGCAGGACTATATTTATAATGCTTCCTTATGCCTGTGTTTGTTTTTCATTAATTATGTAAGATATCCTAATCCTAATACTGTGTAAGTCCCAATGTGCTTCAGGCTGCTATTCAAATTTTATTTTTATGCATAAGGTCCACAATGGGGAACCCTAATCCTGAAGGAAGTATTTAATTTAGTTTTTTAGTGAATCAGAGAACACTATTTCCCCAAATCTCTTCTGTCTTTTTTACTGCTGATGTCTCATTATCATTGTCTCCAAACTCAGTTTTCATTACACTTTATTAGTGTATACAAAGCAATTAGTATTTGTCAGTATCCAAAACAAGTTTAAGAACAATGTGGTGTAAGTGTCCAAAGTCATTGTTTTTCTTTCAAGACAATTTTTTTTTGCCTTAAGAAATGTTATGGATAGATTCCTAAATTGCCCTAATAACACTCCTCTTTTTATAAGTTGGTTTTCCCTAGTGGCTCAGTGGCTAAAGCATCTTCCAGCAATGCACAAGACCTGGGTTCAATCCCTGGGTTGGGAAGATTCCTCTGGAGAAAGAAATGGTAACCCACTCCAGTATTCTTGCCTGGAGAATCCCATGGATGGAGGAACTTGATGGGCCACAGTCCACAGGGTCGCAAAGAGTCGGACACGACTGAGCGACTTCACTTACACTTTTATAAGTTATTTTTAAGAATTATTTCCAACTGAATAACACATAAAATATATTATTTAAAACTTTATATGGGTTATATAATGGGCTGAATTTTGTTCTCAAGACCTGGGTTCAATCCCTGGGTTGGGAAGATTCCTCTGGAGAAGGAAATGGTAACCCACTCCAGTATTCTTGCCTGGAGAATCCCATGGATGGAGGAACTTGATGGGCTACAGTCCACGGGGTCGCAAAGAGTCGGACACGACTGAGCGACTTCACTTACACTTTTATAAGTTATTTTTAAGAATTATTTCCAACTGAATAACACATAAAATTATATTATTTAAAACTTTATATGGGTTATATAATGGGCTGAATTTTGTTCCTCCCAAATATGTATTGATGTCTTAACACTTACTACCTCAGAATGATGAAGTTAGAGACAGAGCTTTTGTGGGGGTAGTTAAGGTTAATGAGGGCCATGAGTGTGCGCTCACAATAAGAAGAAATATAGACACAGGTACACATGTGCACAGGGGAGTGACCATGTGAGGACACATAGAGAAGACAGCCACCTACACCCAAGGAGAGAGACCTCAGAAAGAAAATCTGCTACAAACTTGACCTTAGATTCTACCTTTCTCTCTCTCTCTCTCTCTTTTTCAATTTATTTATTGTTTAATTGAAGGATAATTGCTTTACAGAATTTTATTGTTTTCTGTCAAGCATCAGAATGAACTAGCCATAGTTATACATGTCAGTTCAGTTCAGCTGCTCAGTCGTGTCCAACACTTTGCGACCTATAAACCACAACACACCAGGCCTCTCTGTCCATCACCAACTCCTAGAGTTTACCCACACTCATGTCCATTGAGTCAGTGATGCCATCAAACCATCTCATCCTCTGTCGTCCCATTCTCCTGCTGCCTTCAATCTTTCCCAACATCAGGGTCTTTTCAAATGAGTCAACTCTTCATATCAGGTGGCCAAAATATTGGAGTTTTGGCTTCAAAATCAGCTCTTCCAGTGAACATCCAGGACTGATCTCCTTTAGGATGGACTGGTTGGATCTCCTTGCAGTCCAAAGACTCTTGAGAGTCTTCTCCAACACATCAGTTCAAAAGCATCAATTCTTCTGCACTCAGCTTTCTTTATAGTCTAACTCTCACATCCATACATGATTACTAGAAAAACCATAGCCTTAACTAGATGGACATTTTTTGACAAAGTAATGTCTCTGCTTTATAATATGTTGTCTTCAGTTCATTTCAGTAGCTCAGTCATGTCCCACTGTTTGCAACTCCATGAATCGCAGCATGCTAGGCCTCCCTGTCCATCACCAACTCCCGGAGTTCACTCAGACTCACACCCATGGAGTCAGTGATGCCATCCAGCCATCTCATCCTCTGTCGTCCCCTTCTCCTCCTGCCCCCAATCCCTCCCAGCATCAGAGTCTTTTCCAGTGAGTCAACTCTTCGCATAAGGTGGCCAAAGTACTGGAGTTTCAGCTTTAGCATCATTCCTTCCAAAGAAATCCCAGGGCTGATCTCCTTCAGAATGGACTGGTTGGATCTTCTTGCAGTCCAAGGGACTAACACTGGGCTTGAAGAAGCACAAGCTGGAATCAAGATTTCTGGGAGAAATATCAGTAACTTCAGATATGCAGATGACCACCCTTATAGCAGAACGTGAAGAAGTACTAAAGAGCCTCTTGATGAAAGTGAAAGAGGAGAGTGAAAAAGCTGACTTAAAGCTCAACATTCAGAAAACTAAGACCAAGGCATCTGGTCCCATCACTTCATGGCAAATAGATGGAAAAACAGTGGAAATAGTGGCTGACTTTTAATTTTCCTGGGCTCCAAAATCACTGCAGATGGTGACTGCAGCCATGAAATTAAAAGATGCTTACTCCCTGGTGGCTCAGAGGTTAAAGTGTCTGCCTCCAATGCGGGAGACCTGGGTTCGATCCCTGGGTCGGGAAGATCTCCTGGAGAAGGAAATGGTAACCCACTCCAGTATTCTGGCCTGGAGAATCCCATGGACGGAGGAGCCTGGTAGGCTACAGTTCACGGGGTCACAAAGAGTCGGACACGACTCAGCGACATCACGTCACATCACATCACTCCTTGGAAGGAAATGTATGACCAACCTAGACAGAATATTAAAAAGCAGAGACATTACTTTGCCAACAAAGGTCCATCTAGTCAAGGCTAACGGTTGTTATGTGGTCATGTATGGATGTGAGGGTTGGACTATAAAGAAATCCAAGTGCCAAAGAAATGATGTTTTTAAACTGTGGTGTTGGAGAAGACTCTCGAGAGTCCTTTGAACTGCAAGGAGATCCAACCAGTCCATCATAACAGAGATCAGTCCTGGGTGTTCATTGGAAGGACTGATGTTGAAGCCGAAACTCCAATATTTTGGCCACCTGATGCGAAGAACTGACTCATTGGAAAAGACTCTGATGCTGGGAAAGATTGAGGGCAGGAGGAGAAGGGGGGTGACAGAGGATGAGATCATTGGATGGCATCACCGACTCAATGGACATGAGTTTGAGTAAACTCCCCAGGAGCTGGTGATGGATAGGGATGCCTGGCCTGTGCGGTTCATGGGATCACAAAGAGTCAGACATGACTGAGTGACTGAACTGTACTGAACTGCTGGTGGTCTCATAGATTGAGCTTGGAAGTGTTCCTTCCTCTTGGACTTGATTGACTATTTCCTTTTCCATTTTGGGGAAAATTTCAACTATCATCTCTTAAAATTTTTCTCATACCTTTTCTTTTTCTCTTCTTCTTCTGGGATCTCTATAATTCAAATGTTGGTGTGTTTGATATTGTCGCAAAGATCTCTGAGACTATCCTCAGTTCTTTTCATTCTTTTTACTTTATTCTGCTCTTCAGAAGTTATTCCCACCATTTTATCTTCCAGCTCATTGATAATTACTCCTCTCTTTCAGATATTTTGCTATTGATTCCTTCTAGAGTATTAATTTCAGTAATTGTGTTGTTTTCGTGTTTATTCTTTAATTCCTCTAGATCTTTGTTAACTGATTCTTGAATTTTATCCATTCTGTTTCAAGGTTTTTGATGACCTTTACTATCATTATTCTGAATTCTTTTTCAGGTAGTTTGCCCATTTTTCTTCATTTATTTCGACTTCTGTGTTTCTAGTTTTTTTCCTTTATTTGGGCAGTATTTCTCCTCTTTTCATTTTTTTTTTTTAACTTAACATGTTTGAGGTATCCTTTTCCCAGGCTTCAAAGCTGAATTCTTTCTTCCTTTGATTTACACCCTCCTAAAGTTGGTCCTGTGGTTTGCATAAGTTTAGTATAGGGTGAGATTTGTGCTGAGTTTTTGCCTTTTTTCCCCCCCTCTGATGGGCAATAATGATTTGTAAAATCATTTGTAAAATGGTTTGTATTTTTGCTTTGTTTGTTGTTTAGATGAGGTGTCCTGCACAGTGTGCAGTGGTTTGGTGATGCTGGGTCTTGTATTCAAGTGGTTTCCTTTGGGGGAGTTCTCACTATTTGACATTCCCTAGGGTTAGTTGACCTAAATCAAATTCCTTATGATNAATGAAGAGAAACTAAAAAAGTCTCTTGATGAAAGTGAAAGAGGAGAGTAAAAATGTTGGCTTAAATCTCAACATTCAGAAAACTAAGATCATGGCATCTGGTCCCATCACTTCATGGGAAATAGATGAAGAAACAGTGGAACCAGTGTCAGATGTTACTTTTTTGTGCTCCAAAATCACTGCAGATGCTGATTGCAGCCAGGAAATTAAAAGACACTTATTCCTTGGAAGAAAATTATGACCAACCTAGATATCATATTCAAAAGCAGAGACATTGCTTTGCCAACTAAGGTCCATCTAGTCAAGGCTATGGTTTTTCTAGTAGTCATGTATGGATGTGAAAGTTGGACTGTGAAGAAAGCTGAGCACCAAAGAACTGATGCTTTTGAACTGATAAACAGTGGAACCAGTGTCAGATTTTACTTTTTTTGTGTTCCAAAATCACTGCAGATGCTGATTGCAGCCAGGAAATTAAAAGACGCTTATTCCTTGGAAGAAAATTATGACCAACCTAGATAGTATATTCAAAAGCAGAGACATTACTTTGCCAACTAAGGTCCATCTAGTCAAGGCTATGGTTTTTCTAGTAGTCATGTATGGATGTGAGAGTTGGACTGTGAAGAAAGCTGAGCACCAAAGAATTGATGCTTTTGAACTGTGGTGTTGGAGAAGACCCTTGACAGTCCCTTGAACTGCAAGGAGATCCAACCAGTCCATTCTTTAGAAATCCGTCCTGGGTGTTCTTTGGAAGGACTTATGCTAAAACTGAAATTCCAGTACTTTAGCCACCTCATATGAAGAGTTGACTCATTGAAAAAGACTCTGATACTGGGAGTGATTGGGGGCAGAGGAGAAGGGGACGACAGAGGATGAGATGGCTGGATGGCGTCACTGACTGAATGGACATGAGGTTGAGTGAACTCCGAGACTTGTTGATGGACAGAAGGCTTGGCATGCTGCAATTCATGCGGTCCAGAAGAGTTGGACAGGACTGAGTGACTGAACTCAACTGAACTGAGTGTTAGTTCTCTAGTAGCGTATGGTCTTGGAGTCAGTGTTCCCACTCCGAAGGTTCAGGGTTTTATCTCTGATCAGGAACGAACAGCCCACAGAAGTTTGTTATGGCATTAAATGAGATTAAAATAAATACTCAAAGATGAGAAATCAAAGATGAACCCACGTCCTGCCATTTGTGGCAGTTACAAAATCAGGCAAATGATAATTAAAAGAATGGAATATACACATATAGATATATACCCATAAGCAAAATCAAAATA
Source organism: Aepyceros melampus (assembly GCA_006408695.1). Classification (NCBI taxonomy): domain Eukaryota; kingdom Metazoa; phylum Chordata; class Mammalia; order Artiodactyla; family Bovidae; genus Aepyceros; species Aepyceros melampus. The sequence goes on along the minus strand of SJXQ01005959.1, from coordinate 264,880 downwards.
GTCCAACCAAAATAAAGTGCAATAGATTTAACCAGCAGACAAAGGAAGCCAAAAATTATATCTACCAGCTAAGAACAAAGCTAACTAAAGCACAAATTGGAAAAGAAAACTAAATCAAGGGCCAAGTGGGGAATAAAACAATAAAAACAAAACTAGCAAATATGTTGAGAAGAAAGGAAGAAAGAAAAGAAGGAAAGAACAGATATGCAAAGTTAAACAGAGATGAAGATTTATATACATTAAAGATTAACTGCAAATGTAAGAACAGTAGAAAAAGGAAACAAAAGAATAAGTGTAGAAAAATAATGATAATAAGTTTTAAAAGCTTAAAAAATTAAAATAAAAAAGAAGGGAAAAAAATTAAATGAGATTAAAATAAATACTCAAAGATGAGAAACCAAAGATGAACCCACGTACTGCCATTTGTGGCAGTTACAAAATCAGGCAAATGATAATTAAAAGAATGGAATATACACATATAGATATATACCCATAAGCAAAATCAAAATAGTCCAACCAAAATAAAGTGCAATAGATTTAACCAGCAGACAAAGGAAGCCAAAAATTATATCTACCAGCTAAGAACAAAGCTAACTAAAGCACAAACTGGAAAAGAAAACTAAATCAAGGGCCAAGTGGGGAATAAAACAATAAAAACAAAACTAGCAAATATGTTGAGAAGAAAGGAAAGAAAGAAAACAAGGAAAGAACAGATATGCAAAGTTAAACAGAGGTAGATGAAGATTTATATACATTAAAGATTAACTGCAAATGTAAGAACAGTAGGAAAAGGAAACAAAAGAATAAGTGTAGAAAAATAATGATAATAAGTTTTAAAAGCTTAAAAAAATTAAAATAAAAGAGAAGGGAAACAAAGTAAAACTCCATAGAACTGCAAAAGCCCAATGCAGAGGCAGAGATTTATACAACAATAAAAAGTGATTGAAAAAAAAATAAACAAACTTGAAAGCTTAATTAGATTTCATAGTCCCAATAAAATCAACTACTACAACAGAGGGATAAATAAAAGAAAAAAAAACACCAAAAGAAAAAAGAATCCAAAAGAAACTACAGAATGAGTCAAAACATAAGAATAATAAATGTTTTTTCTTGAGTCACTGTTCTCAGAGTCCTGTTCCTTACTGGAAGTCACAGTCTACCTCATCTCCCTAGGATGCCCTCCAATTCTTTCTTGGTCTCTGGACCTGCTGTGGGGGCAGCTCAGTTTCTAATCTGGTCCTACACCTGTGTGTTCTTGCCTCCAGTGTCCACAGCTCTCAGGACTAGTGTGTTTTCCTTTTTGGGAGCTCTCAATGTCCTTTTATACAGAGTCTACCCAGTTAATTGTGTGGATTTAATCTGCAGCTTGTACAGCTGGTGGGAAGATTTTTTTATATCTTCTTCCTTAGCCACACTGCTCCTGGTTTTCAATTTATTTATTGTGGTTTTATTTCCACTTCTGCATGTGGGTTGTACACTGGGGTTTGCGTCTGAGGCTTCCCTGGAGGACTTGAGTCTGCCCCAGTGAGTGCCAGGTGCAGCAGTGGTGCAGCTGCTTGGGTCACAGGGGTTCTGGCAGCACCAGGTACTCAGGGGAGTTGGTGGTTAGAGCATCCAGGAATAGAGTGCTCTAGAAGGGCATGGCAACCAATATTAACCAATACACTCCAGTACTCTTGTCTAGAGAACCCCTTGACAGAGAAGCCTGGAAGGCCACAGTCCTCAGGGTTCCAAAGTGTTGGACAAGACCAAAGCAACCCCACATGCATAGACACAAAAGATTTTTGTTGTGGCAACTCTGCCCCAGTGAGGGTTGAGTGTGAAGGTGGTGCAGATGCTTGAGTCTAGGGGACTCTGGTGGTGCCAAGTGTGCAGGACTGCCTCAGCTGTACAAGTTATGGCCCTATCAGAGTCTTTTTATGAACCTCTGGTAGCTGGTGATCAGAAGCCTCTTTGGCTGGTCTTTCTCTGCAGCTTCGCCCATTCAAGCACTTAGAGGGCTCCCTTGCTTGGGGTCTGTTGTTCAACACGTCAGGCAAAATGAGGCCCCCCTCACCCCAGCTAGGGTCCTACTCTGCAGATCAGCATATGAGGAATGTAAAGGGGCACCCTGGGTGGAGTGCTACTGTGTCATTCAGTGTGTCAGGTACTTGGGCCAGCCTCTCTAAAGTTCAGCTGCTGATGCTGGTGTGTGAGAAGAGAGAGGCTATGGTGATGGCTCCACCCCCTACATGTGACTCAGAAGCTTCGCCTTGCTTCCATGACTGCCTGGCTTTCCTCCACAGGCATTTCCCACCGCAATTTCATCCCTCACATCTCCTCAATCTGTTCTCAGCTGTCAACAGCAGCCCTCCAGCTCCTGGCCACCATGCCTTCTAGGGGACCCGCGTCTCTATCTGAGGTATGTATGGCTGCAGCAAGGACTGTCTGATTCTCATTCCATTTAGGTTGCCACAGATCAGCTGTTTCACTCTCAGCCTTAAATATTTCTCTTCTGACTCAGATAACTGCTCCGATGTGGGGATCGAACCCCTGCTTCATTTCCCTGACCCACTGAGGGCAGGTCCATTCCTACTAACACTCCTGTTTCCCCCCCTAATTTCTTTGTTCTACCAAGTTTTGTCTGGTTTTATATATTCTTTCCTGCTGGTCAGTTACTCTTGTCTGCTCTCCACTGGTGTTCTCAATGCACTTCTGTGTCTGAAGGTGTATTCCTGATGCATCGGTGGAGAGAGATGTAGTCCATGTTCATCTACTCCTCTGCCATCTTGTTCTCCTGCTGCTAAGTCACTTTAGTCGTCTCCGACTCTGTGCTACTCCAGATACAGCAGCCCACCAGGCTCCCTCATCCCTGGGATTCTCCAGGCAAGAACACTGGAGTGGGTTGCCATTTCCTTCTCCAATGCATGAAAGTGAAAAGTGAAAGTGAAGTCATTCAGTCATGCCCAACTCTTAGCAACCCCATGAACGCAGCCCACCAGGCTCCTCCATCCATGGGATTTTCCAGGCAAGAGTACTGCAGTGGGGTGCCATTGCTTGTTCTCTTAGCTTTCTTAATTATGAGAGAATACACTTCTGTGATTTTTGCCACCTAGTCTATAGTACTTTGTTATGCAGGCGCTAGCAAATTAACACAGATAATAATATCAATAATATAACAACAAGGAAGAGGAAAACTGTTTCTGGGAATCATCTATTCACCTATTCTAGAAAAACCCAGGGAAAACATAGAACCATAAAGCTATATTATAGATAAATCAAGGTTAATACCACATATACAGCCCCTAGTTAAGAGAATCTCTCTTAAAGGCTATGTTCTGTGTGTGCATGTTTGTTCAGTTGTGTCTGACTCTTTGTGACCCCATGGACTATAGCCTGCCAGGCACCTTTGTCCATGGAATTTCCCAGGCAAAAATACTGCAGTGGGTTGCCTTTTCCTCCTCCAGAGGATCTTTCTGACTCGGGATAGAACCCACATCTCCTGCATTGGCAGGCAGATTCTTTATCTCCAAGCCACCTGGGAAGCACCTATGTTCTGTATAAAGGCAATTTAATGCCTACTCAGCATCATGTGAATTAATTAGGCAGTGAAATTTCCAAACAAACAGAAATGGTACTAAACATCTCAGTTCGCTGCACAATGTGAACTAAGTAATGAAAGTACTCAAAGTAATGAAATTGTCAGTTTATTAGGACATTTTGGGCTGAAAAAAAATTGAAATATGTCAAAGATGACAGCAACAGAAAAGGGTATATACAAAAGACATTTATGAATAATTAATTATAAGTTAACTGAAGCCATAAAGCAAAAAAGACCTCATGAAATGATGATGTTTGAGGATTACAAAAGAAAAAACAAAATGATAAACGTAAAGGGTGTGGGGAAGTCCAAGACATCATAATAAAGTTAAGCAATAAGATTCTATTGCTGAAGAAATAACAACATACTCTAGTGACTGAGGCTTAGCTCAGAGATTGAATCCAGGTCTCCACATTGCAGGAGGATTTTTTTTTTTTTACCAGCTGAGCCACAAGGGAAGCCCAAGAATACTAGACTGGGTAGCCTATCCCTTTTCCAGTGGATCTTCCTGTCTCAGGAATCGAACAATTGTTTCCTTCATTGCAGGAGGATTCTTCACCAACCGAGCTATCAGGGAAGTGGTGGTATATTTTTATAGTACCTGAAGTCTTTCAGTTGTGGACAGGGGCAACTGAGTGACAGCTCCAGATTATGCATGAAATTTCAGACATCTTTCTTTTAATATAGCTGCATTGCTTGAAGGAACATTCATGAATATATCACAAAGAGTTCATAGGATTGTGCTAGAGGGGTTGGACTTAAATTAGAGGGCAGGAGATCTGTGTCTCTATATTAAGAGTATCATGAAACATGGAATTAAATTATAAAATGCAATATATTGGGTATTAATAAACCATTATGTCAACATCATGCTGTGATACGAGTACTATTAGTTACATTTTAAAAGTGAGTTTACCTTTGGACAATATGAACATTTTAACAACATCAAGTCTTTCAATCCATGAACATAACATGTTTTTCCACATCTTATTTAAAATTTCTCTCATACATGATTTGTAGTTTTCAGTGTACAAGTCTTTCATCTCTTTGATTAAGTTTACTCCTAAATATTTTATTCTTTTTGATGTAATTATAAATGGAATTTTTAAAATTTCTTTATTGAATGGTTTATTATTAATGTAAAATAACTCCACTGATTTTTGTATGCTGATTTTGTATTCTGCAACTTTATTAATATTCTTTTATTAGAGCTAGCATTTTCTTTTGTAGAGTCTTTAGATTTTTCTATATATAAGAAACTAGAGATAATGTGACTTTTTTCCTTTATGTTTTGGATATCTTTTAAAATTTTTCTTTCCTGAATAATTACTCTGGCTGGAACTTCAAGTACTATATTGCAAAGAAATGGTAGAGTGGGCATTCTTGCCTTATTCTTGATCTTAAAGATCTAAAACCTGCTTTTTGCTGTTGAGATGATGCTAGCTGTGGACTTTTTACACAATGTCCATATTACCCAAAGTGATATGCTGTTTCAATGGAATCTCTAGTAAAATCTCAGTGACTTTTTTTTTTTACAGAAATATAAAAATCATTCCTAAAACTCATATGGAATCACAAAAGATACTGAATAACTTAAGCAATCTTTAGTTGGAGGCAACTTACATCCTAACTTCAAAATATATTGTGAATTAACACTACAGTAATTAAAATTGAATAGTACTGACATAAAAATAGTCATGTAGACCAATAGAGCATAATATTGATAGAGAGTCCAGGTAAAAATCCACACACTTCACTGATGGTGCAAAGAGTACATAACAAGGATACGATAGTCTCTTCAACAAATAGTGTTGAGAAAATGAGATGATCACAGGAAAAAGAATGAAAGTAGACTCAATTTTATGACATACATGAAAACCAATTCAAAGTGGATTGAAGATTTAAATATAAGACCTGAAGTTACAAAACTCCTAGAAGAAAATATAGGAAATACACTTATTAAAGTTAATCTCCAAGATGATTATTTTGGATATGAAACTACAAGCATTGGTAACAAAAATAAAATTAGAGATGAGAGGATACCAAAAAACTTCTACACAGAAAAGGAAACCATAAACACAGTGAAATGTGTAACCAAGGAATGAGAAAAAGTATTTGCAAGTTATATATCTGATAAAGGGGTTAATATTGAAAATATATATAGGACTGCTATAATTAGGTAGAAAAAATATAAAAGCTCATTTTAAAAATGGGTCCATGATTGGAATAGATATTTCTCCAAAGAAGACACACAAATGATCAACAGGCATATGAAAAGATGTTCAACATCCCCAATCATCTAGGAAATGAAAATCAAAACAATAATGACATATGACCTCACAGCAGTCAGAATGGCTACTATCAAAAAGACAGGAAAAACAAAACAAAGCAAAACACATGTCAGTGAGAATGTGGGGAAATTGGAACTCATGCACATTTTTGGTGAGAATGTAAATGGTGAAAAAACTAAAGTTGTCTCAAAAAGTTTAAAATAGTATCATATGATCCAGCAATCCTACTTCTGGATAAGTACATCCAAAAGAATTGAAATCAGGATTTTGAACAAATATCTGCACATTTACTGTAGCATTGCCAAGATATGGAAACAACCCAAATGCCCATCAGTGAATGAATGGATAAAGTAAATGTGCCATGTACATAGCTATATTATTCAAGCTTAAAAATGATGGGGATTCTGCCATATATGACAACATGGAACAAACTGGAGGGTGTTATGCTAAATGATATAATCCAGTCACAAAAAGACAAATCCTGAGTGATTCCACTTATATGAGATATCTTAAATAGTCAAGCTATTAGAAATAAGTAAATGGTGCTTTCCAGGGTGGTGGGGATATATAACTGGGGAGTTGCCATTCAACAGTTATGCAAGGAAAAATAAAAGCGGCTGGAGAAGAATGGCTGTGACAATTGTTCAGTAACATGAATATACTTAAATGCCACTGACCTGAACATTTAAAAATGATTAAGCAGCAACTTTTATTGTTATGTGCCTCAACTATACTTTAAATAAGTTAGCTTACAAAAAGGTAAATAGACTTACTAAATTTACAGAGCTGTGAGATGCCAGAATGTGAACGCATATTTCTCTTATTCTGGTTTCTATTATTCTAATTAGTAGGCTCTTATCAGATTTAAGAACTACCGTGACTCCGTGGTAAACAAAAAATATATCATGAAAGCGCAAAAGATGCTTTGTTACTTGGAATGATACTGTGTTTTCCAGAAGTTAATTTGAAAAAATGAAGTATAAAGTTACTTTAAGGAAAAGCAAAGGAAATTCATATACAGACACATTTATCAACAGGCATTCATTTCATCACCTATCAATGAGTACTTATCAGTATAAATAATGCATAGGAAATTAAGGACCACCACACACCTAAAGTCTGCAAATCCAGTTGAAAAGACATGGTTATCACTTTTATCTTAACAGTAGGCCCAATGTCATGCTGTCACTATCCATTACCTCACTGACTAAAATATAACCTCATCTATGGGGGCAATCTATTTATTTCCCTTATAATCTGAAAATTATATTGAACCCAAAATTGTCATTGAACCTATGTAATCGAATTCACACTTAGAAATGCATCATATTAATGCATGATGCTAATAATTACCTTTTCAGTCCTGAATGTTCATTGAAAGGACTGATACTGAAACTGAAACTCCAATACTTTGGCCACCTGATGCAAAGAGTTGACTCACTGGAAAAGACCCTGATGCTGAGAAAGACTGAAGGCTGGAGGAGGATGGGACAACAGAGATGAAATGGTTGGATGGCATCCCTGACTCAATGGACATGAGTTTAAGTGTGCTCTGGGAGTTGGCGATGGTCATGGAAACCTGGCATGGTGCAGTCCTTGGGGTCACAAAGAGTCAGACACAACTGAGTGACTGAACCGAACTAAGCCAATAGAAGGTAAGGTCAGGAATCTTGTGTGCTTCAGAGGTGAATACATGGTTGTCACTGAAAAAAAAAAAAAAAAAGCAATTACATAGGAAGAATAGTTTTATCTATGTTCTCCTTTTCTTTTGGGGATGTCTGTTTGTGGGGAGTGGCAGTTATCTTACAAGTCTCATGAAATGTGTTAAGTGTTAGTCACTCAATAGTGTCTGATTCTTTGAGACTCCATGTGTTGTAGCCCACCAGGCTTCTCTGTTCATGTAATTCTCCAGACAAAAATACTGGAGTGGGTAGCCATTTCATTCTCTTTTGATTAATACTTCCTTGATTTTGGGATCCAAACCAAGAAACTAAGATCAATTTGACAGAGCATGATTTAGAATAGAGGGAAGAATGCCACCTGGCATTGACCAAAATTTGGATTCAGATCACTCGTTTTACCTGGTTTGCTCATATATTTTATGAGGAAAGTATACAAATATATTTTCACAGGAATAATCTAGCTTCTAAATCTTCGGTTAAAAGAGCCCAAAGAGTGACTATTCTGAAAACAAATTAAATGGACCTGCAGTATCAGGAAAAAACAAACAAACAAACAAAACAGTTATCAAACAAGTAACTGTTTAGTAAAACTTGAGTCTAAATTGTAGGAAAGTTTTAGGAATGTTCTTAACAAAATAAACAGAAAACTTACATGAATCAAAACATGCTAGTGACCAAAGTTGTTAACTACAAACTGTCTTAGCCAGCCTTTTAACTTACTGAAGATATAATATTAAAATGTTTCTTTCAGTTTAAATTTACCTGGATGCAAGTATTTTGAGCATGGAAAAAAAAATCTCCTCTCCTCTTATCTAAAAACAAAAAAAAAAGAGAGAGAGAGAGAGTTAAAAAAATAATATCTTAATGCCATGATCAATAAACCTTTAAATATGTATTTGTTGTTTGAGTAATACAATACTACAATATTCCCTCTTATTTTTCCTCTAGAATTTCCTGGCTATTTCCACAACAAATACATCCCCGTGATGATTAATTTTACCTATCAACTTTACTGAGCTAAGAAGTGCCCAGATAGCTGATAAAATATAATTTATGAGTGTGTCTATAAGAGTGGTTCTGGGAAAGATTAGCATTTGATTCAGTAGTCTAAAAGAGCAAAGATCACTCTCATTAATGTAAGTGGGAACCATCTAGTCCATCAGAGCATAAAGGTGAAGAGAGAGCCAATTTCCACCCTACCCTGCTTCCTCTCTCCCCCCTCCTCTCTATCCCTTTCTTTTTGAGCTAGAATGTTCATCTTTTGCTATTGGACATCAAAACTCCTGGTTCTTATACATTTGAAATGTGGGACCATCTCTCCCCACTTCTCAGGCCTTCGATCTTGAACTTGAAGCTATACCATCAGTTTCCCTGGATCTCCAGCCTTCAAACACAGACTGGGTTATAACTGCTTCTCTGATCTCCAGCTTGTAGACAGCAGGACCTTGTGACTTCCATAACTATGGAACCTATTACTACAACCTCTGTCCCTCTCTCTCATATATATCATCTCCTACTGGTTCCTTTTCTATGAAGAACACTGACTAAGCAATCCCTTTACTAAGTTAAACTTGATAAATTTTGACGATCGAGTCCCATTTAACTTTTTGCTAGGTTTGTATCATGTTTCAATAGGATTTACAATTTTTAATTGCATTTCAAAAAAAAAAAAAAAAGATTGGGTTTCCCTCGTAGCTCAGTCGGTAAAGAATCTGCCTGCAGTGCAGGAGAGCAGGATTCGAATCCTGGGTTGGAAAGATCCCCTGGAAAAGGAAGTGGCAACCCACTCCAGTATTCTTGCCTGGAGAATTCCATGGATGAAAGAGCTTGGCAGGCTACAGTCCCTGGGGTGGTAAGAGTCAGACATGACTTAGAGACTAAACCACCACCACCAAAAATAGATAACCATCTGTAGTATCTGATGCATGCGCCGGGTTAAATGATTCAGGCTAGAAAAATGTTTCTGAAGTGTCTTTTCTTGTATAAATATGGCATATATGGCTATTCACTTATAATATGTATTAATTATATATTAACCACACGAATATGTACAACTATATATGTAATTGTATACTAACTTCATTTAGGTTGTCCTGAGAGTATAGTGAGAATCTAATTTTACACTGACAAGCAAGATTCTCCTAATAAATCACAGAAGAAGGTAAATAAGAAGGGTATAAATGGAAATATTTATATAATTGGAATTGCTTTCAAATCCCTACCTGGACAACTTTCTTCAGCAAATAGAATTAGATGACCTAAGAGCTTCATGGGCTTCTTTTGGTCTTCCTGTGTTAATATAAGTTGAAATATGACCCCTTTTCTCTAGCCAAATTTGAAAGTTTGTCTCTTTCTCTCATGCCAGGAAAAATGTTGACTACATTAATTTGTTTCTGTGATAAGAGCCTCTCTTCCTAGTATTTGGAAAGATTATGACTCTGTGAACTCCTATGTTTAATCATTTGTTGTATTACCTTCTCCAACAACTAATTTTTGGAATTTTGAGACAGTAATGATGAAACAGTTATCCTCCAATTAAAAATAAAAGAGTTAATTCACTTTTATTTTTT
>SJXQ01005959.1:240289-252945 GCA_006408695.1 Aepyceros melampus | reverse complement strand
TTGGCAAAGTAATGTCTCTGCTTTTGAATATGCTCTCTAGGTTGGTTATAATTTTTCTTCCAAGGAGTGTCTTTTAATTTCATGGCTGCAGTCACCATCTGCAGTGATTTTGGAGCCCCCCAAAATAAAGTCTGACACTGTTTCCACTCTTTCCCCATCTATTTCCCATGGAGTGATAGGACTGGATGCCATGATCTTAGTTTTCTGAATGTTGAGCTTTAAGCCAACTTTTTCATTCTCCTCTTTCACTTTCATGAAGAGGCTTTTTAGTTCCTCTTCACTTTCTGCCATAAGAGTGATGTCATCTGCATATCTGAGGTTATTGGTATTTCTCCAGGCAATCTTGATTCCAGCTTGTGTTTCTTCAAGTCCAGCGTTTCTCATGATGTACTCTGAATATAAGTTAAACAAGCAGGGTGCCAATAAACAGTTTTGATGTACTCCTTTCCCAATTTGGAATCAGTCTGTTGTTCCATATCCAGTTCTAACTTTGGCTTCCTGATCTGCATACAGATTTCTCAAGAGGCAGGTCAGGTGGTCTACACCATTACTGTCCTAAAAATTTCCAAAATTAGTTGTTGGAGAAGATAATACAACAAATGATTAAACATAGGAATTCACAGAGTCATAATCTTTCCAAATACTAGAAGGAGAGGCTCTTATCACAGAAAAAAAAATTAATATAGTCAACATTTTTTCCTGGCATGAGAGAAAGAGGCAAAGTTGTTCCATATCCAGTTCTAACTTTGGCTTCCTGATCTGCATACAGATTTCTCAAGAGGCAGGTCAGGTGGTCTACACCATTACTGTCCTAAAAATTTCCAAAATTAGTTGTTGGAGAAGATAATACAACAAATGATTAAACATAGGAATTCACAGAGTCATAATCTTTCCAAATACTAGAAGGAGAGGCTCTTATCACAGAAAAAAAAATTAATATAGTCAACATTTTTTCCTGGCATGAGAGAAAGAGGCAAACTTTCAAATTTGGCTAGAGAAAAGGGGTCATATTTCAACTTATATGTGGCTCAGAGGTTAAATCGTCTGCCAGGAATGTGGGAGACCCTGGTTCGATCCCTGTGTTGAGAAGATCCCCTGGAGAAGGAAATGGCAACCCACTCCAGTACTCTTGCCTAGAGAATCCCATGGAGGGAGGAGCCTGGTAGGCTACAGTCCATGGGGCTGCAAAGAGTTGGACATGACTGAGTGACTTCACTTTTTGTCTTAAAACTTTAATTATTTTCTGAAGCTTGCCTCCTAAATTTGGTGTCCAACATATTTGTTCACTTCAGTGTTTAGATGATTTTTGTCTCATACATATGGCCTTACTTCCTGAATGATTATGAAGTGCTTCATTTCACTTTGGATTCAGCAATGTGATCAATAACTATTTGAAACTCTGTCCTTCACTGATGATTGGGTATACTAGAATAAATAGTGCCATCTTAATTATAGATTCAGTTTATCTTTAAAGAAGCTTAATATTTTAAACTAATAGCAGCTGCGTGGCGCTGAAGCAGCCCTGAGAAGATACCCCATGTCCAATGTCAAGAAAGCCCCAGCAAGACAGTAGGTGCTGGAGTGGTGGCTGTGCAGTGCTGGAGCGGCTGTGAATAGTGAATATACTGAAGTTGCTCAGCTGTGTCTGACTCTTTGCGACCCCATGGACTGTAGCCTACCAGGCTCCTCTGTCCATGGAATTTTCCAGGCGATAGTCCTGGAGTGGATTGCCATTTCCTTCTTCAGGGGATCTTCTCAACCCAAGGATGGAACCCGGGTCTCTGGCATTGTAGACAGATGCTTTACCATCTGCACCAGCTGTTAGGAGATACCCAATATCCAGGGGCAAAGGAGAAGCCCCAGGAAGATGGTAGGAGGGGCAGATTCACCTTTAGAATCAAACCCCATTCCCACCAGAGACATTCAGAGGGCTCTAACAAAACTTGTGTGCACCAGGACCCAGGGATCCCACAGAGACTGAGCCAGAACTGTGTTTGTGTGGCTCCTGAGGAGGTATGGGTCAGCAGTGGCCTGCCACAGGGACAGGGGCTCTGGATGCAGCAGACCTGGGTATGGCATAAGCCCTCTTGGAGGCGGTCGCCATTAACCCCACCATAGAGCTGCCAGAACTTACACAGGACTGGGAAAAAGACTCTTGGAGGGAACAAACAGAACCTTGTGTTCACCAGGACCCAGGAGGAAGGAGCAGTGACCCCACGAGAGACTGATCCAGAATTGCTGTGAGTGTCCAGGAGTCTCTAGCAGAGGTATGGGTCGGTGGTGGCCTGCTGCAGGGTTGGGGGCACCGAGTGTAGCAGTACATGCATGGAATCTTTTGAAGGATGTGGCTATTATCTTCATTACCTCCACCATAGTTGGGCCCCAGGTAAATAGCAGGGAGGGAACACAGCTCCACCCCTCAACAGTAAATTGGATTAAATATTTACTGAGCATGGCCCCGCCCATCAGAACAAGACTCAGTTTCCCCCTCAATCAGTCTCTCCCATCAGGAAGCTTCCACAAGCCTCTTATCCTTCTCCATCAGAGGGCAGAAAGCTGAAAACCACAATCACAGAAAACTAACCAATGTAATCACATGGACCACAGCCTTGTCTAACTCAATGAAACAATGACCATGCTGTGTAGGGCCACCCAAGACAGATGACTCATGGTGGAGAGAGTTCTGACAAAATGTGGTCCGCTGGAGAAGGGAATGGCAAACCACTTCAGTATTCTTGCCTTGAGAACCCCATGAAGAGTATGAAAAGGCAAAATGGTAGGGTACTGAAAGGGGAACTCCCCGGGTCAGTAGGTGCTCAATATGCTACTGGAGATCAGTGGAGACATAACTCTGGAAAGAATGAAGGGATGGAACTAAAGCAAACACAACACCCAGTTGTTGATGTGACTGGTGATAGAAGCAGTTTCATGCTGTAGGAGCAATATTGCATAGGAATCAGAATGTTAGGTCCATGAATCAAGACAAATTGGAAGTGGTCAAACAAGATATGAAAAGAGTGAACATTGACATTTTATAATCAGTGAACTAAAATGGACCAGAATGAGCAAATTTAATTCAATCGACCATTATATCTACTACTTTGTGCAAGAATCATTAGAAGAAATGGAGTAGACATCATAATCAACAAGAGTCCAAGATGCAGTACTTGGATGCAAGTCTATGTCCCAACCAGTAATGCTGAAGAAGCTGAAGTTGAATGGTTCTGTGAAGACCTACAAGACTTTCTAGAACTAACACCCCAAAAAAGATGTCCTTTTCATCATAGCGGACTGGAATGCAAAAGTAGGAAGTCAAGAAACACCTGGAGTAACAGACAAATTTGGACTTGGAGTAGAGAATGGAGCAGGGCAAAGGCTAATAGAGTTTTGCCAAGAGAACGCACTGGTCATAGCAAACACCCTCTTCCAACAATACAAGAGAAGACTCTACACATGGACATCACTAGATGGTCAACACCGAAATCAGATTGATTACAGTAAACTGTGGAAAATTCTGAAAGAGATGGGAATACCAGACCACCTGACCTGCCTCTTGAGAAATCTGTATGCAGGTCAGGAAGCAACAGTTAGAACTGGACATGGAACAACAGACTGGTTCCAAATAGGAAAAGGAGTACGTCAAGGCTGTATATTGTCACCCTGCTTATTTAACTTATATGTAGAGTACATCATGAGAAACGCTGGACTGGAAGAAACCCAAGCTGGAATCAGGACTGCTGGGAGAAATATCAATAACCTCAGATATGCAGATGAAACCACCCTTATGGCAGAAAGTGAAGAGGAGCTAAAAAGCCTCTTGTTGAAAGTGAGAGAGGAGAGTGAAAAAGTTGGCTTAAAGCTCAACATTCAGAAAACGAAGATCATGGCATCTGGCCCCATCACTTCATGGGAAATAGATGGGGAAACAGTAGAAACAGTGTCAGACTTTGTTTTTTTGGGCTCCAAAATCACTGCAGATGGTGACTGCAGCCATGAAATTAAAAGGCGCTTACTCCTTGGAAGAAAAGTTATGACCAACCTAGATAGTATATTCAAAAGCAGAGACATTACTTTGCCGACTAAGGTCCGTCTAGTCAAGGCTATGGTTTTTCCTGTGGTCATGTATGGATGTGAGAGTTGGACTGTGAAGAAGGCTGAGCGCAGAAGAATTGATGCTTTTGAACTGTGGTGTTGGAGAAGACTCTTGAGAGTCCCTTGGACTGCAAGGAGATCCAACCAGTCCATTCTGAAGGAGATCAACCCTGGGATTTCTTTGGAAGGAATGATGCTAAAACTGAAGCTCCAGTACTTTGGCCACCTTATGAGAAGAGTTGACTCATTGGAAAAGACCCTGATGGTTGGAGGGATTTGGGGCAGGAGGAGAAGGGGATGACAGAGGATGAGATGACTGGATGGCATCACGGACTCAATGGACGTGAGTCTGAGTGAACTCTGGGAGTTGGTGATGGACAGGGAGGCCTGGCGTGCTGCGATTCATGGGGTCGCAAAGAGTCGGACATGACTGCGCGACTGAACTGAACTGATATTCTTTGCAGCCAAAGATGGAGGAACTCTATAGAGTCAGGAAAAACAAGACCAAGAACTGACAGACGTTTAGATCATGACACCATATTGCCAAATTCAGACTTAAATTGAAGAAATTGAGTAAACCACTAAACCATTCAGTTATGACCTAAATAAAATCCCTTATGATTATACAGTGGAAGTGAGAAATAGATTCAAAGGACTAGATATGATAGATAGAGTGTCTGATGAATTATGGATCGAGGTTCATGACACTGAACAGGACACAGAGACCAAGACTATCCCCAAGAAAAAGAAATGCAAAAAAGTAAAAGACTGTCTGAAGAGGCCTTACAAGTAGCTGTGAAAAGAAAAGAAGCAAAAAACAAACAGAAAAGGAAAGATATACCCATTTGAATGCAGAGTTCCAAAGAACAGCAAGAAGAGATAAGAAAGCCTTCGTCAGTGATCAGTGCCAAGAAACAGAGGAAAACAGTAGAATGGGAAAGCCTAGAGATCTCTTCAAGAAAGTTAGAGATACAAAGGGAATATTTCATGCAAAGATGAGCACAATAAAAAATTGAAATGATATGTACCTAACAGAAGCAGAAGATATTAAGAAGAGGTGTCAAGAATACCACAGAACTGTACAGAAAGCAAAAAACAAACAGAAAAGGAAAGATATACCCATTTGAATGCAGAGTTCCAAAGAACAGCAAGAAGAGATAAGAAAGCCTTCGTCAGTGATCAGTGCCAAGAAACAGAGGAAAACAGTAGAATGGGAAAGCCTAGAGATCTCTTCAAGAAAGTTAGAGATACAAAGGGAATATTTCATGCAAAGATGAGCACAATAAAAAATTGAAATGATATGTACCTAACAGAAGCAGAAGATATTAAGAAGAGGTGTCAAGAATACCACAGAACTGTACAGAAAAGATCTTCACGACCAAGATAATCACAATGGTGTGATCACTCACCTAGAGCCAGACATCCTGGAATGTGAAGTCAAGTGGGCCTTAGAAAGCATCACTATGAATAAAACTAGTGGAGGTGATGGAATTCCAGTTGAGCTATTTCAAATCCTAAAAGATGACACTGTGAAGGTGCTGCACTCAATATACCAGCAAATTTGGAAAACTCCACAGTGGCCATAGGACTGGAAAAGGTCAGTTTTCCTCCAATTCCTAAAAAAGGAAAAGCCAAAAAATGCTCAAAATACCACAGAATTACATTCATCTCACACACTAGCAAAGTAATGCTGAAAATTCTCCAAGTCAGGCTTCAACAGTATGTGAACCTTGAACTTCCATATATTCAAGGTGGATTTAGCAAAGGCAGAGGAATCAGAGATCAAATTGCCAACATCCACTGGATCATGGAAAAAGCAAGAGAGTTCCAGAAAAACATCTATTTCTGCTTTATTGACTATGCCAAAGCCTTTGACTGTGTGAATCACAATAAACTGTGTAAAATTCTGAAAGTGATGGGAATACCAGACCACCTGACCTGCCTCTTGAGAAATCTGTATGCAGGTCAGGAAGCCACAGTTAGAATTGGGCATGGAACAACAGATTGGTTCCAAATTCAGTTCAGTTCAGTTCAGTCACTCAGTCGTGTCCGACTTTTTGCGACCCCATGAATCGCAGCACACCAGGCCTCCCTGTCCATCACCAACTCCCGGAGTTCACTCAGACTCATGTCCATCGAGTCAGTGATGCCATCCAGCCATCTCATCCTCTGGCATCCCCTTCTTCTCCTGATCCCAATACCTCCCAGCATCAGAGTCTTTTCCAATGAGTCAACTCTACATATGAGGTGGCCAAAGTACTGGAGCTTCAGCTTTAGCAACATTCCTTCCAAAGAAATCCCAGGGCCAATCTCCTTCAGAATGGACTGGTTGGATCTCCTTGCAGTCCAAGGGACTCACAAGAGTCTTCTCCAACACCACAGTTCAAAAGCATCAATTCTTCAGCATTCAGCCTTCTTCACAGTCCAACTCTCACATCCATACACGACCACAGGAAAAACCATAGCCTTGACTAGATGGACCTTAGTCGGCAAAGTAATGTCTCTGCTTTTGAATATACTATCTAGGTTGGTCATAACTTTTCTTCCAAGGAGTAAGCGCCTTTTAATTTCATGGCTGCAGTCACCATCTGCAGTGATTTTGGAGCCTCCCAAAATAAAGTCTGACACTGTTTCCACTGCTTCCCCATCTATTTCCCATGTAGTGATGGGACTGGATGCCATGATCTTCGTTTTCTGAATGTTGAGCTTTAAGCCAACTTTTTCACTCTCCTCTTTCACTTTCATCATGAGGTTTTTTAGCTCCTCTTCATTTTCTGCCATAAGGGTGGTGTCATCTGCATATCTGAGGTTATTGATATTTCTCCCAGCAGTCTTGATTCCAGCTTGTGTTTCTTCCAGTCCAGCATTTCTCATGATGTACTATGCATATAAATTAAATAATTTGGAAAGGAATATGTCAAGGCTGTATATTGTTACCCTGCCTATTTAATTTATATGCAAATACATCATGAGAAATCTTGGGCTGGATGAAGCAAAAGCTGGAATCAATATTGCCAGGAGAAATATCAATAACCTCAGATATGCAGATGACATCACCCTTATGGCAGAAAGTGAAGAGGAACTAAAAAGCCTCTTGTTGAAAGTGAAAGAGGAGAGTGAAAAAGTTGGCTTAAAGCTCAACATTCAGAAAACGTAGATCATGGCATCTGGTGCCATTGCTTCATGTCAAATAGATGGGGAAACAGTGGAAACAGTGTCAGACTTTATTTTTTTGCGCTCCAAAATCGCTGTAGATGGAGACTGCATCCTTGAAATGAAAAGATGCTTACTCCATGGAATAAAAGTTATGACCAACCTAAACAGCACATTAAAAAGCAGAGACATCACTTTGCCAACAAAGGTCCATCCAGTCAGGGCTATGATTTTTCCAGTGTTCATGTATGGGTGTGAGATTTGGACTATCAAGAATCCTGAGCTCTGAAGTATTGATGCTTTTGAACTGTGGTGTTGGAGAAGACTCTTGAGAGTCCCTTGAACTGCAAGGAGATCCAATCAACCCATTCTAAAGGAAATCAGTCCTGAATATTCATTGGATGGGCTGATGTTGAAGCTGAAATGCCAATAGTTTGGCCATCTGATGCGAAGAACTTACTCATTGGGAAAGACCCTTATGCTGGGAAAGATTGAAGGCAGGAGGAGAAGTGGATGATGGAGAATGAGATGGTCGGATTGCAGCACCGACTCAATGGACATGAGTTTAGGTAAACTCTGGGAGTTGGTGATGGACTGGGAGGCCTGGCGTGCTGCAGTCCATGGGGTCACAGAGTCGGACACGACTGAGTGCCTGAAATGAACTGAACTGAATTACCTTTTTAAATACCTTTTTTTTTTAATTAATTTTTATTTTTTAGTTTGTTTTGCTTTACAATACTGTATTCGTTTTGTTACACATTGACATGAATTAGCCATGAGTGTACATGAACTCCCAATCCCGACCCCCTCCTCCACCCTCCCGCCCCACACCCTCTCTCTGGATTATCCCCGTGCATCAGTCCCTATTTTATTCAAGGTTTATCTCAATTCTTGTATTTTGTTTAGTAAATATTAAAATAATAATGATTTTGTTTCTATTTTAGACTTCATTTTCATTTATATTATTTTCTAATTATTTGATATGCTATATCTAAATGCTATAATCATTAATTTTATATTATATTTTACTTTATAACTGAGTTTCTGATGTTTCAGAATTTTATGAACAGTATGGAACCCATTTGTCTTGAATATCCAGTGTAAAAACAAATTTCAATGTTTTTCAAATCATTTAAGAATATTAAATTGTCAAATAATATTAGTAGCTGGTATTTTTTATTATTTTTTTTTCTACTTAAAAAATACTTCCATTGACTAGTCAATGATCAATGAATTGTATATCTTCATGCAGGAACTGTGGTACTTGCACTCTATGATGTGATTTTTAATAGTATCAGTTATGAAGTTTAGAGCATACTGTTTTGTTGTTGTTGTTTTATTTTTTTGATCATGTAAAGGTACAAAAACTCTGCTTTAACTACTACAAATGGCTTGGATAATTAATAATCTATCTTTAAATAATGGAATGTGATGTTTTTTGACTCTAAAGTATTTATTATCAATAATGAGCAAGAGTTGGAATTGTTTTTTTACCATAATTTTTCTTGAGGAAAAAAAATAAGAAATTTTCTGCCACAAAAAGCAAAGGAAACACTCCAATCCTGGTATAAGTGCACCAAATCCAAATAGGTAGCAGTCACAATCATTGAGATAAATCTTAAGCCTAAGTATTGATTTTGTTCTACAGTTTCAGTGTATCCTGGCTAATGACAAAGCTTGGTTTCTGTGAAGCCATATGAAGAGAATTCTGCAGTAATATCCTGCCAGCCTCCTGGGGAGAAACATGCTGAAGAGTAACAAGTGCCAATATGCTTGGCCTGAGTAGAGCCCATCTTGACCTTGGCATTTCAGTTTTCAACAGTAAGAGAAGCAGTTAGCCTTTTCAACATCATTCTGTGAATACAGAGTGACTTAATGGAAAGGAACAAATGCATCACAATTTTGACAGTTGTTATAGAAGATTTTTCTGAAGCAGATGTGATAAAAGCCTTTTTAAACAATAAACTCATAAAGTAAATTGGACATGAGAGAATGAAGAAAACTTGTCTGGGTGATTGATGAGGTGGCTCAGAATCTTATCTTTGGGAAAGTTAAGTGTAAGGTGGACCAGCCACCAGAGCCTGAAGTGTTTCAGCTAAAGCAGCTAAACTGCCTTTAGAAATACATCTTATGTGAAAGAGATCACCAGACAGGTTTGATGCATGAGACAGGGTGCTCAGGGCTGGTGCACTGGGATGACCCTGAGGGATGGGATGAGGAGGGAGGTAGGAGGGGGGGGTTCAGAATGGGGAACACATGTTCACCCATGGCTGATTCATGTGAATGTATGGCAAAAATGACCACAATATTGTAATTAGGCTCCAATTAAAATAATTTAAAAAATAAATGCAAGAGTAAATGTAGAGAAACCTTATGATGATAGAAAATTGAAATGTATTGTTATTTTCCTTAGTCAGTTTTAGGGATATTGCACTTAAACATTTTTGTCTAAAATGTAAAATGACCAGGCCTTAGAAAAACTGACAGGTAAAGACCCCAAATTATTCTGAGTTTTATAATACATTTGATATAACTATAATCAAATTTTCATTAATGATTTATTTTATGATTTTACAAAGTGATCAAAAATAAAAGATTGAGGGTTCCCTTTTCTCCACACCCTCTCCAGCATTTATTGCTTGTTGACTTTTGCATCGCAGCCATTCTGACTGGCGTGAAATGGTACCTCATTGTGGTTTTGATTTGCATTTCTCTGATAATGAACGATTTATTTTATGATTTTACAAAGTGATCAAAAATAAAAGATTGAAAAATAAGAAAAATAATAGCAAATTGAGCATGTTACTGTTGTACAATTAAACTGGTAATTTTTTTTTCATGTAAATATTCCTCAGAATAGGGAGCTGCAAACGTTAGCATAATAGAAAATCTAGAGATGGATCACTGAATTTTCCAACAGTTTCATAATACAAAGTATATTTACATGCAGGATGAGAGCAATGGAAAGATGAGACATTACAGTCTGATTGAAACCAAACAGGACCCTGTGGGACTCCTGGGCACTGAAGCCTTTCTCTCCCCCATTTGTTGTTTGTGGAGAATAGACTCCAGCCTCCAGGACCTTCCCTGAGTCCCAAAGATCAGACTCCAAGAGTTGCTAATCAGGTAATGGAGGAAATGTTAGAGACAAGAGAGGAGCAGTCAAGAAATAAAAGCGTAGCCTTGGGGCAGGGTCCTAGTTCCACCTCAAGGGACAAACAAAACAGTCTTTGAGAACTTCACAGAACTTCATGCTAAGTCACTTTAGTCATGTCTGACTTTTTGAAAAGCAATGGCCTGTAGCCCACCAGGCTCATTTGTCCATGGGATTCTCCAAGCAAGAATACTGGAGTGGGTTACCATGATCTCCAACAGATGGAAAATGTTAGCATTCTTCATTTCATATTAAACAAACCAGAGAAGGTCTTCAAGAGACCACTTGAAGCCAGACTTAAGGAACTACAGAAACTTATCAGACCATCTGTAGCCAGATTAAAGGGGTATGGGCTCTGCAGACATCCTGATCCTTGTTAGCAACCCCACCCTTGAACCATTGCTGTAAAACTCTTCAGTAAATCCTTCTGGGTTGGGATACAGTTTTGAGGGGCACAAAACCCACTGTGTCCCCCTTTGGGTAGCAAAGTAATAAAACTATTCTTTTCTATTTCACCCAAAACTCTATCTCCAAGATTCAATTTGGCATCACTGCACAAAGGCCAAACTTTTGGAATCATGATTACTACATTAGATTCAGTGACACTGAATTGTGTGTGTAATTGGCTTCTACACTCCTATAGGCTATTAAGACTCTATCAGAGTGTTGGTGTCCCTTTGTGGCAAACAATAAACTCAATTTTATCAACAGGTTATTGGAATGGTGTTTATGAATTTTCAGACAACATGGATCTTAATGAGCCATGAAAATGAAGCTTTTATTTATTCATATATTCAACAAATTATTCATTGAGGACTCATGTGTGCTCTATTTTGCAAAAAAAGTTTGTCAATAGATTCAAACATGATTATATTGGGTAGGAATTTTTAAAGTCAATATCTAGGCAAACATCCACCATGAATTGCCAAATAGGACCAAAGATATGCAATACTTTACTCATTCCCAAAGGGGATCTCTAGCAGCTAATGTTTTTCTTAGCAAAGCTCTGGGAAAGAGTTTAGATGAATTAATTCTTACAACAAATCAAAGGGGCTAGGTAGTCGTTGGGCCATGTGCTCAGTTGTCTCCAACTCTTTTGATCTCATGGACGGCAGCCCACTAGGCTCCTCTATGCATGGGATTTCCCAAGCAAGAACACTACAGTGGGTTGCCATTTCCTTCTCCAGGAGATCTTCCTGATACAGGGATTAAACCTAGGTCTCCTGCACTGCAGGAGATTCTTTACCATCTGACCTAGTGTTATCATCCAATTGTTTTGATGAAGCAATTTAGTTTAGAAGATTAACTTGCTTGAGTTCAATTCATGCATTAATAACAGAACTGGGATTTGTGCCTTGGTCCTCTAACTTTATATCTGATAGACGGCTCACTACATAAGGATGACATGTAGACCTAAAACTTGTAATCTACTGCATTAAGACATCTATGAAAGTGGAAATGATGTTCAGCTTAAATAGTCATAACTGGCATAAGCAAAATTGATATTGCTGCTAAGCACCTGAACATTTACGGTAGAATTTTGGAGCTTTCAGCTCTTTCAGTGTAGATTCATTTCTCCCCAGCTGTTCAGATTTTATAAATCAAGAGTCTGACGTGGGGAATTTTGTGATTGGCATCAGACATCTCTTACCTCATTGTGCTCTTGTTTTTGATTCCCTTCTACCTATTTTACTCCAGTTTAGTGATACTGACATTTAATGATAAACAGTTTTAGCCCAAAGTTTAGATTAAATCCTCATGACTGGAGACTAATACACTAGCAAAGATA
Source organism: Aepyceros melampus (assembly GCA_006408695.1). Classification (NCBI taxonomy): domain Eukaryota; kingdom Metazoa; phylum Chordata; class Mammalia; order Artiodactyla; family Bovidae; genus Aepyceros; species Aepyceros melampus. The sequence continues at coordinate 240,757 of SJXQ01005959.1, read as the reverse complement.
TTCATCTCTAAACCACCACCTTTCTCCCTTCAAGTATAAGATAAATGCAATAATAACTTAAGTGTGGAAAGGAAACAAAGGCAACATAGTCACTGGTCACTTTTAAAATCTCCTGGCTTTATGTCAGAGAGTGTTTTGCCTATGTTCTCCTCTAAGAGTTTTATAGTTTATTGTCTTAGGTTTAGATCTTTAATCCATTTTGAGTTTATTTTTGTGTATGGTGTTAGAAAGTGATCTAATTTCATTCTTTTACAAGTGGTTGACCAGTTTTCCCAGCACCACTTGTTAAAAAGATTGTCTTTAATCCACCGTATATTCTTGCCTCCTTTGTCAAAGATAAGCTGTCCATAGGTGTGTGGATTTATCTCTGGGCTTTCTATTTTGTTCCATTGATCTATATTTCTGTCTTTGTGCCAGTACCATACTGTCTTGATGACTGTGGCTTTGTAGTAAAGCCTGAAGTCAGGC
>SJXQ01005959.1:227250-238883 GCA_006408695.1 Aepyceros melampus | reverse complement strand
GGAGTATTACTCAGCCATTAAAAAGAATGCATTTGAATCAGTTCTAATGAGGTGGATGACGCTGGAGCCGATTATACAGAGTGAAGTAAGCCAGAAAGAGAAACACCAATACGGTATACTTACGCATATATATGGAATATAGAAAGATGGTAATGATAAACCTGTATGCAAGACAGCAAAAGAGACACAGATGTATAGAATGGCCTTTTGGACTCTGTGGGAGAGGGAGAGGGTGGGATGGGTTGGCAGAGTGGCAGTGTAACATGTATGATATCATAAGTGAAACGAATCACCAGTCCATGTTCAATGCAGGATGCAGGATGCTTGGGACTGATGCATGGGGATAATCCAGAGAGAAGGTGTGGGGCGGGAGGGGGAAGGTGGGGGTCGGGATTGGGAGTTCATGTACACTCGTGGCTGATTCATGTCAATGTATAGCAAAACGAATACAGTATTGTAAAGCAAAACAAACTAAAAAATAAAAATTAATTAAAAAAAAATAAAATCTCCTGGCTAAGTATCACGAATCCTCCCTTTCTCCATGTTGGACTAACTTCCCTAAAGTAGCTCTGTGACAGACTTCCTCCATCAGTGGAGATTATACCTTCCTTGATATGGCAGAATTCTAATAGCCAATCTGTTATTAGTTCAGATTTTCAGAGTTAGGTTTGTGGGAACAATCGCGGGCTTTTAAGCTAAAGTTTTTCTGGGCCAAACAATTTCCCCCCAAACTCAGGAGGTTTCTGATTTATTTGCTTCCATTCAGCTCCACAGGAAAGAAATTACAGTACAATCAGACATCTACCCAGACTAGTTCTCAAGCCTAGATGACTCTCTTTTATTTACTGACATCTATACTCATTTTAATGGCAGCCACCTCAAGGCCATGTGAACTAACAGGATGAGTGAACTGGAAACATACATAATCTGATCAGGCGGCTGGATTGGCTACCACTTTATGTCCTAGCACATTGATGTTTAAGCTCCATAATCTTATCAATGGCTGCTCAGTGGACAGAAGCAGTTGGCTTTTATAACCCTGCAAGACTCCATGTTAGTGGATTCCCAGTTAATTTAGATTGTAACTGCAGACAAAGTACTATTCCCTCCCTCCCAGCTCTGGTCTGTTAATCCAGCTTGTACTACCTTGCTAGAACAAGTAGGAATTGAAAAGAAATAATAATACTTTGACTTTTTTTTTTTTTTTTGAAGCTTTGTCGGTATCTTGTCTAGCTCTCCTGTTATTTCAAAGGGATTTCTCATGGCAGTATAACATGTGTCAAAATCGTTTCATTCACTTCCAATTCCTGGTATTAGTTAAAGTATGGTGCTATAACAGAAGTATGTAATGGCTCAACAAGGTGGGCATTGCTGCCTTCTGACAAAACTTGATAGGATAGCCCAAGGAAGGAAGTTGTTTTGTACCCTGAGGTCATCCATGGATCCTGGCTCTATTTACCCTGTGACCTCTGCATTTCTCAAGGCTTTCTCTCAGCCTTAGTTGAAGGTTGATCTCCAGCATGACATCTGAATTCCAGTTTGTTGTTGTTATTCAATTGTTAAGTTGTATCTGGCTCCTTGCAACCCCATGAACTTCACCATTCCAGGGTTCTCTGTCCTTCACTACTGCCTGGACTTTGCTCAAATTCATGTCCATTAAGTTGATGATGCCATTCAACCATCTCATCCTCTGTTTTCCCCTTCTTTTCCCAGCCACAATCTTTCCCAGCATCAGGGTCTTTTTGAGTGAGACAGCTCTTCACATCAGGTGGCCAAATTATTGGAGCTTCAGCTTCAGCATCAGTCCATCCAATGAATATTCAGGGCTGATTTCCTTTAGGAATGACTGGTTTGATCTCCTTGCTGTCCAAGGGACCCTGGGAAAAGAAAAATATAAAAGGATAAAGATCCTTTGTTTCAAGGAATTAACCCATAATTTGAACATGTTACTTCCATCATATCTCTTCCTCTGGATGCCTCAGTCTTACAACAGTGCATGACAAAAGAACAGGTGGGTTTTCAGATAAATAACCATGGTTCTTCTAAGGCTTTGACCTTGTGTTTACTGTTATAAATAGTAGAGTGAGAACTGAAAAGGAGTAAAATAGGTCCACAACAGGTGTTTGTACCAAAGAAGATGACCACTATGATCCACTCACGTTTCCTCTTCTATAATTCACTGTCCACAGATTCTACACAATTTTCTGAGTGATGTGTTTTATCTCAATAATTTTTAGGAATTCTTTAGATAGAGATGGATTAGATACATAGATTAGAAGGACAGATAGATGTAGATAGATAATCTCTAATATCTAGCTGTTTCAAATGTTCTAATTCTGCCATCCTATTTGAAGGAGATATACTTTTATATATATATAGGCACATTAAGATATATTTTAATTGCATCTTTCAAATTATTAATAACTATGAAGTTATAATGTTTTACTTAAGAAACTGTTTTCAGAATTGAAATTATAATATACTTTATGCAAAAATTTTGCTATTCACAATCATCTTTAATCCACATGATTCATACAGTATTAGGGGACAGAAAAATATTAGAAATTTCAATTTTTTATTTCCATATGGAGAAACAATTCCTCTGACAACATTTTTTTCATCTTATATGCAACAGACACTTCCTAAATAAAAATTCCTAACTTTCATAACCTTCTATTCATTTATTTATGCTGCTGCTGCTGCTGCTAAGTCGCTTCAGTTGTGTCCGACCCTGTGTGACCCCATAGATGGCAGCCCACCAGGCTCCCCCATCCCTGGGATTCTCCAGACAAGAATACTGGAGTGGGTTGCCACTTCCTTCTCCAATGCATGAAAGTGAAAAGTTAAAGTGAAGTCGCTCAGTCGTGTCTGACTCTTAGCGACCCCATGGACTGCAGCCTACCAGGTTCCTCCATCCATGGGATTTTCCAGGCAAGAGTACTGGAGTGGGGTGCCATTGCCTTCTCCATCATTTATTTATAGATCTATCTTAATCTGAAAAGGTTTATAATAAAGCATATCTGATAGGCATAATTATGCCACATATACCTCTATTTCATCTATTGGATATTCATGACATTGTTCTTCTATAGATATTTTGAAATCAAATCACAAAATCTCATTAAACTTGGGAGTACTAGAAGAAATAAATGAAAGCATTGAATATTTAGAAATAATTTATATATTTATTCACTGAGGCTCATTTTTAACAGCAGTGGGATATTTGTCCTTAAATTATTTCAGAGTTCTGAATTGTTTTCAATAAAATTTTATTAATTTAGTAAAGTTTTTAATATATTTTGCTAAATGTACTCATATGTATTGTATATATTTATTATTCATATTTAATTTTATTATTAATAACTTTCACACATATTTCAAAATTTAAATTTTTATTGATATACTTTTATCATTGGAAATTATCTTTTGTCTCTATTTATCCTAGGAATGCATTAACTTTCCATTGTGGAAATTAATGATGTCAAATATAATCTAGCAGGAGGATCTGTCATCATCTTTATTCTTTTAGTTTGCTGGAAGTCTCCTGTATTATTTATTATGCTCATTTAAAAGGCAAAATAATTCTAAACTCTGAAACACAGATATTCCCTCTTCAGTCAGTTCAGTTCAGTCACTCAGTTGTGTCTGACTTTGCGACCCCATGGACTGCAGCACTCCAGGCCTCCCTATTCATCACCAACTACCACAGCTTGCTCAAACTCATCTCCATTGAGTCGGTGATGCCATCCAACCATCTCATCCTCTGTTGGCCCCTTCTCCCACCTTCAATCTTTCCCAGTATCACAATACTTTCAAATGAGCCAGTTCTTCACATCAGGTGGCCAAAGTATTGGAGTTTCAGCTTCAGTATCAGTCCTTCCAATGAATATTCAGGACTGATTTCCTTTAAGATTGACTGGTTTGAAATACTTGCCGTCCAAAGGACTCTCAAGAGTCTTCTCCAATACTGCAGCTCAAATTTTTGGTGCTCAGCTTTCTTTATAGTCCAACTCTTACATCCATGCATGACTACTGGAAGCACTATAGCTTTGACTAGATGGACCTTTGTTGGTAAAGTAATGTCTTTGCTTTGTAATATATTGTCTAGGTTAGTCACAGCTTTTCTTCCAAGGAGCAAGGGTCTTTTAATTTCATGGCTGTGGTCACCATCTGCAGTGATTTTGAAGCCCCCCCAAAATAAAATCCTCCACTATTTCCATGGTTTCCCCATCTATTTGCCATGAAGTGATGGGATCAAATTCCATGATCTTAGTTTTCTGAATGTTGAGTTTTAAACCAACTTTTTCACTCTCGTCTTTCACTATCATCAAGAGGCTCCTTAGTTCTTCACTTTCTGCCATAAGGGTGGTGTCATCTGCATATCTGAGGTTATTGATATTTCTCCCAGCAATCTTTTTTTTTTTTTTTTTTTACTTTATTTTGCTTTACATTACTGTATTGGTTTTGCCATACATTGACTGAATCTGCCACGGGTGTACATGAGTTCCCAATCCTGAACCCCCCTCCTATCTCCCTCCCCATATCATCTCTCTGGATCATCCCTGTGCACCAGCCCCAAGCATCCTGTATCCTGTATCAAACAAAGACTGGCGATTCATTTCTTACATGATAGTATACCTGTTTCAGTGCCATTCTCCCAAAACATCCCACCCTCTCCCTCTCCCTCAGAGTCCAAAAGTCCATTCTATACCTCTGTGTCTCTTTTGCTGTCTTGCATACAAGGTTATCATTACCATCTTTCTAAATTTCATATATATATGTGTTACTATACTGTCTTGGTGTTTTTCTTTCTGGCTTACTTCACTCTGTATAATCAGTTCCAGTTTCATCCATCTCATTAGAACTGATTCAAATGTATTCTTTTTAATGGCTGAGTAATACTCCATTGTGTATATGTACCACCATTTTCTTATCCATTCATCTGCTGATGGGCATCTAGGTTGCTTCCATGTCCTGGCTATTATAAACAGTGCTGCAATGAACATTGGAGTACACATGTCTCTTTCAATTCTGGTTTCCTCGGTGTGTGTACCCAGCAGTGGATCTCCCAGCAATCTTGATTCCAGCTTGTACTTCATCCAGCCCAGCATTTCTGCATCGAATTTAAATAAGCAGTGTGACAATATACAGCTTGAGGTACTCCTTTTCCAGTTTGGAATCAGTCTGTTATTGCATGTCCAGTTCTAACTGTTGCTTCCTTATCTGAATGCAGATTTTTCAGGAGGCAAGTCAGGTGGTCTGGGATTTCCATCTCTTTCAGAATTTTCCACAGTTTGTGGTGATCCACACAGTCAAAGACACTGGCATAGTCAATAAAGCAGAAGTAGATGTTTTCCTGGAACTCTCTTGCCTTTTGCATGATCCAACAGATGTTCTCAATTTGATCTCTGGGTCCTCTGCCTTTTCTAAATCCAGCTTGAACACTTGGAAGTTCATGGTTCATGTAGTGTTGAAGCCTGGCTTGAAGAATTTTGAGCATTCTTTGATAGCGTGTGACAAGAGTGCAATTGTGTGGTAGTTTGAGCATTCTTTGGCATTGTCTTTCTTTGGGATTGGAATGAAAACTGACCTTTTCCAGTCCTGTGGCCACTGCTGAGTTTTCCAAATTTGCTGGCACATTGAGTGCAGCACTTAAACAGTATGATATTTTATGATTTGAAATAGCTCAACTAAAACTTGATCTCCTCCACTAGCTCTGTTTTTGTAGTGATGCTTCCTAAGGCCCACTTGACTTCACATTCCAGGATATCTGGCTCTAGGTGAGTGATGACACAATTGTTGTTATCTGGGTCATGAAGATCTTTTGTGTATAGCTCTGCTATGTATTCTTACCACCTCTTCTTAATATCTTTTGCTTCTGAAGAACTATGGACAGAGGTTTGTGACATTGTACAGGAAGCAGTGATCAAGATCATACCCATGAAAAACAAATTCAAAAAGGTAAAATGGTTGTCCAAGGAAGCCTTACAAATAGCTGAGAAAAGAAAAATGCAGAAGGCAAAGGAGAAAAGGAAAGAGTTTCCCACTTAATAGTATCAAAAAACACATTCATATTTTGCTATTCTTGATGGCTCTGAATTTTTAGTTGAATCTTAAATGTGAAAGTGAATAAGATCTATTTTATTGCATTTTTTCTCTAAACAATTATGGTTGTTCTAATTTTCCAAGCTTCCACGGTGGCTCAAATGGTAAAAAGTCTGCCTGAAATGCAGGAGACCTGCATGTGAACCCCCCTGGGTTTGGATGATTCCCTGGAAAAGGGAATGGCAGCCCACTCCAGTATACTTGCCTGGAGAATCCCATGGACAGAGGAAACTGGTGGGTTAATTTTTCAAATTTTATTTTGTTTTTTCTTATTTACTCTTAATATAGTGATATGAATCAATTGGTTTTCAAATGTTGAAACAGTCTTTTTTCTTAAAAAGCAGACAACAGTAACAAAAAAAAGAAAGAAAAGAAAGAAAAGAGAAAAAGAAAAAGAGGAAAAAATTAAACACTAAACGAAGACTACATTGTTTGCAGAGTACATCATGGGAAATGGAAGGCTGGATGAAGCACAAGCTGGAATCAAGATTTCAGGGTACAATATTAATAACCTCAGACATGCAGATGACACCACCCCTATGGCAGAAAGCAAAGAGTAATTAAAGAGACTCTTGATGAAGGTGAAAGAGGAGAGTTATAAAAGCTGGCTTAAAACTCAAGTGAAGATCATGGCATCTGGTCCCATCCCTTCATGGAAAATAGATGAGGAAGCAATGGAAACAGTGACAGACTTTATTTGGGGGGGCTCCAAAATCACTGCAGATGGTGACTCCAACTGCAAAATTAAAAGACAATTGCTTCTTGGAAGGAGAGTTATGACAAACTTAGACAGTATGTCAAAAAGCCCACAAAGTATAGTCAAAGGGTCACAAAGAGTCGGACACGACTGAGTGACTTCACCTATCACCTATCATGAATGGATGTGAGAGTTAGACCATAAAGAAGTCTGCACACTGAAGAATTGATGCTTTGAACTGTGTGTTGCAGAAGGCTGGTGAGAACCTTGGACTGCAAAGAGATAAAACCAGTCAATGCTAAAGGAATTCAATCCCGAATATTCATTGAAATGACTGATGCTGAAGCTGAAACTCCAATACTTTGGCCACCAGATGCAATGACCTGACTCATTAGAAAAGACCCTGATGCTGGGAAAGATTGAAGACAGGAGGAGAAGGTGATGACAGAGGATGAGATTGTTGGATGGCATCACTGACTCAACGGACATGAGTTTGAGCAAACTCTTGGAGTTAGTGATGGACAGGGAAGCCTGGCATGATGCAATCGATGGGATTGCAAAGAGTCAGACACCATTGAATGACTGAGCAACAACAAACAAAATAAGATGAATATGTGAATCATCAGAGTTGAAATAAATGAAATAAAAAAAATACTAAAGAGAAAGCTATGAAATAAAAAACTGGGCCTTTAAAATTTCTTTCTTTTTTTTAATTAATTTTTATTTTTTTAGTTTGTTTTGCTTACAATACTGTATTCGCTTTGCTACAACCTCTAGTCAATGTAATGAATAAAAATGAGACAAACAGAAGTGATAAATATTAGGAATAAAGGATTGGAATGTAACTGATCCCAAATCATTACAAGGGCAAAAAGGGAATACTACAAGCACATTGATAGCCATAAACTTGATAGCTTAAATGGACAATCAAACACATGCATGTTTTATAGGTTTTATAAAATTTTTATCTATCAGTTAAATACAAGTTATTTGAGATGAAAAAGAAATATCAGTTGATGTATCACCTTAGTTATTGGAAAAATTAAATATTTACATATTTATGTGTTTAAAATAAGAATGTGATACATTTGAGAGCTTTAAATTTCCTATTGAAGGGAAAATACTTCAGGAATTGTGGATTCATTATTAATATATGAAATATGGCACTTTGTTATTTTATAAGAATAACTGCTTTCCAGAAAATTCATATGAGTAGAATTCCTTTAGGTTCTCATTAGTAAAAATATTAAAAACTAAAGGGGAAACATGGTTTACTTTGGGCAGAGGGAGGAAAATAGTGTTGAGAATATATAACAATAGATTGCTGTTGTTCAGTCACTCAGTCATGTCCAATTCTTTGCAACCCCATGGACTGCAACATGCCAGCCTTCCCTGTCCATCACCATCTCTCAGAGCTTGCTCAAACTCATGTCCATCGAGTCAGTGATGTCATCCAACTATCTCATCCTCTGTCATCCCCTCCTCTTCCTGCCTTCAATCTTTCCCAGCATCAGGGTCTTTTCCAGTGATTCAATTCTTCGCATCAGGCCGCCAAAGTATTGGAGGTTCAGGTTCAGCATCAGTCCTTCCAATGAATATTCAGGATTGATTTCCTTTAGGATTTAATCTCTTTGCAGTCCAAGCGTCTCTCAATAGTCTTCTCCAACACCACAGTTCAAATGTAGTAATCGGAAACTGTCTTTTTCATTGTTATCTTGTTTTTGCAATTAAATATATGCATCAGATTCTGTATAAGTTCAATATCTAACAATAAAAAACAGGTGATAATACTCTGATTTGCTAAGTAGACGTTTGTTCAACTGTGTCCTATAGAACACTAGTTCCACAAATGTCTCCGAATAAAGAATTCCTCGGCCATATAATTCTAAAAAATGTAGCAAACTAGATCTCTTTTGGGAATTCACATTTTCAGCTAGTTAAAAATCACCAAAAGTTTCTGCAGTAATAAATCATGCTTAGGTTTGTTTCATAAATTATTTAATTAATTGTTCCAAATTAGCTGAGTCATCAAAATCCACTTGTAGCTAGAACTATAAAAATCAGTGAAAGAATTTCTATGGCAAATATTTTTCAAATAGTCTATAAATCACACCATAAAGTGACTAATCAAAGAAAATGGATTAATAAATTCAAAATATAATCTAATGTATCTAACAATTTTATTTATTCATTGATGTATTCATTAATACAATTACTATTAAGTGCCAATATGTAAAACTGCTTTCCTACAACCCAGTCTGCTTCCATAAGGAAGATCATGACTGAAAAAATGCAAACATGCTACAGGTATCATTTGAAATTCCTATTTGCTTTTATCACGACAAAAATTCTTAGCAAATTGGGTATTAATAAATGTATCTCCACTAATAAAACTCATGTGACAAGCCCACAGCTAAAATCATACTCAGTGCTGAAAAACAAAAGTATTCCTTAGGATCACGAATAAAAGAAAAAATCCCCACTCAGAGCTTCTGTTCAACATAGAACTTGGAAGTCCTGAGCAGAGTAATTGATCAAGAAAAAAAGACATCAAAATTAAAATAATTTAAAATCTCTGCAAATCCACATGACATTATGTATAGAAAACTATAAAAACTCCACCAACAAACCTGATAGAACTAATAAGAAAATATAGAAGCAACTAAAAGTTGGTAGCTCTCACTAGACACATCAAGAAATTGAAGCTGCAGGACTAACCACCACCTTAAAATCTTTAGAGAAATATATGAATACACAAAATCACACCTGAGGTCAGGTTGAGCTTAGTGCTCAGTCGTGTCTGACTCTTTTCGACCCTGTGGACTGCAGCTTGCCAGGCTCCTTTGTCCATGGGATTCTCCAGGCAAGAATATTGGAGTGAGTTGCCATTTCCTTCTCCAGAGATCAGGCTACATGGACCTAAAGGCACTGGAGCATTATTGAAAAATATGGCTAAATTTAATTTTGATGAATTGCTAGAGGTTTATCTGGGACTAGTGTGAGCATCACTATTGATCCCATGAACATTAACAGTAATTAAGAAATTCTATAAACCTTTCTGTATTACTTTGTTAGAATTAGCATAACACAATACCACATATTGGGTAGCTTAACAACAGATTTATTTTCTCATAGTTCTAGAGGCTAGAAAGTCTAAGGTTAAAATGTAAATTTAGTTTCTTCTGAGACTTCTCTCCTTGACTTGAATATGGCCACTATTTTTTTTTTTTTTTACTGTATCGTTATATGGTCTTTTCCCTGTTGTCTCTCTCTCTCTTTCTTTTTCCCCTCTAATAAGAACACCAGTCATATAGGATTATAGCCTACTCTAAAAACTTCACTTTAACTTAATCACCTATTTAAAGACCTTAACTGTAAACTAGTTTATTTTCTGAGGTACTGGGAATTTGGACTTGGACATATGAATTTTAACAAGGACACAATTCAGTGTATAAAACTTTCTTTGCCCACAAATTTGATGACTTGGATGACTTGGTCAATTCCTTTAAAATACAAACTACCAAAACTCACACAGGAGAAATAAATGGATTATGTGTAAACTATTATAGATTAATTCAATATTTAGTAATTTGCCAAAAAAATTTAAGGGAAAAGCCATACTATAATCTACAAGCTCTTCCAGAAAACAATAGCAGAGGAAATTCTTCCTAACTCATTTTAATGGGTAAGTATTACTCTAATTCCCAAATCAATAAATATATTTTAAAAAGGAAAACTATAGACCAGCATCTCTCATAAACATAGATTAAAGAATCCTTAATAAAATATCAGCAAATTGAATCCAACAAATATGGAAAAATGATATACCATGACAAAGTAGAATTTATTCCATGTCCCAAGACTGTTTTATCATTAAAATCAATTAATTTAAGCCAGCGTATAAGTAGACTCCAAGTAAAAATATCACCTCTCATCTCTCCTATCCTATCTTATACTGAAAATTCTAGTTAATGAAAAAAATACAAAATAGAAAGAAAAAGTATGTAGATTGAAATAAAACTGTGCTTATTTGCAGATGGCATGATTGTCCAGGTGGAAAAAGAAAAAAACACACAAATAATCAAAAGGGGAAAAAAAAAAATTCTGGAATTAATGACCTGGGAGATCACTCCATTTCACATGAATGAAGTAACAAACAAAAGTCAATTGCTCTCTTATCCAGGAAAGCACAATTGGGATTTGATACTAAAAGTAAAATACTGTTTATAATAACACCGAGATGAAGTATTCAGGTATAAATCTAATAAAATAAGTAGAATATCAACAGGTGGAGAGCTACAAAAATTTGATTAAAGAAAGCAAAGAATAGCCAAATAAATGAAGAAATACTTTATGTTCATTGATTGAAGGACTCAATATTAAGATGTCTATTCCTTCACACTTGATTGATAAATTTTACAGCTCTATTCATAATTGTCAGAAACTGGAAGCTAGCAAAATAACTTTCAATAGATGAATAAACAATAATAAATCCATACAATGTAATTAGTATCCAACAGTAAAAGAAAATGAATTATCAAACCACAAATGGATACATTAAATGAAAGATGCTGATTAGAAAAGGCTATACACTGTACGATTCCATTTATATGATATTCTGGAAAGGCAAAACAATAGAGACAGTGATTGCCTGGAGTGTGGGGAGAGGGAGACAGGGATAAATAAGAGGAAAACAGATTTTCAGGGGAGTTAAGTTATTCTGTATGATACTGTTGTCATGGTGAAATAGGGAATTGCATTTGTTAATTTGTTAAGCCTGAAGAGTTGACAGCACCTTTAATGTTAGCAAATTAAGAAAAAAAAAAAAAAA
>SJXQ01005959.1:201243-226956 GCA_006408695.1 Aepyceros melampus | reverse complement strand
TTGGGGGGGGCGGGGAGGTTGGGGAGGTCCTGAAAGAAGTAACTTTGGAAATAAGAAACATATGTAAGACTGAAGGCAAACAGACTTCACCAAAGCACTGTACTTTAGATAAGGGGGATACTGCTTTAAAAGTCTGATGTTTCTAAATATGTGTACTGGAATTGAAAAATGAAGTAAAAGGTAGTATAAAGATAGCAGATAGTAAGACCCTATCTGGCTTCTCTGTTGGAGTAGAAATTTACATAAAATCAGGGGCAGGAGACTTGAATGATTCCTGGATACTGAACAGACATTAGAGACATCAGTAAGACAGAAATTAGAGTTGAAAACATCAGACAATTAGCATAATATAGATAGAGGTTTCTATGTATACATTTTATATAAATATATATGGATTAGTATATACATAAAGGTTTATTGATATGTTTGCTGAGAGGGCATAAAGAAATGATACTTCAGTAGAACTTGTTTAATTCAGCTTGCAGATCTTGTTTTCTAATATTATTTTTGAATTAATTGAACCATAGCTCCTTGGATAAATAACTGATTCTAGGAAAATTCCTAGAAATATACAAAATGAAACTGAACAGCTTGTAGTGTCAGAAAATAAGGAAATCTTCGAAAGTATTAAACACACACACACACACACAAACACATCAACACTGATGGAAGCACACCAAAAGGGCACAAGAGCCAAGTGAAAGAGCTTCAGATTGTCAGCAATGACACAGAGTAAGAAACTAAATTAGGGTGGTACTGGATTGCTGTCCAAAACAAATATTATATATTAATGCATGTATGTAGAATCTATAAAAATCATAGAGATGAACAGGGCAGAAATAGATGCACAAATACAGGGAATGGACATGGGTTTAGGGGGAGGGGGAAGATTAACTGGAATAACAGGATTGACATATACACACTACCATGTGTAGTATAGATAAGTAGTGGGGACCTGCTGTATAACACAGGGGATTCAGCTTGGTGTTCTGTGATTACCTAGATGGGGAGGATTGGGGGAGTGGTGGGAGGGAGATCCAAGAGGGAGGGAATATACAAACACACAGAGCCAATTCACTTGGTTGTACAGCAGAAACTAACACAACATTGTAATCAAATATACCTGAATAAAAAGCATAATATACAAATCATGAGTCTATACTGATATAAATAAATGATTCTGCAAATAGACATATGAGAGAAAAGAAACAAATCTTCCATGCAGAAGAATTCTAGATTCTTTATGTAGGCTGTCTATCATCAGGAGGGAGAGCATCATTGCCCACTTTTAAGTGTGAGTAAGCATAGTGATTTCCTTCCTAAGTGTAGAATGGAAAGAAAAAGCAGGTAAGGGTAACTTTACAGTAGAAAGTACCTAAACACTCCCTAAGTCAGGTGATCAAGGTCAACATCAATAGTCATTAATCATGATCAGTGCAATGAAAAAGACACTGTACCTCTCCAGTCCTCTTACCCCCAAGCATAATTGCAATCTAATCATAAGGAAAGCATCAACTCACAGCAGAGACCTACACTACAAAATGGCACCATCAAAGAATGGTCAGAATGGCCACCATCAAAATGTCTGCAAAAAACAAATGCTGAAGGGAATGTAGAGAAAATGAAACCTTTCTACACTGTTGGTGGGAATGTAAACTGATGCAGCCACTATGGAGAACACAATGGAAGTTCCTTAAAAAACTAAAAATAGAGCTACTGTATGACCCAGAAATCCCACTCCTGAGCATATACTCAGAGAAAACCATGATTCCAAAAGATACATGCACTTCAATGTTCATTGCAGCACTATTTATGATAGCCAGGAAATGGAAGCAAACTAGTGTCCATTGACAGAGCAGTGGATAAAGGATTTGTGACACATACACACAATGGAGTATGACTCAGCCATAAAAAGAAATGAAACAGCCATTTCCAGAGATGTAGGTGAACCTAGAAACTGTCATACAGAGTGAAGTAAGGCAGAAAGAAGAAATATCATATATTAACATGAAGAGTTGATTCATTGGAAAAGACTCTGATGCTAGGAGGGATTGGGGGCCGGAGGAGAAGGGGACGACCGAGGATGAGATGGCTGGATGGCATCACGGACTCGATGGACCTGAGTCTGAGTGAACTCTGGGAGTTGGTGATGGACAGGGAGGCCTGGCATGCTGCGATTCATGGGGTCGCAAAGAGTCAGACACGACTGCACGACTGAACTGAACTGAACACGTATGTTTGGAATCTAGAAAACTAGTATAGATGCATCTATTTGCTAAACAGCAATCAAGACACAGAGGTAGAGAGAAATATATGCACACCAAGGAAGGGTGGGGGAGGGTGGGATGAACTGGGAGATTGGGAATGACATATATAAACTATTATGTATAAAACAGATAGCTAATGACGACCTGCTGTATAGCACATGGAACTCTACTCAACACTCTGTAGTGACCTAGATGGGAAAGAAATCCAAATATATAGGCTTCCCAAGTGACTCAGTGGTAAAGAAGCTGCCTGTCGATTATACTCAGAGAAAACCATGATTCCAAAAGATACATGCACTTCAATGTTCATTGCAGCACTATTTATGATAGCCAGGAAATGGAAGCAAACTAGTGTCCATTGACAGAGCAGTGGATAAAGGATTTGTGACACATACACACAATGGAGTATGACTCAGCCATAAAAAGAAATGAAACAGCCATTTCCAGAGATGTAGGTGAACCTAGAAACTGTCATACAGAGTGAAGTAAGGCAGAAAGAAGAAATATCATATATTAACATGAAGAGTTGATTCATTGGAAAAGACTCTGATGCTAGGAGGGATTGGGGGCCGGAGGAGAAGGGGACGACCGAGGATGAGATGGCTGGATGGCATCACGGACTCGATGGACCTGAGTCTGAGTGAACTCTGGGAGTTGGTGATGGACAGGGAGGCCTGGCATGCTGCGATTCATGGGGTCGCAAAGAGTCAGACACGACTGCACGACTGAACTGAACTGAACACGTATGTTTGGAATCTAGAAAACTAGTATAGATGCATCTATTTGCTAAACAGCAATCAAGACACAGAGGTAGAGAGAAATAAATGCACACCAAGGAAGGGTGGGGGAGGGTGGGATGAACTGGGAGATTGGGAATGACATATATAAACTATTATGTATAAAACAGATAGCTAATGACGACCTGCTGTATAGCACATGGAACTCTACTCAACACTCTGTAGTGACCTAGATGGGAAAGAAATCCAAATATATAGGCTTCCCAAGTGACTCAGTGGTAAAGAAGCTGCCTGTCGAGCATGAGATACATGCTTGATCCCTGAGTCAGGAAGATCCCCTCGAGAAGGAAATGGCAATCTACTCCAGTATTCCTGCTTGGGAAATCCCGTGAACAGAGAAGGCCAGGCTATAGTCAAGCTATATAGTCAGGACTATAGGCAGGCTATAGTCCATGGGGTCACACGACTTAGCCACTGAACAACAACATATCTGTGTATGTGTATAGTCGATTCACTTTGCTGAACAGCAGAACTAAACAGCTTTGTAAAGCAACTCTACTCCAATAACATTAAAAAACATATATCTGAGAGATGTCTGAGGTGGTGTTGTCAAAGGGTGCAAACTTCTAATATGGTGAATAAGTTCAGGGAATCTGACGTACAGCATGGTGACTATAGTTAACAGTACTGTATTTTATACTTGAAAGCTGTTAAAAAATTCATCTTAAATGTGCTTACCATTACAACAAAAAAGGTGATGATGTGGAGTGAAGGATGTGTTAATGAACCTTATTGTGGTAATCCTTTCACAATATATACATGTATCAAATCATCATATTGTACACCTTAAAGTTAATAGAACATTGTATGTCAATTATCTCCCAATATAGCTAGAAAAAAACAAAGAAAATAAGTCTGAGAAAGTTACACAGACAACAGGAACCTAGGGAGACAAAACAACTAAATGGAATGTGGTCTCTTGAGTGGAATTTTGAAACAAATCAACAAAAAAGAATATTAGAAAAACTGAAAAAACCTGAATGAACTATAGACTTTAGTTGAGAATAATGTATGAATATCATTTCAAGACTTGTAATAAATGGACTATGCTAATGTAGAGATTAATAAGAATGGAAATTGAGGAATATTTACATGGGAACTCTATTATCTTCTCAATTGTTCTATTAATCTGAAACTTTTCTAAGGTATACATCTGTAAAGAATTAAATGACCTTACAATAACCCACAAAGTCCCTGTAATACTGACCCAAATGCTGGTGTTTAGCTCAAGGCCTTAGCTCTTCATGTCTCTGCTCAAAAATGTCCTCATAAGAGAGAACATCCCATCATATCACAAGAAAAATAAGATACTTTCCCCAGTTCCTTCTCTAGAAATCCCAATCTTTCTTTCCCAGTTTTATATCTTTTAAAGAATTTATCAATATTTGACATGTTATATATTTACATGCTTATTTATTTAAAGTCTCTCTCCTACTAGCATATAAGCAGATGTGGAGAAGAGTTTAGCTACTTTATTCACTGTTGTATGTCCAGAATTTAAGAGGATGTAGTCAATGGCTGGCATTTGATATATGAATAAATGAAGCATGCACTAGGCTGATAAATACTTATAGAATCTCTATAAATATATGTTCTTAAATTATATATATTTAACTACTACATTTTAGTAAAACTTCCTTTTTGCTTATCCTAAATTTCTGTGGATTTTGCAGAGTTAAGTTTACATTTTATATCTGTACAACACTTTATAATACTTCCATTATGACAGCTGAACTAGGCATAATGCTGTTTGCAGCACTGTGTGAATTGCAATCTGGAATATATAATGTTTAAACCTCTGTCTGAACTGTAATATATAATTTAGCAATGTAGTAAAAAATGTGCATGAACTTGGCATTAAAAATGACAATAAAACATTATTACCAAGCAGACTTCTGGAATACTTCTTGGAGACTTGAGTGTGTACTAGAAAGGAAATGCCTTACTAGTACTCAGTTCATGAACTTTACTACAGAAAAAAATTGACAACTGGGCTACATAACGTTGTCACAATTTGGATGCCATATGAAAAACCTGGAGTATGTAAGATATGAGAAATATACTAAATATGCTTTCTGTTGAGTATTCAAATCCATTTTAAACATAAAATGAACCTATAAAATTCCATATTAATTTTCTTCCAACTGTACAATCTTGAGAAAATGTTATGCTGTATATTGGATATGCTGAAATTAGTCACAGCAGAGACAAAGATGTAAAACAAGTGATCTGGAAACACCCTTTATTGACAGATATCTTTAAACAATGAAAATTAAGATACATATAATTTTTCAAGTATAATAACTAACACTGAATCCTTGCAGCTAAGATATTCACAACACAAGTTTTTTAAAAACCTCATTAGGCTGAACATCCATTAATATATTCACAAGCACTTGACATTTCTAGACTCATCCACTTGTCATTGTTATAGTTCATTGCTCTAAGATTTCAGAAGTTTTGAGCTTTAGGTTTGGGAAATTCTAGGTGCTCTATATTACCAATGCATTGGCAATAATTTATTAAGCCTTAGTTAGAAAATAATGAATTGCTTATTGTATAAATACTACCACTATTTGAGAAATATTGACAGAACGTCTACTATACTGGTTTTAAGGAAATATTATTCATAAGAAATAGCCACTGAAAATCTACTCTATTAAAGGAAATCTCACAAATCCAAAATTTAGAGAAGCAGACCAAACTACCTTATCTGCCTCTTGAGAAATCTGTATGCAGGTCAATAAGCAAGAGTTAGAACCAGACGGGGAACAATGGACTGGTTCAAAATTGGAAAGGAGTACTTCAAAGCAGTCTATTGTCACCCTGCAGAGTACATCACGCAGAATGCTGGGCTAGATGAAGCAAAAGCCAGAATCAAGAAAGCTTGGAGAAATATCAATAATCTCAAATATCCAGATAACATCACCCTTAAGGCAAAAAGCATAGAGAAGCTAAAGAGCTTTTTGATGAAGGTTAAAAAAAAAAAAAAAAGCTGGCTTGAAACTCAACATTCAGAAAACTAAGATCATGGCATCTGGTCCTTTCACTTCATGGCAAATAGACGGGGAAGTGATGGAAACAGTGACAGACTTTATTTTCTTGGGTTCCAAAATCACTACAGATGGTTGACTGCAGCCACAAAATTAAAAGATACTTGCTCCTTGGAAGAAAAGCTATGACAAACCTAGACAGTGTAATAAAAAGCAGAGATATTACTTTGGCAAAAAAGGTCCATATAGTCAAAGCTATGGTTTTTGCAGTAATCATATATGGATATGAGAGTTGGATCATAAAGAAGGCTGAGTACTGAAGGACTGACACTTTTGAAATATGGTGTTGGAGAAGATTCTTGAGTCCCATGGACTGCAAGGAGATCAAACCAGTCCATCCTAAAGGAAATCAGTCCTGAATATTCATTGGAAGGACTGATTTTGAAGCTGAAGCTCTAATACTTTGACCACCTGATGCTAAGAGCTGACTTATTTGAAAAGACCCTGATGCTGGGAGAGATTGAAGGCAGGAGGATAAGGAGACAATAGAGGACAAGATGGTTGGATGGCATCACCGACTCAACGGACATGAGTTTGGGAAATCTGGGAGATGGTGAAGGACAGGGAAGCTGGTGTGCTGCAGTCCATGGGGTTGTAAAGAGTTGGATATGAGCAACTGAACAGTAACAACAAAATAGGGAAGATAAGTTTCATAAGTAAATATTTAAATACAAACAAGAACAGCATGAGTTGTATCACTATTTTTGTATATTTATAATAAAGAAATGAGTGTGATTTCACACAAGATAGTTAATAAACCTGAATTTCTGGCAACAATTACTAACCCAAGACTCAGAGATACCACCAAAGAAATAATGAACTATATAAAACTGCAGTGAAAAATCATTAAGAAAATTTTTAGATAGAAAGAACTTAGAAAACAGACAATGAAATTAAAGATCAAGAAGGAAGAGAAAAAAAAAAAACTTACTGAAATGGGTTAGAAGAGAGCTTTTCTCTTTCTTTTATATTACCCTGGTTATCAAGACCTATTCTATTAGGACTATGAATCAGTCATCTGGTAGTTTTAAAATATGCCCCCAATTTTCTTAATGCTTCTAGCATCAAAAGGCAGAGTCTTAATTCCTTTCATCTTAAGTATGACTGACTTCAGTGGTTGACTTAAGACAATCACAGTAACTTAGAAATGATGATGTTCTACTTTAGAAACAAGGTCACAAAAAGTACTGGGACTTCCTCTGGGATTTCTGGCTCTGGGGAAGTTAATTTTCATGTTGTGAAGACAGTCAAGTGGCCTTTAATATTTCCCAGCACCAGGGTCTTTTCAAATGAGTCAGTTCTTCACATCAGGTGGCCAAAGTATTGGAGCTTCAGCTTCAGCACCAGTTCTTCCAATGAATATTCAGGATTGATTTCCTTTAGGATTGACTGGTGTGATCTCCTTGCAGTCAAAGGGACTCTCAAGAGTCTTCTCCAATGTCATAGTTCAAAAACATGAATTTTTTGGTTTTCTCTTATAACAAAATTACTATCAACATATATTACCAATCAATTTTTGAAAGTCCAAGTCCTTGAAGCATGGGTTTTTTTTTTTACAGACTCAGAACAACATGTATCAATTTTCCCAAGACATTTTTTCACAGAATTAGCTAAATAGTTTCATAATCTTTATGGAAACAAAAAATATCTCAAATAGCCAAAGCAATCTTGAGGAAGAAATATGTAGCTAAGGAAATAGGCTCCCTGACTTCAGACAAAGCTACAGTAATCAAGACAGTATGGTACTGGCACAAAAACAGAAGCATAGATCAATAGAACAAGATAGAAAGCCCAGAGATAATCCTACCCACCTATGGTCACCTAATCTATGACAAAGAAGACAAGAATATCCAATGGAAAAAAGACAGTCTTTTAATGAAGTGGCACTGGGAAAACTGGACAGCTACATGTAAAAGAATGAATTAGAACAGTCCCTAAACCATAGACAAAAATAAACTCAAAATGGATTAAAGACCTAAAAGTAAGGGCAGACACTACCAAAATCTTAGAGGAAGCATAGGGAAAAGCACTCTGACATAAATCACAAGATCTTTTTGATCTACCTCCTAGAATAATGAAAATAGAAACAAAAATAAACAAATGGGACTGGCTTAAAAGCTTTTGTACAGCAAAGGAAACTATTAACAGTTGAAAAGACAGGCCTCAAAATGAGAAAATATCTGCAAATGAAGTAACTCACAATGAATTAATATCCAAAATATATTAACAACTCATGCAGTATCAAAATATAAAAGTGAAGTAAGTCAGAAAGGAAAACATCAACAGTATTCCATACATATGGAATTTAGAAAGATGGTAACGATAACCCTGTATGCGAGACAGCAAAAGAGACACAGATGTGTAGAATAGTCTTTTGGACTCTGTGGGAGAGGGCAAGGGTGGGATGGTTTGGGAGAATGGCATTGAAACATGTATATTATTATATGTGAAGTGAGTCACCAGTCCAGGTTCGATGCATGATACAGGGTGCTCAGGGCTGGTGCTCTGGGATGACCCAGAGGGATGGGATGGGGAGTGAGGTGGGATGGGGGTTCAGGATGGGGGACACATGTACACCTGTGGCAGATTCATGTCAATGTATGGCCAAACCAATACAATATTGTAAAGTAATTAGCCTCCAATTAAAATAAATAAATCTATATTAATATTAAATAAATAAAATAAAAATTTCTAGAATTCCATAATATATATATATATATATATATATATACACACACACACACACACACACACACACCCTGGGATTTCTTTGGAAGGAATGACGCTAAAGCTGAAACTCCAGTATTTTGTCCACCTCATGTGAAGAGCTGACTCATTGGAAAAGACTCTAAAGCTGGGAGGGATTGGGGGCAGGAGGAGAAGGGGATGAGAGGATGAGATGGCTGGATGGCATCACTGACTTGATGGACATGAGTTTGAGTGAACTCCAAGAGTTGGTTATGGACAGGGAGGCCTGGCGTGCTGCGATTCATGGGGTTGCAGAGTCGGACACGAGCGAACGACTGAACTGAAATGAACTGATAAACAATCATATGAAAAAATGGCAGAAAACCTAAACAGACATTTGGTCTCCAAAGAAGACTCACAAATTGCTAATAAAGATATGAAAAGATGTTCCACATTACTAACGGTTAGAGAAATTCAAGTCAAAAGTACAAAAGGATATCTCCTCATACCTGTCAGAATCAGTCAGTCAGTCAGTTCAGTCGCTCATTTGTGTCTGACTCGGTGACTGCATGGACTGCAGTAGACCAGGCCTCCCTGCCAATCACCAACTCCGGGAGTTTTCCCAAACTCATGTCCTTTGAGTTGCTGATGCCAGCAAACCTTCTCATCTTCTCTTATCTGCTTTTCCTGCCCTCAATCTTTCCCTGCATCAGGGTCTTTTCAAATCAGTCAGCTCTTCACATCAGGTGGCCAAAGTATTGGAATTTCAGCTTCAAAATCAGTCCTTCGAATGAAAACTCAGGACTGATCTCCTCTAGGATGGACTGATTGTATCTCCTTGCAGTCCAAGGGACTCTCGACAGTCTTCTCCAACACCACAGTTCAAAAGCATCAATTCTTTGGCACTCAGCTTTCTTTACAGTTGAACTCTCACATACATACAAGATTCCTGGAAAAACGATAGCTTTGACTAGATGGACCTTTGGTGGCAAAGTAATGTCTCTGCTTTTTAATATGCTATCTAGGTTGGTCATAACGTTCCTTCCAAGGAGTCTTTTAATTCCCTGGCTGCAGTCACCATCTGCAGTGATTTTGGAGCCCTCCCCAAAATAAAGTCTCTCACTGTTTCCACTGTTTCCCCATCTATTTGCCAGGAAGTGATGGGACCAGATGCCATAATCTTAATTTTCTGACTGTTGAGTTTTAAGCCAAGTTTTTCCAAGTTTTTCACTTTCCACTTTCACTTTAATCAAGAGGATCTTTAGTGCTTCACTTTCTGCCATAAGGGGGGTATCATCTGCATATCTGAGGTTATTGATATTTCTCTTGGCAGTCTTGATCCCAGCTTGTGCTTCATCCAGCCCAGCGTTTCTCATGATGTACTCTGCATATAAGTTAAAAAACAGGGTGACAATATACAGCTTTGATGTACTCCTTTTCCTACTTGGAACCAGTCTGTTTTTCCATGTCCAGTTCTAACTGTTGTTTCCTGACCTGCATACAGATTTCTCAAGGGGCAGATCAGGTGGTCCGGTATTCCCATCTCTTTCAGAACTTTCCAGTTTATTGTAATCCACACAGTCAAAGGCTTTGGCATAGTCAATAAGCAGAAATAGATGTATTTCTGGAACTCTCTTGCTTTTTCGATGATCCCATGGATATTGGCAGTTAGATCTCTGATTTCTCTGCCTTTTCGAAATCCATCTTGAACATATGGAAGTTCATGGTTCACATATTGTTGAAAGCTGGCTTGGAGAGTTTTGACCAATATTTTACTAGTGTGTGAGATGAGTGCAATTGTGCCATAGTTTTGGCATTCGTTGGCATTGCCTCTCTTTGGGATTGGGATGAAAATTGACCTTTCTAGTCCTGTGGCCACTGCTGAGTTTTCCAAATTTGCTGGCATATTGAGTGCAGCACTTTCACAGCATTATCTTTCAGAATTTGAAATAGCTCAGCTGGAATTCCATCACCTCCACTAGCTTTGTTCTAGTGATGCTTCCTAAGGTCCACTTTACTTCACATTCCAGGATGTCTGGCTCTAGGTGAGTGATCACTCCATCATGATTATCTTGGTCATGAAGACTTTTTTGTACAGTTCTTCTGTGTATTCTTGCCACCTCTTCTTAATATCTTCTACTTCTGTTAGGTCCCTACCATTTTTGTCCTTTATTGAGCCCATCTTTGCATGAAATATTCCCTTTCCTAAATGTTCCCTTTATCTTTAACTTTCCTAAAGAGATCTCTAGTCTTTTCAATTCTATTATTTTTCTCTATTTCTTTGCTTTGATTACTGAGGAAGGCTTTCTTATCTCTCCTTGCTATTCTCTAGAGCTATGCATTCAGATGGGTATATCTTTCCTTTTCTCCTCTGCTTTTCACTTCTCTTCTTTTCACAGGTATTTGTAAGGCTTCCTCAGACGCCATTTTGCTTTTTTTGCATTTTTTTTTCTTGAGGATGGTCTTGCTCCCTGTCTCCTGTACAATGTCAAGAACCTTCATCCATAGTTCATCAGGCACTCTATCAGATCTGCTGCTGCTGCTAAGTCGCTTCAGTCATGTCCTACTCTGTGTGACCCCATAGACGGCAGCCCACCAGGCTCCCCCATCCCTGGGATTCTCCAGGCAAGAACACTGGAGCGGGTTGCCATTTTCTTCTCCCTTGAATCTATTTGTCATTTCCACTGTATAATCATAAGGGATTTTATGTAGGTCATACCTGAATGGTTTACTGGTTTTCCCCACTTTCTTCAATTTAAATCTGAATTTGACAATAAGGAGTTCTTGTTCTGAGTCACAGTCAACACCTGGTCTCATTTTTTGCTGACTGTATAGATCTTCTCCATCTTTGGCTGCAAAGAATAGAATCAATCTGATTTCAGTGTTGGCCATCTGGTGATATCCATGTGTAGAGTCTTTTCTTGTGTTGTTGGAAGAGGGTGTTTGCTATGACCAATGCATTCTCTCGGCAAAACTCTATTAGCCTTTGCCTTGCTTCATTCTGTACTCCAAGGCAAAATTTGCCTGTTACTCCAGGTGTTTCTTGACTTCCTACTTTTGCTTTCCAGTCTCCTATAATGAAAAGGACATCTTTTTTTGTGTGTTAGTTCTAGAAGGTCTTGTAGGTCTTCACAGAATCGTTCAACTTCAGTTTCTTCAGCATTACTGGTCAGGTCCTTGATTTGGATTACCATAATATCGAATGGTTTGCCTTGGAAACAAACAGAGATCATTGTGTCATTTTTGATAATACATCCAAGTATTGAATTTTGGACTCTTTTAAGGTATTCCTACCCACAGTAGCAGATATAATGGTCATCTGAGTTAAATTCACCCATTCCAGTCCATTTTAGTTTGCTGATTCCTAGAATGTTGGCGTTCCTCTTGCCATCTCCTGTTTGACCACTTCCAATTTGCCTTGATTTACCGGACCTAATATATCAGTTCCCATGCAATACTGCTCTTTATGGCATTGGACCTTACTTCTATCACCAGTCACATCCAGCAAGCGGCGAGCAGTCAAGATGAGATACCCTACGTTCAAAGTAAGGGAAACCCCTGTAAAGCAGTAGGAACTGAGAGAGGGCATCAGAGGGCAAGCAGACTGAAATCACAATCATAGAAAACTAGCCATACTGATCACATGGACCACAGGCTTGTCTAAATCAATGAATCTAAGCCACGCCATGTAGGGCCACCCAAGATGGACTGGTCATGGTGCAGAGTTCTGACAAAATGTGGTCCACTGGAGAAGGGAATGGCAAACCACTTCAGTATTCTTGCCTTGAGAACCCCATGAACAGTATGAAAAGGCAAAAAGATAGGACACTGAAAGATGAACTTCCCAGATTGGTAGGTACCTGATATGCTACTGGAGAAGAGTGAGAAATAACTCCAGAAAGAATGAAGGGACAGAGTCAAAACAAAAACAACACTGAGTTGTGGACGTGACTGGTTGATAGAAGCAAAATCCGATGCTATAAAGAGCAATATTGCATAGAAACCTGTTAGAATGCCTGTCACTCTACAAACATTCTACAAAAAAATCTACAAATGATAAATGCTGGAGCAGATGTGGAGCAAAGGGGACCCTCTTGCACTAGTGGTTGGAGTGTAAATTGATACAGCCACTATGGAAAACAGAATGGAAGTTCCTTTAAAGCTGAAAATAGAACTACTCTATGACCCAGCAATTCCACTCCTGGGCATATAGCCAGAGAAAACCATAATTCCAAAATAAACATATATCCCAATGTTCATTGCAGCACTATTTACAATAGCTAGGCTATGAAAGCAATGTGAATGTCAATAGATGAATGGATAAAGCAGATATAGTACATATATACAATGGAATATTACTCAGCCATAGAAAGGAACAAAATTGTGCCATTTGCAAAGATGTGGATGGATCTAGAGACCATCATACTGAGTGAAGTAAGTCAGAAAAACAAATGCATATTAATACAATATGTGTAACCTAATAAAATGGTATAGATGATCCTTATTGCAAAGCAGAAATAGAGACAGAAACGTAGAGAACAAGTATATGAATACCAAGGGGGAAGGGAGAGGTGGGATGAGTTGAGAGATTGGTTTTGACATATATACACTCCTCATACTATACATAAAATAGATTACTATTGAGAACCTACTGTGTAGCACAGAGAACTTTACTCCATGTTCTAGGATGACCTAAGTGGAAAGGAAATCCATAAAAGAGGGGATATATGTATGTGTGTGGTTCATTCACTTTGCTGTACAGCAGAAAGGAAAACAACATTGTAAAGCAATTATGTTGTTGTGTGTGTCAGCCACTCAGGTGTGTATGATTCTTTGTGACCCCACGGACTGTAACCCATCAGACTCCTCAGTCCATGGAATTCTCCAGGCAAGTCTATTAGAGTGGGTTGCTATTCTCTATAAAAATTAAAAAAAAATATTGGAAAGCTTCATTCTGACCATGAAGTTGTTCAATATAAGCTAGTCCAGTGATTGATTCTTCTGCCCTAGCCCTCTGGAATAGACTTTTGAAACAAATCTAGAGAGTAGAAGTAGATAAAAGTGTAATCTGAGTTGGTTGCCTGGAGTGGAAGAGAAAGCCATTTGATATAAATTTGGAGTCAGCTGCAGAATAATTATTTTTATAATGGTATGTTTATTTTTCTTGGATGAAGAGCTTTGAGGAGCTGAGGTCCCTGGAAGGTCCTGCTATGTGTAGACTCTGTATCAATCTCTGGGCCATGCAATTGGAAGATGTCCTGATACCTCTCATCAAGTTTCAGTGGGAATTCCATGTGATTCGTGCCCTGTGAAGGCACTGGTGCAAGAACTCCTGGCTGGCTCAAGAGATGAGTGTCGGAAACTAAACATGTTCATCTCTTTAGGAACTTTATCTTTTAGTCTTATACTAAAAGCGGAAAAATAATAGAGTGAAGAAACATGACTTGTAATAAAGAATCTGACTCCAGTTTTCAAACCGAGACTGCTGCAGCTTCTAAGTCTCACTCCTGTCTCTTTTCTGCCTGTGTGCTCTCATCTTTGCCACTAGTGGGAGATTTAAACCACACAAGCCTCTGACCACCACAGACAGATTCCAGTGGCATCCAGTAATCACAATAAAAAATTTGTCAGTCTTTTTTTCCCTGCCTTCTCAAGCTACCTTTGGACCAGTTTGGTAAGACTGCTTTGTTGTTTCTAGAAAAGCTTAATTTGTAAGTGACATATCTTTCATGCTGTCCTGGTGCACATGACATATTCAGTTTCAATCTGAACCAAATTTTGGATGGGGGTACATCCTGTCCCTGTGGGGTGGTCACAGTGATAATGTCAGTAAAAAAGGAGATTTTCATCAAGGATATAATTTTCAAGTTTAACCAGATCATTAATGAATTTAAAGATGGGATTTATAATTTATAGAATGACTGATGAAATCAGAGTTCATATCTGATTGGCCTCACAGCTTCAACACAGGGAGATCTTCATATTTAGGTCAAGTGTTCTTTAGGGGATTACATTGTTTCTGAACAGTGGCAATAGTTTCTCTATTTGATTTTACTGGAAACATTGAGAGAGTGATTGCCCATTCTGCCAAATATCCCAAAAGAATAATTTCTGATAAAAAAAGATGAGTCTACTGCAATATGGGAGAACATCATCTTAATAGTCATGTATTATATAAGAGGATCTGTCTAAAGTTCTAAAACATATAGTTATAGATATGACTAGATGGGTAGAGATAAAGAGAGACAGGTATGTATAGAGACCCTTAAAACTACATATTGGAAAGAAATTAACAAATAATATTTGCTCCAACTTTTTCTTGGGACTGTAATTTTGTGTGCTAATGTCTTATATATAGTTTTATATTTCCTAATAATGATAGTCCTTTTCTTCTTTTGCATTTATTTTTTCTGGATCTGAATTAACAAAATAGGTTAATCATACCACTCAGTTCAAGGTACATTATTTATTTTTCCCAGCTTCAATGAGGTATAGTTAACAAATTGAAAATGCACACATTTAAGATGTATAGTGTTATGTTTTGATAGAAATATACCTTATGAGATTACTGCAATAAAGCTAGCTAACAAAGCCCCATATACATTGTTACTGATCTCTAAACATCTTCCTCTTACTTGATGTACATGAAGGATATTATACATCTTATATAGCCACAACCTATATTGCTACATCCTTAGAAACATCAATATTTAGTGCCATTCAGATTTTGAATTTTTGACAGTCCAACAAGGATAAAATAATATCTCAATAATATGGGGTTTATTTCCCTTATATAGACATTAGTGTTTTGAGATTTTTCCCAAAGCTTTCAGGTCTTTTAAAAATCATTTATCTTGTATTCAATTCCGGACAATGAACATAGATTAATTACTGGGTTCATTATGAAAAAACAAAATCTGTGATACCTTAAATTGAAAGACTTTATGATTTAATGATATTTCCAAGTATTTTGGAAAGTTATAAAATGTCCTGTAAGATGGAAGTGCTTCTATGTTTTCCTCTCAAAAGAGAGATTCTAACCTTTAAATGGCAAGGTTTCAGCTGTCAAAATATATGCTGAGATGTTGGTGCCATATTAACCTGGAATGAAAATAATTGCCATTGGTTCAAGAGCAAGAGCAGAAAAGTGTGGGTTGCCCTTCTAGAACCTTTGACTTTCTACAGAAAAAAAAAAGCCTTTGTGGAGTTTAAATGTGAAAATGATGATGTTATTGATGCTTCACTTTTGAAAGAAATAGAAAAGAGCTTTAAAAATACATTCATAAAATGTTTTAAAAACTTTTAAACAATTTGTTCCTTTATTATTTTTATCTCATAATAAAAAAGTATTAGCCTTTCATTATTATTTACTAAAAATAATAAGCTGGTAAGCTAATATTTTAGACATTGTATATGTAACATAGAGAATGAACTTCATTTTTAACTTTTATAGGTTATATGCATACATTTTGACTCATCAACACAGCTCAATGTTGATTAGCATAACAAATTTTATATTCTCTGTACCTTTACATGAAATAATATATGAATAAAAAGTCTATAAACACTTTTAATAATTCATATCCTATTTAAACAATAGTAAGTTAGTGAATTAAGCAACTTGGTTATGTAGATTTAAATACATCAGTGATTTGAAAACACTAATGTTAACTCTCTTTTTTGGGGCCAGTAATAATAACTTCATTATGTTTAGATGGTATGATTAGTTTTCTATACAAAATTTCTTTAAAGTTTCAAATTATGCCTGATTAATAGCATGATTATTGAATTTTAATAATTATAATTTAATTTTAATAATCTTTGTGCAAAATTGAAGAATCTGGGAAATATAAAAGCACAAAACCTTAGAGTATTTTTTCCATAATTATTCTCTACTTGAATACAAGTTCATTTTCACAAAGTTATTGTCAGAGAGAACATATATGATTTTATACTTCTGGTACCTAGGATAATTCCTAAGAATAATAGGTGCTCAATAATAGCTGTTACAGTAAAGAAAAATATAAAAGCACATGGAAAAACATTTTGATTCATTTATAATGTAATTACTAAAATTTTTAAAAATTCTAGCAGTGAAGAACAGTAATAAATAAAATGGAGAATAGAAAACAACAGAGAAAATCAGTTATACCAAAAGCTGACTGTTTGCACAGATCAACAGTGCTGCAAAACCTCTTGCAACACTGATTTTTTAAAAAAAAAAAGAATATTTTGAAAATTCAGATATGGAAAACAGGCCATCATTACTAACTTTACAAAAGTGAAAGAAAACAATATAAAGGACAGTATTAACAACTGTATGCCACCAAATTCGTTAACCTTGTGAAATGGACAAATACCAAAAAGACAGAAACTTCCAAAATTGACACTAAATCAAATAGAAAATCTGAACAGACCTATATGTAGAGAAACTGAACTGAAAATAACAACTTTCTTATGAAGAACAACCTAGTCTCTAATGACTTCACTTGTGAATTCTGCAAATTATGTAACATCAAATGAACAATTTAAAAACTCTACCAAATGAACAGAACAAAGGAGACACTTCTCAATACATTAGATAAGGCCAATTTTATCCTAATATCAAACTAGAAGCATCATAAGCAAAAAGCTACAAACTAATATATGTTATGAATACGTATGTATATAGCCTCAACATAATGCCAAACAGCCAAATTCAGGAGCATCAAAAAAAGAATTGCACACAATGACCAGGTGAGATTTATTCAAAGTATACTCTTTAGATTAGTATCTAAGAGTAATTAATGTAATATACCATATTAACGGTAAAACAAAATTTAAAAGCATGTGATTATCTTAACAAAAACATAGAAAAAGCATCTAACAAACTTGATTTCCCTCTTCTAATAAAAATCTTTCAATAAAATAGAACTGAACTTTCTTAACCTGATAAAAGACATCTTAAAAATGTACAATTAACATCACACTTAATGGTGAAATACTGAATGTTTTCCATATATTATTTGAAACAAGAAAATACCTCTATTCAACATATACTATATGTCAAGTCACGGTACAGAAGTAAGAGAAGACAGGAAAGTATTTCAGTGTGGTAAAAAGTAAAATTATACTTATTTGCAGATGGCATAATATTTAATATATAAAATTCTAGCCTCCTCCCCAAATCTATGGAGAACTCAAAAAGTCTAGAGGAGCAAAGTTGCAGGACGCAGGTCAGTTCAGTTCAGTCACTCAGTCATGTCTGACTGTTTGTGACTCCATGGACTGCAGCATGCCAGGCCTCCCTGTCCATCACCAACTCCCGGAATTTACTCAAACTCATGTCTATTAAGTCAGTGATGCCATCCAACCATCTCATCCTCTGCCATCCCCTTCTCCCACCTTCAAGCTTTCCCAGCATCAGGGTCTTTTCAAATGAGTCAGTTCTTCGCATCAGGTGGCCAAAGTATTGGAGCTTCAGCTTCAGCACCAGTCCTTCCAATGAATATTCAGGATTGATTTCCTTTAGGATTGACTGGTTTGATCTCCTTGCAGTCAAAGCGATTCTCAAGAGTCTTCTCCAACACCACAGTTAAAAGCATCAATTCTTCAGCACTCAGCCTTTTTTTATGGTTAAACTCTCACACTCATACATGACTACTGGAAACACAATAGCTTTGACTAGACAGACCTTTGTAGGCAAAGTAATGTCTTTGCTTTTTAATATGCTGTCTAGGTTTGTCATAGCATTCCTTCCAAGGAGTAAGCATCTTTTAATTTCATGGCTGCAGTCATCATGCAGGATACAAGATCAGTACTAAAAAATATGTATTTCTACATGTTAGGAATTAACAATCTGAAAGAGAATGAAGTGTAAATAAGAATATAATTTCATCTATAATACATAAAAATAATGTAATTAGAAGTAATTTAAATAATTGAAAGACTTCTACATTGAACACTACGAAACATTATTCAAATAAACTTTTAAAGATCTAAAAAAAATGTAAGACACTCTGTGTTCATGGATCTTCCATTCTTCATGAAAGTTAACTCAAAATCATTCATAGGCCTAACTGTAAAAATGCAAAACTATAAAACTTCTAAAGATATTACAAGAGAAAACCTAGACAGTCTTAGTTTTTGATAAGAATTTTTTAGATACAATAGTAAAGGTATGATCTATGAAATAAATAATTAGTGAGATGGCTTTCATTAACAACTAAAAATGTTCTGTGAAACACAAGGACAAAAAAATGAAGTGATAAACCACAGACAAAGAAAATTTTACAAAAGACATCTAATTAAGGACTGTTATCCAATAAATGGTTCCCAATGGCACTAGTGTAAAGAATCCACCTGCCAATACAGGAGATATGTATTTGATCTCTGGATCAGGAAGATCCCCTGGAAGAGGAAATGGCAACCCACTCCAGTATTCTTGCCGGGAGAATCTCAATGGACAGAGGAACCAGGTAGGCTATAGTCAGGCCACAAAGAGTGGGGTCAAAAAGAGACAGACATGACTGAGCATACACACAAATACATCCAATATATAAAATAGCTCAAAAAATTCAACAATAAGAAAGTGAAAACAAGCTGATCAAAATGTGGACGAAAATGAAGACACCTTACCAAAGAAGAAACACATCTGGCAAATAAGTATCGAGAAAGATGTTATAATCATATGTCATCAGATAAATTAAAACAGTGAGATCCTACTACACACCTATTAGAATGGCCAAAATCCAGAACACAGGCAACACCAAATGTGGGCAAGAATGTGGATCAACAGAAACTCTTGTTCATTGCTGATAGGAATGCAAAATAGTATGGCCACTTTGGAAGACAATTTGGAGGTTTCTTTAAAACAGGAAAACATATTCTCACCACAGCCAGTAATTATACACTTTGATATGTACCAACAGATATTTATTATTTATTTTCTTGGGCTCCAAAATCACTGCAGATGATGACTGAAGCCATTAAATTAGAAGACGCTTGCTCCTTGGAAGAAAAGCTATGACAAACTTAGACAGCATATTAAAAAGCAGAGACATTACTTTGCCAACAAAGGTCCATCTAGTCAAAGCTATGATGTTTCCAGTAGTCATGTATGAATGTGAGAGTTGAACCATAAAAAAAAGGCTGAATGCTGAAGAATTGATGCTTTTGAAATGTGGTGTTGGAGAAGACTCTTGAGAGTCCCTTGGACTGCAAGGAGATCAAACAAATCCATCCTAAAGGAAATCAATCCTGAATATTCATTGGAAGGACTGGTGCTGAAGCTGAAGCTCCAAAACTTTGGCAACACTATACAAAGAGCTGGCTCATTAGAAGAGACCCTGATGATTGGAAAGATTGAAGGCAGGAAGGGAAGGAGATGACAGAGGATGAGATGGCTATATGGCATCACCGACACAATGGACATGAGTATGAGTAGGCTCCAGGAGTTGGGGATGGACAGGGAAGCCTGACGTGCTTTTGTCCATGGGGTCACAAGGACTCAGACACAACTGAGCAACTGAACTGAACTGAAAAATAAAGACAAATTAAATGAGCCCTTCATGTTCAATGATTGGAAGAATGAAAAATATTAAATTGGCAAATATCCTTAAATTGTTAAACAGAATCCTATGATTCAAAGCAGCCCCAGTCATCATCCCCTCAGGTATATTGTGGTGTGAGTGTGTGTGTGTGTGTGTGTGTGTGTGTGTGTGTGTGTTGCAGTGGCAAAGAAAACTGAAGATGCAGTTGAAAATGAGAACAAAGGTAGAAGTTTATAGTATCCATTTCTAAGACTTATATCACTACCATAATTATTGATAGAATAGCCAAATATTGGTAGGATAGCTAAATAGACTTATAGAAAATAATTTAGTGTAGAAACAGACTCACCTATATATATTGTCACTCAATTTGTGAAAATGAACCACTGCAACACAGTGAAAAATAATATTCTTTCCAGTAAAAGTTATGGACAATATGGCTTTTCCAGACAAAGATGAAAACAATGAGTCCCATTATCGAGATTCCTACCTTACACTACATACAGAAATCAATTCCAGAGGAACTGCAGACTTAAAGTGAAAGGTAAGTTAACAAGTCTTCTACAATACAGGAAAAATAGCCTCCTGAACTTTGCATACACCAATCACTAGCCCTTAATTAAAAACTGATGAATTTCACTATATTAAAATCATCAGATATTATTAAGAGGGGAAAAGTGAAAGCCAGAGAATGGGAGATGATAGTCCAACTGCATCAAATGACACAGACTTGTATCCAGAATATATAATGAAAGAGTAAAAACTGGACTGCGGCTAGAAGATTGAAAAGCAACTTGTATTGAAAAAAGAG
Organism: Aepyceros melampus; assembly: GCA_006408695.1. Taxonomy (NCBI): domain Eukaryota; kingdom Metazoa; phylum Chordata; class Mammalia; order Artiodactyla; family Bovidae; genus Aepyceros; species Aepyceros melampus. The sequence goes on along the minus strand of SJXQ01005959.1, from coordinate 205,809 downwards.
AAAAATCAACCTTGCCATTAATCACAGTGGGAGGACAGGCACAGATATAACTGGCTACAAAGTTAACTGGAGGGTTTGTTTTTCCCAAGGTCATGCGACAACTGTGAAATCTCATAATAATTTCTACTTATAATGATTATTACTTTTCAATAGAACCACTTTTCCACTTCCATATTTTACTGGTCATACCTAATCCCTAAACTGCCCTGGCCTTGTGGCAAGACTCCTGCTCCCTTTAGACTTTCCTAAGACTTATTTGATGAAAAGCTAGACCTCCAGCAAGATGATTCCCTAATTTCTTTGTGAAGTGGCATTTTCTGGTTCTCTTGGAGTTGCCCCCTTGCTGCATCAGGTCAGTAAATCTGACTTTGTCAGCCTTTAGCATTTTTTTTTTCCTGATGAGTCTTTGCAGTTTTCAGGCTTTAGAATATAGCAGCCTCTAATAATTATAATCATAAGGAAGACTTCCCTGGTGGTCCAGTGGTGCCATGGACCAAATGGGGCACAGGTTCCACCCCTGGTAAGGGAATTATGGCATGCCATGCATGGCCAACTGGGCTTCCCTGGTGGCTCAGATGGCAAAAAATCTGCCTTGAATACAGGAGACATGGGTTCAATCCCTTGGTCGGGAAGATCCCCTGGAGAAGGGAATGGCTACCCACTCCAGTATTCTTGCCTGGAGAATTCTATTGACAGAGGAGCCTGGCAGGCTACAGTCCATGGATCACAAAAGAACTGGACATGATTGAGAGTTTAAGCATGCGCATAATCATAGGAGGAGGACTAGGAAAAAGATGAAGAAGGAGAAAATAAGGAGAAAGAGAAGTTGCAATGAAGCAAATGGACATAAGAAAGTATGAATTAATTCCACAATAAGATATAGTATACCATTCCTAGAATAGTTGTTTTAAAAGTGAAAAGTACCAAAAGCTGAAGAATATATGGAACCACTAGGTCTACTATACTCTGTTGACTTAAACGTAAATTCTTACAACCATTTTGGAAAGTTGATGAGCAGTGTCTATTAAAGCAGAGCACAGGTTATGCTCTGACCAAACAATTCTAGTCCATGGTATTCACCTAAAAGGACTCTATATGTGTGTGTAAAACACATACATGTAAAATGTTTTTTTCTGACAGCACTATTCATAAAAGCCTCAAACTGGAACAAGCAAAATATCCTTCAACAGATTTGATAAATACACTTAAAAATAGTCACATAATGGTAAACTGTAGAGCAAAAAATGAATGAACTCAAACTACTTGCAACATTATTAATGGATCTCCCTACTATTTTACTGGGTAAGAGAGAACAGAAATAAGGAATATTCAATGTGTATTTTCATTTACATAAAGATCGATAACAGATTAAGCATTTATGGTGATGAGAGTTTGATTCAGTGATTGTGAGTGGCAAGCATAGCATAACGTATGTTTCTGACAATAATCCATAATTTGATTATAATGTCATCATAAGGATGTGTTAATTTGCATGCTGACAACTCTTCTAAGCTATATATTTCTGCATTTCAAAATAGTTTTCTTGCATTTTGTAACTAAAAATAAAACTCAAGATTTAAAAGTTGTTAAATGGCAACCATGTTTGAATAGATAATTGAAGTGCTTTAAAGTTTCATAAATTTTGGCAATTTTGCTGTTTTCATTCTAAAGTTTCACTCTAATAGTCACTGCACTATGGTAGCTGTGTAACATTAGTAATCATAATGCAGAAAAGTGTTTATTTTGGGGGCTTCCCACATGCCTCAGTGCTAAAAGAATACGCCTGCCAAAGCAGTAGTTGCTGGAGACCTGGGTTTGATCCCTCAGTGCAGAAGATCCCCTGAAGGAGGAAATGACAACCCACTCCAGAATTCTTGCCTGGAGAATCACACAGACAGAGGAGCCTAGCAGGTGGGCTACAGTTCATAGGGTCTCAAAGAGCTGGACAAGTCTTAGCACACGGAGACCATATCATCAATTACTTAACAGTGTAAGAGAAGATTATATATATGGTGAATTGCTATAACCAACTGAACTGAACTGAACTAAACTGCATCTGGAAATTATAGCAGAATTTACAAAAAACAAACTTCAAACCTTATCACTATAGCCATTTTTGTTTGTGAATGTGAAATTCAAATTTAAAAATAATAAAATGTATGCTTGTATTTCAGTTCAGTTCAGTTACTCAGTCGTATCCAACTCTTTGTGACCCCATGGACTGCAGCATGTCCGTCTTCCCTGTCCATCACCAACTCCTGGAGCCTGCTCAGAATCATGTCCATCGAGTTGATGATGCCATCCAACCATCTCATCCTTTGTCATTCCCTTCTCCTCCTGCCTTAGTCTTTCCCAGCATCATGGTCTTTTCTAATAAGCTGGCTCTTTGCAAGGGTGGCCAAAGTATTAGAGTATCAGTTTCAGCATCAGTCCTTCCAAGGAATATTCAGGACTGATTTCCTTTAGGATGGACTGGTTGGATCTCCTTGCAGTCCAAGGGACTCTCAAGTGTCTTCTCCAACACCACAGTTCAAAAGCATCAATTCTTCGGTGCTTAGCTTTCTTTATGATCCAACTATCACATCCACACATAAATAACTACTGCAAAAACCATAGCTTTGACTATACCTTTGTCAGTAATGTATTTAGTTTTATTTAAATAACAGTCAATAATAGAATGAGAAAAAAATGACTTCTAACTTTTAAAATGAAGGTATTGAAAATAACTGCAATGTTTTAGCAAATATTTTTTGAAATGAAATTTATTTTTATGGTTTACAATACTGAAAAATAATCTAGATGTGTTTTTCTTTTTATTATTAAAAAAACCAAAGGTTTTACACCAGCCAACATTTCCTGGGGTAAACATATTCAATATCAATTTTTTTTTTAATTTAACAACATTTATGTTGATCACTTTATTCAAATAAACCATCAGTCCAACAAGTGTATATTCTTATTTTTCCAGTTTTACAGATGAAAAATATGAAGCTTGTAAAGTAATGACATTTTACCAGATCCTACTCCTGTAATGTTGGATCCTGGATCTATACTTGAGCAATATAATTTCAGAATCTGTGCATTTAATTTCCAGATGTTGCTGCCTTTTTTCTTGAAATTTGTAATATTCCAAATTTACTATAATTAAGTCAGAGGAAAAGTAATACATCTATTTTTTTAAAATCCCATCTAAGAAATATCATCTGCTACAATATCCTTTTCTACATAGTAAAAAGTAATGATTTATGGTTCCCATGACATTTAGTTCATTATCAAATAAAACAACAATACTAAGCATTGCTTTAGGCAAGTGATGTTCTTTTTTTAATGCTGATAGTAACATTAAATGCAACTTTTCAACCTCATACTCAAGATTCTTTTTGAAAAATCCACTTTTAAATGTTAGTATAAGGTAATTGTGATAAAATTTTACATATTGTATATATAAAATATTTTTAAAATATAAAAGCAAATTACATTGGAAAAAAGTAATGGCTATCAATTAGGTAAATTTTCTGTATGGTCACTTTATATTGAATATTTCTGCTTTTCATATATATAGTAGAAAATTAGAGTTAGTGTTCAAGTCATCATTAAGTTTTATGTGGATGATTCACTTATTCTTTTTGAGCCTTAGTTTCTTCCAACCAGTCCATTCTGAGGGAGATCAACCCTGGGATTTCTTTGGAAGGAATGATGCTAAAACTGAAGCTCCAGTACTTTGGCCACCTTATGCGAAGAGTTAACTCATTGGAAAAGACCCTGATGCTGGGAGGGATTGGGGGCAGGAGGAGAAAAGTACGACCGAGGATGAGATGGCTGGATGGCATCATGGACTCAATGGACGTGAGTCTGAGTGAACTCTGGGAGTTGGTGATGGACAGGGAGGCCTGGCGTGCTGCGATTCATGGGGTCACAAAGAGTCGGACACGACTGCACGACTGAACTTAACTGAACTTCTTCATTTAAGATAATCTTTTTGTATGTATTATTTATATATTCTAATAATTATAATGAAATATGTATATGCATTAATATGTTTAAGCATATAATTTGAATTTTATGTATACTAACATATGTATACAATGGCACCCCACTCCAGTACTCCTGCCTGGAAAATCCCACAGATGGAGGAGCCTGGAAGGCTGCAGTCCATGTGGTCACTGAGCTGGGCACGACTAAGTGATTTCACTTTCACGTTTCACTTTCATGCACTGGAGAGGGAAACGGCAACCCACTCCAGTGTTCTTGCCTGGAGAATCCCAGGGACAGAGTAGCCTGGTGGGCTGCCGTCTATGGGGTCGCATGGGGTCGCACAGAGTCGGACACGACTGAAGTGACTTACCAGCATTAGTATACTTAATTATCATAAACAGCTGAGAGAATTAAGTCTCCCAAGACCATATATAATCTTCTTATTGATAGGTAAATTTTTTAAATTAATTTTTATTTTTTAATATGTTTTTACAATACTATATTCGTTTTGATATACATTGACATGAATCAGCCACGAGTGTACATGAACTCCCAATCCCCACCCCCACCTCCCCCCTCCCACCCCACACC
>SJXQ01005959.1:178153-201170 GCA_006408695.1 Aepyceros melampus | reverse complement strand
TTGCTCAAAATCAAGAAGTACTTATCATCCTAGAAAAGGCCCTGGCATTCTCTAAGGCTCAATGGGAATCGGCTACAATTTGAAGCTTAAAATGATCATTTCCGGTCAAACTGTAGGGATTGGTCAAGTTCAAGGTTTAGAGCCCATCATTTCTCCAACTTTTGATCATGCCAGGGTGTATCTAAGAATTCCAGAGTGGCCATTTCTGCCTAAAAATTTCTGATAAATAAAGATGCATCTGCAAAGCTTGTACCCCCAAACTGTGGTTATGTATGGGAAGGGCCTATTTAATCAGATACATAACAGACGAAGCTGGCACCTATGTGTAAGAACTAGTGCTTCCCTGATCATGCAGTTTATGTTCCTATCAATCCAAGAGTCAATGTTCTATCTAGATCCAAAAGAGGAGAACAAAGTATGAGAGTTTGGGGTTTTATTAACAATTTGGAAAGAATAACTGAGAGACAGAGAAGAGTCTTGAGAATACCTTGGACTTCAAAGAGACTAAACCAGTCAGTCCTAAAGGAAATCAACCGTTAATGTCCGGTGGAAGGACTAAGATGCTGAAGCTGAAGCTCCAATGAAGCTTTGGCCACCTGATGTGAAGAAGTAATTCACTAGAAAAGACCTTGATGCTGGGAAAGATTGAAAGCAGGAGGAGAAAAAGACAAGAGGACAAGATGTCTGAATGGCATCACTGACTCACTGGACATGAATTTGAGCAAACTCTAAGAGATAGTGAATGAACAGGGAAGACTGGCGTGTGCAGTCCAAGGGGTTGCAAAAGGTCAGACATGACTTAGCAATTGAACAACAACAACCAAGAGATATAGACCATGGAAAGAGGGTAATGATGAACCTATTTCCTATATAAGTTTGAGGCAAAAAGACAGCATGGGGTTCTCTCCTTTAGCACAACTGAAGGATTTGCCTCATTATTCTGATGTGTTAATTATAAAAATTGAGTGATCAGTAGGAGAGGGCACAGATGAACCACAGGAGGAGAATAAGAGGAACCGTAACATTTTATTTCTTGGAGTGGTTAGAATGGTTAAGATAACTGAAGTGCTATCAGAATAATACTTGGCCTCTTTGAACATTTCCCTGAAATCACAGAGTAAACTGGTGATTCAGATATGATATTAATAATTCATTTGACCTGACACTGGAATATTCTTCACAGCTCAGGAATCAATGCCAGGCTCTTCTGTACATGATATGAAGGGAATCCAAAATTTTGTTTATTTCTAGGAATATATTTTTCTAATAATCTCCAATTCTGTTTACTTACTCCACTGATATTACAAAACTTACTAAGTAGACCCAAAGAAAGGTTATTAAATATATATATACATCACATAGTTCATATTCTCAAGTGTACACAATGTGAGAGTGCAAAGAAAAATAATTTAGGGTTATAATACTGCAGCTTTGTGCCTTACTAGAGTTTTTGCCCTAACAGAAAAATCACTAGTTTCTTATTTACAAAATAAAAACAAGCTTTACCAAGGAAGGTGAAAAATAGACATAAACCGACAGTAGTGTTTAACATTTGCTAAGCGGATTCAGTCTGTGATTATTACTGCATATATGGTAGTATTGGATGAATATATATGAAATGAATGAATAAAATTATGAATACCTAAAATAATATATATTTCAAATACAAATAACACATTAAAGAGATAAGAAATTTGAAGTTCCTGTACAAAAAAGATCTTCATGACCAAGATAATCATGATGGTGTGATCATTCACCTAGAGCCAGACATCCAGGAATGTGAAGTCAAGTAGGCCTTAGAAAGCATCACTATGAACAAAGCTAGTGCAGGTGATGGAATTCCAGTTGAGCTATTTCAAATTCTGAAAGATGATGCTGTGAAAGTGCTGCCTCAATAGGCCAGCAAATTTGGAAAACTCCACAGTGGCCACAGGACTGGAAAAGGTCAGTTTTCATTCTAATCCCAAAGAAAGGCAATGCCAAAGAATGCTCAAGCTACTGCACAATTGTACTCATCTCACACGCTAGTAAACTAGTACTCAAAATTCTCTAAGCCAGGCTTCAGCAATATGTGAACCGTGAACTTCCAGATGTTCAAGCCGGTTTTAGAAAAGGCAGAGGCACCAGAGATCAAATTGCCAACATCCGCTGGATCATGGAAAAAGCAAGAGAGTTCCAGAGAAACATCAATTTCTGCTTTATTGACTATGCCACAGCCTTTGACTATGTGGATCACAATAAATTGTGGGAAATTCTGAAAAAGATGGGAACACCATACCACCTGACCAGCCTCTTGAGAAACTTATATGCAGGTCAGGAAGCAACAGTTAGAACTGGACATGGAACAACAGACTGGTTCCAAATAGGAAAAGGAGTACGTCAAGGCTGTATATTGTCACTCTGCTTATTTAACTTCCATGCAGAGTACATCATGAGAAACGCTGGATTGGAAGAAACACAAGCTGGAATCAAGAGTGCTGGGAGAAATATCAATAACCCCAGATATGCAGATGACACCACCCTTATGGCAGAAAGTGAAGAGGAACTAAAAAGCCTCTTGATGAAAGTGAAAGAGGAGAGTGAAAAAGTTGGCTTAAAGCTCAGCCTTCAGAAAACTAAGATCGTGGCATCTGGCCCCATCACTTCATGGGAAATAACTGGAGAAACAGTGCAACCAGTGTCAGACTTTATTTTTTTGGGCTCCAAAATCAATGAAGATGGTGATTGCAGCCATGAAATTAAAAGACGCTTACTCCTTGGAAGGGAAGTTATGACCAACCTAGATAGCATATTCAAAAGCAGAAATATTACTTTGCCAACAAAAATCCATCTAGTTAAGGCTGTGGTTTTTCCAGTGGTCAGGTATTGATGTGAGAGTTGGACTGTGAAGAAAGCTGAGCGCCAAAGAATTGTGCTTTTGAACTGTGGTGTTGGAGAAGACTCTTGAGTCACTTGGACTGCAAGGAGATCCAACCAGTCCATTCTAAATAAGATCAATCCTGGGTGTTCTTTGGAAGGACTGATGCTTAAGCTGAAACTCCAGTACTTTGGCAACCATGCAGAGTTGACTTATTGGAAAAGACTGATGCTGGGAGGGATTGGGGGCAGGAGGAGAAGGGGATGACAGAGGATGAGATGGCTGGATGGCATCACCAACTTGATGGACATGAGTTTGAGTGAACTCCAGGAGTTGGTGATGGACAGGGAGGCCTGGCATGCTGTGATTCATGGGGTTGCAAAGAGTCTGACGCAACTGAACGACTGAACTGAACTGAACTCAATCACATTGTTTTATCATCAAAAAAATTGTTCTTAAATATTTTAATATTTCTGTTAACAGATTGAAATCTAAATTCATATATGCATTTTAAAGTGCAATTAATGTCATAGAATATCTAATGTGATTAAACTGGAGCAGTATCTCAACTCATTCAACTATTATACTACATTAGGGATTTCATAGAAACAATGTCATCTTATGTATTTAATTTGTAATTAACAATAATTATTTGCAAACACACATACCCCTCCATCCCTCCTCACTTCCCATAGCAGTTCTGCCGTTCCTACCAGATAGCTTTAAACCTTCTCTATTATTATAGTTGTTTAGGTAATTATTTTCAGATATCAATCCTCTCTCATGCAGTCAATTTTTAATAAATTTCTCTCTCTCTCTCTTTTTTTGCATTTTAGGAAACTTTAGTAAGGAGTTACTATTCCACTCCTGGTTAGTGTTTTATAGTTAGCAACACTGACTTATCTATTATCATGTCTTTTTGTGTATTTGTTTACTTTTCCAGGATAGTAAAAATTTGCCAAATGTTAGTTATTTTATTGGTGAAAAAGGATTATAAATGTTTTGAAATCACAGAATATCTAGTTGTTACAATAATGCCTAATGGAATATGCTATTTAATATATAGTTAACTTACATACTAATGTCAGTTGTATTAAACTAAATAGCATAAGGTTAAAATGAGTCTTCCTAGTTCACATGGATCTGTGCTTTGGTGTTAAAAATATATATCACAACCAAATTTCTTGCTACATCTCAAAGACCACATCACTAGAGAGGAACAGAGTTCTCCTTACATTCTTTAATCACCAATAGAATTACTTTCCTAAAGTTTTTAATCTTTGATAATTACAAATTCACTTGTACAAAATAATAAGGAACTCCCATGTGTCCTTTAACATCTCGCAGAACTAAAGTAGAGTATCAGTGTCATAACAGGTGATTAACACTGAAGATACAGAGCATTTCCATCTTCACAAGGATCCTTTCCATTGCTCTTTTATAGCCATAGTAGCACGTCCTTCCAACCCTTTATTCCATTATCCTCTGGCAACCACTAATCTGTTCTCCACATTTGCAATTTTATCATTTTCAGGTTTCACAGATGGAATTATCCAGCATGTTATATTTTGGGATTTACTTTTTCACTAAGAATAATTCCTTGGAGATTCTAGGTTGCTGCATGTGTCAATAACATGCTCCTTTTTATTACTGAGTAGTATTTCATCCTAGAAATGGACTATGGTCTGCTTAATGATTTACCCACTGAAGGTCATCTCAATATTTCCAGTTTCCAGCTATTAATAATTAAGCTACTTTAAACACCTGGGTACAGGTTTTTGTGTACACACAATTATGAATTTCTATGAGATAAATCACTGTGCTGTGTTGTGCTGTGTTCAACTCTTTGCAACTCCATGGACTACAACCTGCCAGGCTCCTCTGTCCATAGGTTTTCTCCAGGCAAGAATACTGGAGTGGCTTGCCATCTCTCCTCCAATGGATCTTGCGAACCCATGGATTGAACCAAGATCTCCTGCATTACAGGTGGATTCTTTACCATCTGAGCTACCAAGGAAGCCCATGTATACTGGAATGGGTAGCCTATGCCTTCTCCAGGGGATCTTCCTGATCCAGGAATAGAACTGGGGTCTCCTGCATGCAGGTGGATTCTTTACCAACTGAGCTACCAGGGAAGGCTTGTCTCACAGCCTTGTCTAACTCAATGAAATTATGAGACATGCCATGTATGACTACTCAAGATGGATGGGTCATGGTGGAGAGTTCTGACAAAGCGTGGTCCATTGAAGAAGGGAATGGCAAACCACTTCAGTATTCTTGCCTTGAGAACTCCATAAAAAGGCAAAAGGATATGACAAAGTTCCTATCTTGAACTTTTCATGACAAAGTTCATCTGAAAGATGAACTCCCCAGGTCGGTAGGTTTCAAATAAGCTACTAGAGAAGAGTGGAGAAATAGCTCAGGAAAGAATGAAGATGGTGAGCCAAAGCAAAAACACCAGTTGAAGATATGATTTGTGATGAAAGTAAAGCCTGATGCTGTAAAGAACAATGTTACATAAGAACTTCGAATATTAGGTCTATGAATCAGGGTATATTTGAAGTGGTCAAACAGGAGATGGCAAGAATGAACATCAACATTTTAGGAATCAGTGAACTAAAATTGATTGGAATGGGAGAATTTAATTTAGTAGCAGTAATTTATCTACTATACCCTTATGATTATAACAGTGGAAGTGAGAAATAGATTTAAGGATCTAGATCTGATAGATAGAGTGCCTGATGAACTATGGAATGAGGTTCGTGACATTGTACAGGAGACAGGGATCAAGACCATCCCCATGGAAAAGAAATGCAAAAAAGCAAAATGGCTGTCTGAGGAGGCCTTACAAATAGCTGTGAAAAGAAGAGAGGCGAAAAGCAAAGGAGAAAAGGAAAGATATAAGCATCTGAAAGCAGAGTTCCAAAGAATAGCAAGGAGAGATAAGAAAGCCTTCTTCAGCGATCAATGCAAAGAAATAGAGGAAAAGAACAGAAGGGGAAAGACTAGAGATCTCTTCAAGAAAATTAGAGATACCAAGGGAACATTTCATACAAAGATGGGCTCGATAAAGGACAGAAATGGTCTGGACCTAACAGAAGCAGAAGATATTAAGAAGAGGTGGCAAGAATACACGGAAGAACTGTACAAAAAAGATCTTCACNAGGTATGACCTAAATCAAATCCCTTATGATTATACAGTGGAAGTGAGAAATAGATTTAAGGGTCTAGATCTGATAGATAGAGTGCCTGATGAACTATGGAAGGAGGTTCATGACATTGTACAGGAGACAGGGATCAAGACCATCCCCATGGCAAAGAAATGCAAAAAAGCCAAATGGCTGTCTGAGGAGGCCTTACAAATAGCTGTGAAAAGAAGAGAGGTGAAAAGCAAAGGAGAAAAGGAAAGATATAAGCATCTGAATGCAGAGTTCCAAAGAATAGCAAGAAAAGATAAGAAAGCCTTCTTCAGCGATCAATGCAAAGAAATAGAGGAAAAGAACAGAAGGGGAAAGACTAGAGATCTCTTCAAGAAAATTAGAGATACCAAGGGAACATTTCATACAAAGATGGGCTTGATAAAGGACAGAAATGGTCTGGACCTAACAGAAGCAGAAGATTTAAGAAGAGGTGGCAAGAATACACGGAAGCACTGTACAAAAAAGATCTTCATGACCCAGATAATCATGATTATGTGATGACTAATCTAGAGCCAGACATCTTGGAATGTGGTCAAGTGGGCCTTAAAAATATGAATAAAAGGATTGCTTTTTTCAATCTAAACTTTAAAGAAATTTTATACATATATTACTTTGGTAACATTAAAAATTAAATAAGAAGAAAAGAAAGTAATGAAGTATCTGAAAAGTCTGGGTGTGTCTGAAAGGAAGGTCTTCATAATTAATCAGCCTATTTTGCCAGGAAAGCAATGATAGGGATAATGCTACCAGTCAACCTTCAAAAATGTTCTGTCATGCCTGCTTCCCACTATTCTCTTGGGCTTATTAGGGGCTTTAAACCAGGATGGATGCTAAGAATTATCTATATTCTAAAATAGATGTTTCTGCATGAAAGAAGCATTTTCATTGCTAACAATGTGTTAGTCTTCATTGAGAAAGAAGGAATGCCCTTCGGATTAGTGTTCTATTGTTATGTACGTTTAGACCATTTACCTTACTTTTGGTTTAGCTCCCTTGGGGCCAACAGTGTGCATTAGCCAAAGATCTAGCTAAGGTTAGAGGGTAGAGAGCCTTGGAATAGAGCTGAGACAACTAGTCTCACCTCCAGGAAAATTCCACTCCTTTGCAGTTGTACCAAGTGTTGTAAAGAACCAATATTCACTCACAAGTTATTTGATTTTCAAGCTAGCTGCTTCAATCAACCATTTTCCTTACATTATTTATGAGTTTATTCTGGCAGAGTTAACTAAAAATTCAAGACCTTGTCTCATGTCTATGTGTTTCTCATTTACTAATAATTCTAATAAGGCTACTCTCTCTCTCTCTAACCAAGTTAGGGAAATACTACATAGAAAACTCCCTTTCACTGTAACCACATTATATATTTCTAATTCAATTCTCACACACAAAATTCCACCCCACTCGCTGAATGGCTACTTAAAGGTCTGTTAGGTAGGTAAAATTTTTCTCATTTACTAATAATTCTAATAAGGCTACTCTCTCTCTCTCTAACCAAGTTAGGGAAATACTACATAGAAAACTCCCTTTCACTGTAACCACATTATATATTTCTAATTCAATTCTCACACACAAAATTCACCCCACTCGCTGAATGGCTACTTAAAGGTCTGTTAGGTAGGTAAAATAGGGAAAAGGAGTCCAAAATGGCGGTGGCTACAAGACAAGGAAGGGAAAAGCCCATGAAAATGAAACAAAAGAAGGTCCGAGGACCGGAGTGAGGACCTCAGGTAAAACAAACAACACTCCTGGCTGGCCCAATTTACATAGGACAGGCCCAGGGAGAGATAAACATATAGAGGAGCCAAAGCTAGCTCGCTCTCTCTCTCTCTCTCCCGCGCAATGAGGCACTCTTCTCCTCGTGTCTTTAAATCGACGTGCCCTCACGCCTTGAAGATGGATTTTCCTGCTATCTTCTAAATAAAATAGAGCTGTAACACTGAGCTGTAACACTGATTTGTCTAAGAGCTATAACATGGTCCATTCGAGACCTGAGAGCTATAACATGGTCTATCCAAGACCTGAGAGCTGCACGCCGAGGGGGCTTTAATGTCCGTCACTCCAAATCTTTGTTGTGACGAGACAAAGAGCTGAGGAACATACACTCGTGTGACAGGTCTTTCATACTCTAATTTATGGCTCTCAAGATACTTCCTAGTTTCTTCTTTTCTGATGGGAAAATAAGACTTACATTTTTTCAAAAAAAAAAAAGACTTACATTTTTTCATATGGTTATTACATTGAAATTACCACCAGAAAATTAATGTATTTAATAACTGTCAAAAAGAGTGAAAAATGTGTCTTGAAACATGAAGACAACTATATTTATGAATCCCTTCAACCTCTTAGAGTCATTGAATAACAAGATAAATGTCATTATGATTTTGATCCAAGGCACTCTATCGCTTAAAATTTAGGTGAAAAAAAATCTTTATTCAGCAAGAGCTGAGAACATCCTACTGAAGAAAGGTCATTTACTTTATGCTACTTTTCATTCCTTCAGGGTTGAATATCTTTGCATTTTAAGCACTGGCAAAAAAAATGCACTTCTTGTTGGGGGTATAAAAAATGTGGTGCTATGAAGGGATCAAATAATCAGATTTAAAATCTAGAAAGAGTTTCTCTGTGTAGTAAGATCAACTAGTTATTGATAAAGGTCTAGGCTCTTAGTGCCTTTGTTCTCCCATCCTATATTTTATAGGGAGCAGAGTTTCTATTCCCATCATCCATTTGTTGCTACTGGAAGTAGAAAGGATCCACTCATTCTTTTCATTACCTTTAGCAAAATCATAAGGTCAGAGAAGTTTGTCTCCTGTTCCACACAATATCCACTCAAGACTTTTTGAGGGAGTACTTGACAACAGCAGGCATAGGAGAAGAGAGATTCTGCCCGGTTCCTTTTGCTCTGGGTACTTGGTGTAATTTTTCTTTCTCCCTTACCCTGAAAAACCCCTTGAACATCTCCTCACTAAAGAGCTACCCACAACAGTGTAGCATGCTGGTGAACCCTGGGTTCACCCTCTGTGGGTCAGGGCTATAGAAAATGTTTCAGTACCCAGCTCATACTAGTATTTGAACTGCCTGTAGAACTGTATCATTGGCCTAAATTGCTCTTGGGCTTGGAATATAGACTATCTAAGAATAATAACAGTTAGGGTGTGTGTGTGTGTGAGCACACACATTTTATTCTACTTCCTCAGCATCCTAAATGTCTACTTCTTTTCAATAACTGCTTCATGGTTCTTCTGTGAACTTTACAAATCTGACTTTGACAACAACAGAACTGAAAAAGAGCTCTTAGAAGATCCAGTAGAGTTTCTGGCTTATCTACAAGGTCCCTTGCTGTTTTCTTTGTAGAGAAGCAAACTCTGCCACCCCTAATTGTATCTGTTACACATGAGAATTAATTTAGGCTGATTATCCTTAAGGCCCCCAAAATTCAGGGAGAACTTTTGACATTTCTGCTAATGTAACTGAGCAGGATCTTATGGGGCTTTCCAGAAACAGACTCCTCTCCTAAATCTTCTGCTTTAGTAACTCTCTGTTAGTAATAGGAATACTATTGGATATTACTATTAGTAATAGTAATACCATTAGATAATATTAATAGTTTCTGTTACACATTCCTGAGTAGTTTTCCAGATGCTAAAACTCCCACCAAATGGAAGGCATTAACTACTTGATGACCATGAGCGCTTACATAGTCCCCAGACCTAATGGAGCCTAAGGACAGATAACATTAACCCCTGTGACATGGCCCTGTTACCTCACCATCAATCAATCAGAATTATGCTTGAACTGATCACATATCCTGCAACTTCCCTCCCTGACCTTGCCCTTAAAAACTTCCCTGAAACCTGGGAGTTTGTGTGTTTTGAGCATTAGCTGCCCTCGGACTCCTTGTCTGGTGCCTTACAATAAATGCTGCACCTTTCTTTACCACAACTTGGTGTCAGTAGTTTGGTTTACTGCACGCAGGACTGAATCTTGGTTGGTAACACTGCCTAACTAAAAGAATATAGATAGACAACTTGTTCCAGGAAGGATTATCACCTTAGATGACTAAGAGTGTTGACAGGGAGGAAACTAGCAGTGTGCTTGTTAAAATTCTTCTGTGTCCTGTTGTCTCCACATGGCCCAGCAAAACATTTGTTTATCAAACACTTGTTTTTCTATCTACGTGAATTACCCTCCTCCCCTGTGAAGTCCCAAACCCTTAACCCAAGCATCCTCTTTTGTCTTTAGCTGAAGATGGTATTTAAGGTGAGGGCTTCAGGCTTTTTCATAAATTATTCAGTTTTCCTGGATCTTTCTCATGTATATATGTTATTACACTTTGATTTTCTCGTGTTAATCTGTTTCATGTCAATTTAATTCTTAAACCAGCCAGAGGAACCTAAAATGGTACAGGAAAAATTCTTCCTCCCTGACAGTTCTGTATAGCCTTTTGTACTTTCTCTTTTCTTTTTGCCTACACCCAGGTTTGTCCTGCTCTGCACCCCACCCCTGCTATTCCCCGGAACCAGATTATAAAGGCTGTACCAGTGCCTTTTGGGGCATATATCTTTGCCAAATCAGAGCCCTTGCTTCTACACAAACACCCAAGGGGAAGAAAAGGATCACTATTTCAAATTTCTGTTAAAATTTTTTTTCTGCTTCTCTGAGTTCCAATTTAAACCCAATCATTTCTTTCTTTAATTCTTATATTTACCCTGACTCAACTTCTTAATACATCTTTTCTTAATTTTCAAAACTCTGGTTGAAAAAGTTCACAAGTATCCAGTATAGAATTTCTCTTTTTATGTGGTACTTAAATCCTTCTTAATTTAGATTCACAAACTCCACTTTTCATCTATAGTTACCATTGTTTCCATTTTTTCATCATACAGAGGCCAAGCTGTATATCTTGGATGATCTTTCCAGACTATCCTGTATGGTATTCCTCTTACTGTCTGGTACAAACTTTCTCTCTCTCTCTCTTTCTCTCTCTCCCTCCTTCTCTCCCTCCCCCACCGCCTTCATTTCTCTCTTTCTCTCATAAGACCAAAAGTGCCTAATTTTTTGCATCCCCATAGCCTATCTCTACTTTATCTTACTAGTTTAGCCATTAGAGTCATCAACAAAATAAGACAGAGCCTGTTTTTTCTATCCTTATTACGCTTATGTAGCATCCCTGTAAATACTGAATGTTTATCCTAAATGATCAGATTAGACATAAAGAATTTATTTGGGGTTACATGTAACAGTTGTAGGGAAATGGACACGAGAGGAAAAAGAGAGAATTGCTGAGCTTTGACTTTATTTGGAACAGAAATTCCTTCCTCATATTCTTCACTAAATGGGGCCAAGACCTCTGGACCAGAAATAAGTAAACAAAGTCAACTATAACTGAGTTTACCATGGGAACATATTGCTCTGAGGGTAGTTTGGAAGATCCATAAGAATGAGCTCAGACAATAGCAAGTCCAAAATCAAATCCCCTCTTGGAGAAATCTTATCTTAAGAAACTCAGCTATCCGTGTCAAAGAAACCAGCCTTTCCATGAGAAAAGTCAGCCTGTGCTTGAAAATGAGTCCCCTTACATTTGAGTCTCTCTGCTGAGTTTATTCTTGTCCAATACCTGTTCCCCTCAAGATTGAGGAGAATCAAAGAAGATGGGGGATTGAACTGAGCAGGTCATTGTGGGGCCTTTCAGATTATAAAAGCCTTTCCATGTCCTGCATTTCTTGTTTGTAAAAAAAAAAAAAAAAAAAGGCTTTCAGCCTCTTAGACCATCCCTGAGTTCCAAAGGGCAGTATAAAAACGTGAGGGACAGTGAGGAAATGCAGAAAGAAATAATGGTACACTGATAAAGCAGAGTCCTAATTCCTCCTGAAACGCTATAAATAGCAATCTGATCTGTATTTCTGAGTTCTAAGGAATTAAGTGACCCTCCCCCATCCAAACACATATCAAGTGGAGGATGGCAAACTTCAGGTTGAGCACACGTGGACCCCAAACTAGTCAGGAGCAGAAGACTGATGATTGAGATTCCTGGAACACTATTCTGTTCAGTTCAGTCACTTAGTCCTGTCTGACTTTTTGTGGCCCAATGGTCTACAGCATGCCAGGCTTCCCTGTCAATCACCAACTCCCGGAGCTTACTCAAACTCACGTCCATCTATCTAGTCAGTGATGCCATCCGACCTCTCAACCTCTGTCATCCCCTTCTCCTCCTGCCTTCAATCTTTCCCAGCATCATGATCTTTTCCAATGAGTCAGTTCTTCACATCAGGGGGTCAAAATATTGGGGTTGCAGTTTCAACATCAGACCTTCCAATGAATATTCAGGACTGATTTCCTTTAGGATTGATTGGTTTGATCTTCCTGCTGTCCAAGGGACTCTCAAGTCTTCTCCAACACTACAGTTCAAAAGCATCAATTCTTTGGTGCTCAGCTTTCTTTATAGTCTAACTCTCACATCCATACATGACTACTGGAAAAACCATAGCTTTGACTAGATGGACCTTTGTTGGCAAAGTGATGTCTCCGCTTTTTAATATGCTGTCTAACTTGGTCATAGCCTTTCTTTCAAGGAGCAAGTGCCTTTGAATTTCATGGCTACAGTCATCATTTGCAGTGATTATTGAGGCCCAAAAAACAAAGTCTCTCACTGTTTCCATTGTTTCCCCATCTATTTACCATGAAGTATGAGACTGGATGCCAGGTTCTTAGTTTTCTGAATGTTGAGGTTTTTTTTTTTTTTTTCCTCTTAAAAAAATTTTTTTACACTATATTTTTCTGTTTATTTATTTTACTTTACAATATTGTATTGGTTTTGCCATACATTGACTTGAATCCACCATGGGTGTACATGTGTTCCCCATGCTGAACCCTGCTCCCACCTCCCTCCCCATCCCATCCCTCTGAGTCATCCCAGTGCACCAGTCCCAAGCATCCTGTATCATGCATTGAACCTGGACTGGCGATCCGTTTCACATATGATAATTTACATGTTTCAATGTCCTTCTCCCATATCATTCTACCCTCGCCCACTCCCGCAGAGTCCAAAAGACTGTTCAATACATCTGTGTCTCTTTTGCTGACTCTCATACAGGGTTATCATTGTCATATTTCTAAATTCCATCTGTATGTGTTAGTATACTGTATTGTTGTTTTTCTTTCTGGCTTACTTCACTCTGTATAATAGGCTCCAGTTTTATTCACCTCATTAGAATTGATTCTATTGTAATCTTTTTAATGGCTGACTAATATTCCATTGTTTATATGTACAATAGCTTTCTTATCCATTCATCTGCTGATGGACATCTAGGATGCTTCCATGTCCTGGCTATTATAAACAATGCTGAGATTAACATTGGGGTACACGTGTCTCTTTCAATTCTGGTTTCCTCAGTGTGGATGCCCTGCACTAGGATTGCTGGGTCGTATGGCAGCTCTATTTCCAGTTTCTTAAGGAATCTCCACACTGTTCTCCCTAGTGGCTGTATTAGTTTGCATTCCCACCAACAGTGTAAGAGGGTTCCCTTTTCTCCACATCCTCTCCAGCACTTATTGCTTGTTGACTTTTGGACAGCAGCCATTCTGACTGGTGTGAAACGGTACCTCATTGTGGTTTTGATTTGCATTTCTCTGATAATGAGTGATGTTGAGCATCTTTTCATGTGTTTGTTAGCCATCTGTATGTCTTCTTTGGAGACATGTCTGTTTATTCTTTGGCCCACTTTTTGATTGGGTCTTGTATTTTTCTGGAATTGAGCTGCAGGAGTTGCTTGTATATTTTTGAGATTAATTCTTGGTCAGTTGCTTCATTTGCTATTATTTTCTCCCATTCTGAAGGCTGTCTTTTCACCTTGCTTATAGTTTCCTTTGTTGTGCAGCTTTTAAGTTTAATTGTTTATTTTTGCTTTTATTTCCAACATTCTGGGAGGCAGGTCATAGAAGATCCTGCTGTGGTTTATGTCAGAGAGAGTTTTGCCTATGCTTTCCTTTAGGAGTTTAATAGTTTCTGGTCTTAAGTTTAGATCTTTAATCCATTTTGAGTTTATTTTTCTGTATGATGTTAGAAGAGTGTTCTAGTTTCATTCTTCTACAAGTGGTTGACCAGTTTTCCCAGCACCACTTGTCTTTCCTCCATTGTATATTCTTTCCTCCTTTGTCAAAGAAAAGGTGTCCATAGATGTGTGGATTTGTCTCTAGGCTTTCTATTTTGTTCTATTGATCTAAATTTCTGTCTTTGTGCCAGTACCATACTGTCCTGATGACTGTGGCTTTGTAGTAGAGACTGAAGTCAGGCAGGTTGATTCCTCCAGTTCCATTCTTCTTCCTCAAGATTGCTTTGGCTATTCGAGATTTTTTGTATTTCCATACAAATTGTGAAATTATTTATTCTAGTTCTCTGAAAAATACTGTTGATAGCTTGATAGGGACTGCATTGAATCTGTAGATTTCTTTGGGTAGTATACTCATTTTCATTATATTGGTTCTTCTGATCCATGAACACAGTATATTTCGCCATCTATTTGTGTCCTCTTTGATTTCTTTCACCAGTGTTTTATAGTTTTCTGTATATAGGTCTTTTGTTTCTTTCAGTCAGTTCAGTTCAGTCGCGCAGTCATGTCCGACTCTTTGCGACCCCATGAATCGCAGCACGTCAGGCCTCCCTGTCCACCACCAACTCCCGGAGTTCACTCAGACTCACGTCCATTGAGTCTGTGATGCCATCCAGCCATCTCATCCTCGGTCGTCCCTTTCTCCTCCTGCCCCCAATCCCNTGGTTTTTCCTGTGGTCATGTATGGATGTGAGAGTTGGACTGTGAAGAAGGCTGAGCGCCGAAGAATTGATGCTTTTGAACTGTGGTGTTGGAGAAGACTCTTGAGAGTCCCTTGGACTGCAAGGAGATCCAACCAGTCCATTCTGAAGGAGATCAGCCCTGGGATTTCTTTGGAAGGAATGATGCTAAAACTGAAGCTCCAGTACTTTGACCACCTTATGCGAAGAGTTGACTCATTGGAAAAGACCCTGATGCTGGGAGGGATTGGGGGCAGGAAGAGAAGGGGACGACCGAGGATGAGATGGCTGGATGGCATCACGAACTCAATGGACGTGAGTCTGGGTGAACTCCGGGAGTTGGTGATGGACAGGGAAGCCTGGCGTGCTGAGATTCATGGGGTTGCAAAGAGTCAGACACGACTGAGCGACTGAACTGAACTGAACTGAACTTATCTACTACTGTGGGCAAGAATCCCTTAGAAAAAATGGAGTAGCCTTCATAGTAAACAAGAGACCAAAATGCCATACTTACATGCAGTAAAAAAATGACAGAATGATCTGTTTGTTTTCAAGGCAAACCATTAAATATCACAGTAATCCAAATCTATGACCCAATCACTAATTCCAAAGAAACTGAAGCTGAATGGTTCTGTGAAGACCTACAAGACCTTTAAGAACTAACACCAAAAAGCAAAATGATGTCCTT
Organism: Aepyceros melampus; assembly: GCA_006408695.1. Taxonomy (NCBI): domain Eukaryota; kingdom Metazoa; phylum Chordata; class Mammalia; order Artiodactyla; family Bovidae; genus Aepyceros; species Aepyceros melampus. The sequence goes on along the minus strand of SJXQ01005959.1, from coordinate 185,637 downwards.
TTCATCAGAGGGGACTGGAATTGTCGCAAAAGCAGGAGGTCAAGTGATACCTGGAGTAACAGGCAAGTTTGGCCTTGGAGTACAAAAACGAAGCAGGGCAAAGGTTAACAAAGTTTTGCCAAGAGAAACACTGATCATGACAAACACCCTCTTCCAACAACACAACAGAGGATTCTACAAATGGACATCACAAGATGGTCAATATTGAAATCAGATTGATCATATTCTTTGTGGCAAAAGGTGGATAAGCTCTATAGAGTCAGGAAAAATAAGAGTAAGAGCTGACTGTGGCTAAGATAATGAACTCCTTATAGAAAATTCAGACTTAAATTGAAGAAACTAGGGAAAACCACTAGATCATTCAAGTATGACCTAAATCAAATCTCTTAGAATTATTCAATGGAAGTGACAAATAGATTTAAGGGATTAGATCTGATAGATAAAGTGCCTGAAGAACTATAGACAGAGGTTCATAACACTGAGAGGGGGCAGTGATCAAAGCCATCCCCAAGAAGAAGACATGCAAAAAGGCAAAATGATTGTCTGAAGAGGTCTTACAAATAACTGAGAAAAGAAGAGAAGCCAAAGGTAAATGAGAAAAGGAAAGATATATTCATCTTAATTCAGAGTTCCAAAGAATAGCAAAGAGAGATAAGAAAGACTCCCTAAGTGATTAATGCAAACAACAACAACAAAAATAGAGGAAAAGATAAGAATAGGAAAGACTAGAGATCTCTTCAAGAAAATTAGATACCAAGGGAACATTTCATACAAAGATGGTCTCAATAAAGGACATAAATGGCACAGAAGATAGTACTAAGATGTGGCCAGAATACACAGAAGAACTATACAAAAAAGATCTTAATGACCCACATAATCATGATGGTGTGATCACTCACCTAAAGCCAGACATTCTGGATTGCAAAATCAAGTGGACCTTAGGAAGCATTGCTGCAAACAAAGATAGTGTCAGTGATGGAATTCCAGCTGAACTGTTTCAAATCCTAAAAGATGATGCTGTGAAAGTGCTGCACTCAATATGCCAGCAAATTTGGAAATCTCAGCCCTGGCCACAGGACTGAAAAGATCAGTTTTTATTCCAATCCCAAATAAAAGCAATGCCAAAGAATGTTCAAATTACCACACAGTGTACACATCTCACAAACTAGTAAAGTAATGCTCAAAATTCTCCAAGCTAGGATTCAGAAGTACATGAACCGTGAACTTCCAGATGTTTAAGCTGGATTTAGAAAATGCAGAGAAACCATAGATCAAATTGTGAACATCCACTGGATCATTCAAAAGAAAGAGAACTTCAGCTGAACATCTGATTCAGTTTCATTGATTAAGCTAAAGCCTTTGTGTAGATCACATCAAACTCTGGAAAATTCTAAAACAGGTGGGAAAACCAGACTACCATATCTATCTCTGAGAAATCCATATGCAAGTCAGGAAGCAATAGTCAGAACCAGACATGAAACAACAGACTGGTTCCACATTGGGAAAGGAGTACTTCAAGGCTGTATATTGTCACCCTGCTTATTTAACTTATATATGCACAGTTCAGTTCAGTTCAGTCACTCAGTTGTGTCTGACTCTTTGCAACCCCATGAATCACAACATGCCAGGTCTCCGTGTCCATCACCAACTCCTGGAGTTCACTCAGACTCATGTCCATTGAGTCGGTGATGCCATCCAGCCATCTCATCCTGTGTCGTCCACTTTTCCTCCTGCCCCCAATCCCTCCCAGCATCAGGGTCTTTTCCAATGAGTCAACTCTTCACATGAGGTGGCCAAAGTACTGGGGTTTCAGCTTTAGCATCATTCCTTCCAAAGAACACCTACGACTGATCTCCTTTAGAATGGACTGGTTGGATCTCCTTGCAGTCCAAGGGACTCTCAAGAGTTTTCTCCAACACCACAGTTCAAAAACATCAATTCTTTGGTGCTCAGCTTTCTTCACAGTCCAACTCTCACATCCATACATGACTACTGGAAAAACCATAGCCTCGACTAGACAGACCTTTGTTTGGCAAAATAATGTCTCTGCTTTTGAATATGCTATTTCCTTCCAAGAAGTAAGCAGAATACATCATGTCAAATGCCAGGCTGGATGAAGCAAGGCTGGAATCAAGATTTCAGGGAGAAATATCAATTACCTCAGATATGCAATGAAACAACCCTTATGGCAGAAAGTGAAGAGGAACTGAAGAGCTTCTTGATGAAAGTGAAAGAGGATAGTGAAAGAGCTGGCTTAAAACTCATTCTAAAAATGAAGATCATGTCATCAGATTCCATCATTTCATTGTAAATAGATTGGGAAACAATGGAAACAGTGAGAGATTTTATTTTTGAGGGCTCCAAAATCACTGCAGATTGTGACTGCAGCCATGAAATTAAAAGATGCTTGCTGCTTGGAAGAAAAGCTATGACAAACCTAGACAGCATATTAAAAAGCAGAGACATTACTTTACCAACAAAGATCCATATAGTCAAAGCTATGGTTTTTCTAGTAGTAAAGTACGGATGTAAGAGTTGGATTATAAAGAAAGCTGATGACTGAATAATAGACGTGTTTGAACTGTGATGTTGGAGAAGACTCTTGACAGCCTCTTGGACTACAAGGAGATCAAACAAGTCAATCATAAAGGAATTCAGTCCTGAATATTCGTTGGAAGGACTGATCTTGAAGCTCTAATACTTTGGCCACCTGATGTGAAGAACTGACCCATTAGAAAAGACCCTGATGCTGAGAAAGATTGAAGGTAGTTGGAGAAGGGGACGACAGAGGGTGAGATGGTTGGATAACATCACCAACTCGATGGACATGAGCTTGAGCAAGCTCTAGGAGTTGTTGATGGACAGGGAAGCCTGGAGTACTGGAGTCCATGGGGTCATGAAGAGTTTTACATGGCTGTACAACTGAACTGAACTGATGAGGTAAATGTTTAGGAGTTTACTTCCTAATTTAATAAAGAAGAAAATAATTTAAAAATCTACCAGGTAGCCTTTTACATGATTATTCTGAGGAAAAGAAAGTCAACCTCTTTTTTGTCACTGATGTTCTCTGTCTTTTTACCTACATTTAACATATTTCAAAGATGTGTCACTCATGATTCAAGTTAGAATAAAACATTTGTTTGGTTATTATGAAAAAGAATCTAATTCATAATTTTATCTACATTTAAGTGAGCTTTTTTTTTTATTAAATAATGCTGTACTGGGACACCAGAAGCTTGGTTCAATGACATATAATTTCTTAATAGAGCTAGTAACTGATAGATTTTAACTCTAAAGACTATTAGTTAACTGTCACTTTGATAGAGCTTTAATGTTTTATTTTATGATCTACTTTTTATCCTAGTTAACAATTTATACCTGATCCACAATTTCAGGTTAAATTTTTAGCACTTTTTATCAAGAAGGGAGTCAACAGCTGCACATATGTTATTTATTTGCTTTTATATAGACAATTTATTTGGAAAAATTAAAAGCAAACATGTGTCAAGTCAACATTATGGTTTGAGAAATACCTAGGGATATTATGAAAATGCTGTGGCAACAGTGAAGGTAAAGAATAGGATGAGGTGCTGTGCTGTGTGCTCAGTCATACCCAACACTTTGCAACACCATGGACTGCAGCCCACCAGGCTGTTCATGGAATTCCCCAGGCAAGAATACTGGAGTGGGTTGCACTTTCCTTCTCAAGGGGATTTTTCTGAATAGGATGAAGAGAGAACATGAATAAGGTAGAAGTTCCTTTCAATTCAATTGTAGAACCATAACAAACTAACTTTGCTTCAGCTGATCCTGTATACATATACACTACATTGACATTCCCACATGAATTTACCATATGACATGGAACAGGTAAAGCAACTGAAAAAAGATGTAAATATGTTATATATAATGTCACAGGATACTGTGACATTGTAGAATAGGTAACTTTTATGGGACGGGAAGTCTAAGATAGGTCAGATTTGTCAAAGAAGTCTCCTTACAATTGGAAAAAACTCATCTAAGTGTTGAAGAATAAGGATGAGAAAACCCAGTGAAGAGATTAAAAGGTCTCCAGAAAGAAGGAAAAAAATTGATACAAGGAAAAGAATGTGTGCATTGAAAACTTCAGTAGTTTGGTAATATCAAAGCAAACATATGACATCAAGGTGAGAGATCATGGTGGAGAGAATGGATAAGGCTGATGCATCCTGCAGAAGGCTCATGTTATGTCTGAAGAAGATTTTAAGGAACATGATGACAAATCATATTTATTTTGTACATAAACTGTGGAAGTCACATATGAGGTAAGTAAAGCTAAATACCAAGAATCCCATTGCGTATGGATCATAATAATTAAATTAGAAACCTAAAAAATAATATAAGACAAGGTATGAGATATGAAAAAATAACATTTAAGGTTAAAAATGATAGAAGAAATATTTAATAGAGGGAAGCAGTCAGACTTGATGCTGAGAAGAGGCAAGGAAAATTTTAGGTATCTTTTGACTTAAGTTCAGGACTTGAGTGATGGGGTAAATGGCAGTAAAGTTTCAAATTCAAGATAAGAAATAGGTTTGAAATAAGGGAGGACATGGACCCTGTTATTCACAATTTGCCTTGTTCTACTTTTCTATTGGAACCCTCAACAAAGTAAGGACTTGGGGATCATTATTGCTGTAAGATGGTGCAGACATTTCCTGGATTTTTATGTGCCACTAACTACACTCAAATTAGACATTTAAAATGAAGAAACTAAGCCCTCATTACATTATATTTCTGGACATACATCTATGATAGCTCAAAAAGTTGGACACAATTGAGTGGCTGAACTGAACTGAACTATGATAGACCAGTTGTTGTTGCTCTTCAAGTTGCTAAGTTGTGTTCAACTCTTTTTGACTCCATGGACTGCAGCACACCAGGTTTTCTTGTCCATCACCAACTTGCAGAGTTTGCCCAAACTCATGTCCATTGAGTCAGTGGTGCCATCCAACCATCTCATCCTCTGTCGTCCCCTTCTCCTCCTGCCTTTATTCTTTTCTGGCATCAGGGTCTTTTCCAACAAGTCAACTCTTTCAAATAAAGTGGCCAAAGTATTGGAGTTTCAGCATTAGTCCTTCCAATGAATGTTCAGGTTTGATTTACTTTAGGAGTGACCGGTTTGATCTCTTTGCTGTCCAAGGGACTCTCAAGAGTCTTCTCCAGCTGTTCAAAACCATCGATTCTTTGGAGCTCAGCTTATTTATGATCCAATTCTCACATCTGTCCATGACAACTGGAAAAACCATAGTTTTAACTAGATGGATCTTTGTCAGCAAAGTAATGTCTCTGCTTTTTAATATGCTGTATAGGTTTGTCATAGCCTTTCTTCCAAGGAGCAACCGTTTTTTTAATTTCATGGCTGCAGTCACACTTCACAGTGATTTTGGATACACCAGTAGTATATTTTTAAAAGCATGCCTTCCAAATTTTACTGAAAATATTTTTGAAAGAATATGTGCTGTGCTTAGTTGCTCAGTCATGTCCAGCTCTTTGTGACCCCGTGGACTGTAGCCCACCAGTCTTCTCTGTACATGGGGATTCTCCAGGCAAAAATACTGGAGTGGGTTGCCATGCCCTGTTCCAAGGGATCTCCCAACCCAGGTTCCCCACATTGCAGGTGGATTCTTTACCAGCTGAGCTACAGGGAAGTTTTTGAAAGACTATACCTGTTACTTAATAGTTATTGACCTCCTAGGTTAAGAAATGCATATATACAGTTATACAAATGCTATATTATACATGCAGTACTTAAGTTCCAAAGAAGAGCAAGGAGAGATAAGAAAGCCTTCCTCAGCAATCAATGCAAAGAAATAGAGGAAAATGATAGAATCTGAAAGACTAGAGATATCTTCAAGAAAATCAGAGATACAAAGGGAACATTTCATGCAAAGATGGGCACAATAAAGGACAGAAATGGTAGGGACCTAAGAGAAGCAGAAGATATTAAGAAGAGGTGGCAAGAATATACAGAAGAACTGTACAAAAAAATCTTCACAAAACAGATAATCATGATGGTGTGATCACTCACCTAGAGCCAGACATCCTGGAATGTGAAGTCAAGTGGACCTTAGGAAGCATCACTATGAACAAAGCTAGCGGAGGTGATGGAATTCCAGTGGAGCTATTTCAAATCCTGAAAGATGACACTGTGAAGGTGCTGCACTCAATATGCCAGCAAATTTGGAAGGCTCAGCAGTGGCCACAGGACTGGAAAATGCAGCTTTCATTCCAGTCACAAAGAAGGACAATGTCAAAGAATGCTCAAACTACCACACAATTATACTCATCTCACACACTAGTAAAGTAATGCTTAAAATTCTCCAAGCCAGGCTTCAGTAATGCATGAACAGTGAACTTCCAGATAGCTGTTCAAGCTGGTTTTAGAAAAGGAAGAGGAACCAGAGATCAATTTGCCAACATCCACTGTATCATCGAAAAAGCAGGAGAGTTCCAGGAAACATCTATTTCTGCTTTATTGACTATGCCAAAGCCTTTGACTGTGTGGATCACAGTAAACTGTGGAAAATTCTGAAAAATCTGGGAATACCAGAGCACCTGACCTGCCTCTTGAGAAATTTATATGCAGGTCAGGAAGCAACAGTTAGAACTGGACATGGAAAAACAGACTGGTTCCAAATTGGGAAAGGAGCACCTCAAGGCTGTATATTGTCACCCTGCTTATTTAACTTATATGCAGAGTATATCATGAGAAATCCTGGGCTGGAAGAAGCACAAGCTAGAATCAAGATTACTGGGAGAAATATCAATAACCTCAGGTTTGCAGATGACCCACCCTTATGGCAGAAAGTGAAGAAGTACTAAAGAGCCTGTTGATGAAAGTGAAAGAGGGGAGTGAAAAAGTTGGCTTAAAGCTCAACGTTCAGAAAACTAAGATATGGCACCTGGTCCCATCACTTCATGGCAAATAGATGGAGAAACTGTGGCTGACTTTATTTTTCTGGGCTCAAAAATCACTGCAGAAGATGAATGGATAAGAAAGCTGTGGTACATATACACAATGGAGTATTACTCAGCTATTAAAAAGAATACATTTGAATCAGTTCTAATGAGGTGGATGACGCTGGAGCCCATTATACAGAGTGAAGTAAGCCAGAAAGAAAAACACCAATACAGTTTACTTACACATATATATGGAATTTAGAATGATGGTAGTGATAAACCTGTACGCGAGACAGCAAAAGAGACACAGATGTATAGAACAGCCTTTTGGACTCTGTGGGAGAGGGAGAGGGTGGGATGGGTTGGCAGAGTGGCAGTGTAACATGTGTGATATCATAAGTGAAACAAATCGCCAGTCCAGGTTTGATGCAGGATGCAGGATGCTTGGGACTGATGCACGGGGATAATCCAGAGAGAGGGTATGGGGCGGGAGAGGGGAGGTGGGGGTCGGGATTGGGAGTTCATGTATACTCGTGGCTGAT
>SJXQ01005959.1:101691-177843 GCA_006408695.1 Aepyceros melampus | reverse complement strand
TAAAAAAACTTTATATATATATATATATATATATATATATATATATATATATAAGAAATATATAAAGAAAGCTGAGCCCCGAAGAATTGATGCTTTTGAACGGTGGTGTTGGAGAAGACTCTTGAGAGTCACTTGGACTGCAAGGAGATCCAACCAGTCCATCCTAAAGGAGATCAGTCCTGGGTGTTCTTTGGTAGGACTGATGTTGAAGCTGAAACTCCAATACTTTAGCCACCTGATTGAAGAGCTGACTCATTTGAAAAGAATGTGATGCTGGGAGATTTTAGGGGCAGGAGGAGAAGGGGATTACGGAAAATGAGATGGTTGGATGGCATCACTGACTCGATGGACATGGGTCTGAGAGGACTCCAGGAGTTGGTGATGGACGGGGCGCCTGGCGTGCTCCAGTTCATGATGTCGCAAAGAGTTGGAGAAAACTGAGCGACTGAACTGAACTGACTTATGCCATATCAATATGGTTTGCTAATACCTCTCAATTGAAGTTTTTAATAAGCCATGGGAAAAGGTTTATGACTTACTGTGATAAAGTATGTCTAGCAGAAGCTAGGAGGATGTCCATTAAAATAAAGCATGATACTATAATCATTGCAGAAACTAGAAAAAATCAAATGAACCAATTAGAATTGATTCAATATGTAACATCCAGAGAAATAACAATGAAAATCTTTAAATCTTTAGACATAGCATACTCATGACTACAAAGAAAATAATATAAAAATATCTATCTTTATAGTTTTATATTTCTTACAATTCCTAATTATAAAAACAAGGAAAATTCTAAAGGTACACAAAGAATTTAAATTATATTTAGAAGGATATTATGGGAAGATTAATTTAGATTTGAACACATTCAAGGTGCATCATCACTACAAATATAATGATGCTGAAGACAGGACCCAGCATGACATCATTTACATATGGTAAATGACATCATTTACATATGGTTTTTTCCACATGTGAAATTGTTTTATTAAACCACGGAAAATACGAAGCACAGATTTTTAAATAAGTCAGATAGCTCTTTGATTTATTTATGATACATAAATATATACCCATCTCTGTTTATACATATATTTAAAACCTATTTATATATGAATGGATATAAATTGATGTATATGGATATAAATTATTTTTATTCATATATAACCATAGAATAAAAATAAAACAAAATAAAAATGATTACTAAAAAACTAAAAAGTTTATCAGATTCAATTCTGACTCCTGAATGCTAGTTATGTGAAACAAAATTATTTCCTATTGCACCATATGTCAAAAATTATAAGTATTTTTGTATGTGAATATTAAATGTGATTTCTTAGACCAAACTGCTATGTTTACAAATAAAGAAAACACTTTAGTTGATTGATAATTTTGTATTATTGCAAATATATTTGATTTCTAATATAGTAAATAGACATTAGGTGGTAGCTGAAATTTCTCTCCTTTGATTAATTGTTTTATTTTGATTATACCCTGTTATGAGTAAACACACATAGATTATGAGGGGTCACAACACTATTTTTAAAAGAAAAATCATTTAAAATGATTATTTTAATTAAAAATGCAAAATTCAATGAATAATTGTATAAACGTAGCAAATGTTACTGAAAAGAATATCTGCATTTTGTTGCAAGATTTTATCTTGCCAGATATATTTCTAATATATTCATGATTCATATTTATTTTTCAAAATTCTAACTGACAGCATCATTCTCATGACTTTAAATAAAAGGAAATTATGGACCTACTAAAGGGACTTATTTGTATTTATAAAGCTGACAATATTATTCTCTTTATTTAAATGTTTTGCTTGAGTGCTTCAGCTTTTAGAAGTGTATGTTTCATCTGAAGTCACTTCTGGTCATGGGTCCTGTCATCTAAATCTTTATCTCAAAGAGTATTCAGAAAGAGCCCTGAACAACAAGAAATAAAGCTACTTTTTAGTCAGATAAACACTAGCTTCAAGAGAGCTTTATTTTTCGGGGAGGAGGGTAAGATTAAACAGTGGCAAAATGAGATGCATTGAATAGTTATTGAATCATTGTCTCCCTAGGTAACCCTAGGTAATCACTCCCAGAGGGCTTTATTAAGTTGAATTGAGGGGCTGAAAAAGACTCAGCCTCATTTTTTATATCTTCATAATCCCCAGCTTCCTTTCTCCTAACAAATATTTCTCTAAACATGTGTCCATTATTTTATAGATGGAAATTAGAGACATTAAACAAGTATTAAGGGCTTCTCTCCCAGTTCAGGCAGTAAAGAACCGCCTGCAATGAAGGAATCCTCCTGCAGTGCCGGAGATCTAGGTTCAATTCCTGGATCCCAAAGATCCCCTGGAGAAGGAAATGGCAACCCACTTGAGTATTCTAGCATGGAAAATCCCATCGACAGAGAAGCCTGGCAGGCTACAGTCCATGGGGTCACAAGAGTTGGGCACGACTTAGCGACTAAACCACCAAACAGATATTCTGCAGTAAAAAATAATAACACCTAAGTTTAATGATAATAAAATTGAGTGAAAGTGTGAGTTTCTCACTGGTCACTAAATCACGTTTAATAAACTTGTAATCTATGTGTGGTGTGAAACTATCAAAGTTCTTGAGATGAAATATCCCTTTGCTCTTCCAATTGATTTGCTCTGCACAACTCTTTGTAAATATAGCATATCTTCCATGGTGGATTCATGCTGATGCATGGCAAAACCAATATAATATTGTAAAATAATTAACCTCCAATTAAAATGAATGAATTTATATTTAAAAAATAAAATACAAAAAATAAATTGGATAAATAAATAAATATAGTATATCTTTAAATAAGTGATTTTGTAAATATTTCTGTTTTAAAAGTAAAGCTAAAAGGCACAGAATGCTGTATTGTAACTTGAAATGAATTTCAGTTCATTTGCTCAGTCATGTCCGACTCTTTGCAACACCATGAACTGCAGCACGCCAGGCCTCCCTGTCCATCACCAACTCCCAGAGTCTACTCAAACCCATGTCCTCTGAATCTGTGATGCCATCCAACCGTCTCATCCTCTGTCGTCCCCTTCTGCTCCTGCCCTCAATCTTTCCCAGTATCATGGTCTTTTCAAATGAGTCAGCTCTTCACATCAGGTGGCCAAAGTATTGAAGTGTCAGCTTCAGCATCAGTCCTTCCAATGAACACCCAGGACTGATCTCCTTTAGGATGGACTGGTTGGATCTCCTTGCAGTCCAAGTGATTTTCAAGAGTCTTCTCCAACACCACAGTTCAAAAGCATCAATTCTTTGGTGCTCAGCTTCCTTATAGTCCAACTCTCACATCCATACCTGACCACTGGAAAAACCATAGCCTTGATTAGACAGATATTTGTTGGCAAAGGAATGTCTCTGCTTTTTAATATTTTGTCTAGGTTTGTCATAACTTTCCTTCCAAGGAGTAAGTGTCTTTTAATTACATGGCTGCAATTACCATCTGCAGTGATTTTTGAGCCCAGAAAAATTAAGTCAGCCACTGTTTCCACTATTTCCCCATCTACTTGCCATGAAGTGATGGGACCAGATGTCATGATCTTAGTTTTCTGAACGCTGAGCTTTAAGCCAACTCCCCTCTTTCACTTTCATCAACAGGCTCTTTAGTACTTCTTCGCTTTCTGCCATAAGGGTGGTATCATCTCATATCTGATGTTATTGATATTTTTCCCAGTAATCTTGATTCCAGCTTGTGCTTCCTCCAGCCCAGCATGAACTCTGCATATAAGTTAAATAAGCAGAGTGACAATATACAGCCTTGACATACTCCTTTTCCTATTTGGAACCAGCTTGTTTTCCATGTCCAGTTCTAACTGTTGCTTCCTGACCTACATATAGGTTTCTCAAGGGGCAGCTCAGGTGATCTGCTATTCCCATCTTTTTCAGAATTTTCCACAGTTTGTTGTGATCCACACAGTCAAAGGCTTTGGCATAGTCATAAAGCAGAAGTAGATGTTTTTTCTGGAACTCTCTTGTTTTTTCGATGATCCAGTGGATGTTGGCAAATTGATCTCTGGTTCCTCTTCCTTTTCTAAAACCAGCTTGAACATCTATCTGGAAGTTCACTGTTCACGTGTTGCTGAAGCCTGGCTTGGAGAATTTTAAGCATTAGTTTTCCAGTGTGTGAGATGAGTGTAATTGTGCAGTACTTTGAGAATTCTTTGGCATTGCTTTTCTTTGGGACTGGAATGAAAACTGACCTTTTCCAGTCCTGTGGCCACTGCTGAGTTTTCCAAATGTGCTGGCATATTGAGTGCAGCACTTTCACAGAATCATCTTTTAGGATTTCAATTACTCAACTGGTATTCCATCACCTCCACTAGCTTTGTTTGTAGTGATGCTTCCTAAGGTCCACTTGACTTCATATTCCAGAATGTCTGGCTCTAGGTGAGTGATCACACCATCGTGATTATCTGGGTCATGAAGCTCTTTTTTTGTACAGTTCTTCTCTGTATTCTTGCCACCTCTTCTTAATATCTTCTGCTTCTCTTAGGTCCTTACCATTTCTGTCCTTTATTGTGCCCATCTTTGTATGAAATGTTCCCTTGGTATCTCTAATTTTCTTGAAGAGATCACTAGTCTTTCCCTTTCTATTGTTTTCCTCTATTTCTTTGCATTGATCCCTGAGGAAGGCTTTCTTATCTCTCCTTGCTATTCTTTGGAAGTCTGCATTCAGATGCTTATATCTTTCCTTTTCTCCTTTGCTTTTCACTTCCCTTCTTTTCACAGCTATTTGTAAGGCCTCCTCAGACAGCCATTTTCTTTTTTGCATTTCTTTTTCTTGTGGATGGTCTTGATTTCTGTCTCCTATACAATGTCATGAACCTCCATCCATAGTTCATCAGGTACTCTGTCTATCAGATCTAGTCCTTTAAATATATTTCTCACTTCCACTGTATATTCATAGGGATTAGATTTAGGTCATACCTGAATGGTCTAGCAGTTTTTTCCACTTTCTTCAATTTCAGTCTGAATTTGGCATTAAGGAGTTCATGATCTGAGCCATAGTCTCCCAGTCTTGTTTTTGCTGACTGTGTAGAGCTTCTCCTTCTTTGGCTACAAAGAATATAATCAATTTGATTTCAGTGCTGACCATCTGATGATGTCCATGTGTAGAATTTTCTCTTAAGTTGTTGGAAGAGGGTGTTTGCTATGACCAGTGCATTCTCTTGGCAGAACTCTTTGCCCTGCTTCATTCTGTACTCCAAGGCCAAGTTTGCCTGTTACTCCAGGTGTTTTTTGTCTTCCTACTTTTGCATTCTAGTCCCCTATAATGAAAAGGGCATCTTTTTTGTGTGTTAGTTTTAGAAGGTCTTTAGGTCTTCATAGAACTGTTCAACTTGAGCTTCTTCAGCATTACTGGTTGGGTCATAGACTTGGATTACAGTGATATTGAATGGTTTACCTTGGAAATGAATAGAGTTCACTCTGCCGTTTGTGAGTTTGCATCCAAGTACTGCATTTTGGACTCTTTTGTTGACTATGATGGCTACTCCATTTCATCTAAGGGATTCCTGCCCATAGTAGTAGATATAATGGTCATCTGAGTTAAATTCACCCATTCCAGTCCATCTTAGTTCACTAATTCCTAGAATGTCAATGTTCACTCTTGTCATCTCCTTTTGACCACTTCATGAAGGGCATGGTGAGCCTGCCACCAGGCAACTGGTTATTCACACCAAAGATTGGTTCCATATGAGGTCTTGGCACTGTTCTTTGATGCTCTCAGGCTGATTAACCTTTGTGAACTCAAGTCCATGTGTTGAGCTCATGAGTAATCTACCTCCCTGCTATCAGGGCCACCTTATTCAGGAGCTCTGGACAAAGACAAGAGAGGCTGGGGGAAGTAACTGCTATTACAGAACTGGCCAACTGGCCAATACATTTTGATGTATTTGATCATCAAAATCTTCCTCTTCTTAGGTCACCCACTGAGGGACCTTCTATGGAACACAAATTTCTTCACTTTTTTGCCAGTCAGAGATGCCAAACTACATACTTTTTCCCTAAATATGTCTGTCACCAATTTTTCAATCATGTTCCTTTTAAATCCCTGATATTTCAGCCATTCCATGGGCCACAGCCCATGAATCAGTGGACAATCACATTTCTGGCCATTTCTCCTGCAGAATAAAGTGGCTAATCAAATGCACTGCTTTGAGAAGATTTTCCCTTCACCAGGTCCTTCAGGGATGTTCCAAAATGGGGCTGTGATCCTACAGATGTCAGCTTCTTTTCTACAGAACCATCTGCAAACCATCTACAAATCCTGGTGTCTCTTCTGCTCTGTCAACTGATCTTAGTTACTGCCTATGAAGTCATAACTGCAAGCTGGCAGGAGAAGATGGTGCAGCAGGAGTAGAGATCATGGGTATCTGGGCCACTCTTCATGTAACATACTCATACCTTCAGGGTCTTTTCAGGCTCTGTTACATATATACCACTTCGATTTGATGAAGGAATGTGGCTGTGCACATGCAACTTTATGACTTGGAAGGAGATCAACCCTGGGATTTTGGAAGGAATGATGCTAAAACTGAAGCTCCAGTACTTTGGCCACCTCGTGCGAAGAGTTGACTCATTGGAAAAGACCCTGATGCTAAGAGGGATTGGGGGCAGGAGGAGAAGGGGACAACTGAGGATGAGATGGCTGGATGGCATCACGGACTTAATGGACATGAGTCTGAGTGAACTTCGGGAGTTGGTGATGGACAGGGAGGCCTGGCGTACTGCGATTCATGGGGTCGCAAAGAGTCGGACACGACTGAGCGACTGAACTGAACTGAACTGAGGTCAGATAATGCTCAGTTCCTGAAGAGACTATCAGGTCACATGGAATCCTAGTGGCCCATCAATCAGCATTCAGTCTCTAAGGCCCAGTTGCAGACCAAGAGCTGTTTCTCAAAAGAAGGATACATATCTGCAGAGAATAGCGGGGATTTGCAGTAAGATCCTAAGGTTTGCATTACTCTCCAGCTGAGGGGCCGAGACAGAATCCACACAGTATTTCTGTGTTCTGCTGACACCACTGAGTCTGTTGAGCCATAATCCTGATGTGGTGAGCAACTTGCACAGCAGCTTGGACCTGCTGCAGAGTCTTCTCTTGTTCTGGGCTCTACTCAAAACTAGCAGCTTTTCTGTTCATTTGGGGAAAGGGCTGGAATAATATAACCAGATGGACTCCATTGCCTCCAAAGACCCAGAGGCCCACTAGGCACTGTGCCTCATTTTTGGCTGTTGGGTGGCCCAGATGCCACAGCTTCTAGGAACACTAGCCTCTCCAATCTTTCTAAGTCTTTGAATTCCTTCCTCTACATTAAACCAAGATGGGTCGGGCATTTCCAACTCGCTCACTGTGGGCACCTTGTTTCAGCCACACAACTAAACAAACCATTAGAGCCCTTCCTGACTTCTTGAGCTGAAACATTGAACATAAATCTCTGTGTAGTGAGCCTGTGTTATTCATTATATCCAACTCTGTATTTCTAACATTAGTGTCCTGTACCCTAATTATCCATTTACACATGTGGTCTTTGACTTTTGTCTGTATAAGTTAGAAGCCAAGTAGTTCTTTCGAAGTGTAACATGTCTACTCATAAGTCTTATAGTGTACCTCAACTTTAGGGAACTGCAATGACTTGTGTCCAGCTATTGGTCTTGATGCAAAGTGCGATGCTGGCCATGAGTTCTGAGAAGATTCAACAGCGCTTTGCATGGCAACTGTCCCAGAGGACGCCAATAGAGTCTGTTCCCTTCCCCCTCAGGCCAAAATGGAAAGAAATATATGATTGTGGGTAAAGAGGTCAGTACCACTGGGGGTAGGGAACCCACTTCTGTAGATGAGGAAACTACTACTGCTGGGG
Source organism: Aepyceros melampus (assembly GCA_006408695.1). NCBI lineage: Eukaryota > Metazoa > Chordata > Mammalia > Artiodactyla > Bovidae > Aepyceros > Aepyceros melampus. Next base: position 169,946 of record SJXQ01005959.1, on the reverse strand, counting down.
ATGAAGGACCTTCTTCCACTGACAGAGAAAATTCATGAGAATTCAAAGGTCATTGTCCCCAGTTTCACCAGGGTCCTCCCATTTAGTTCTATGTCAACATACAAGATTCCCTTCTAAGAACTGCTTTTCCATTTCTACCCCTTATGTGGCTACTGGATATTTCTTTAATTAATTTCTACATGAATCAGCATAAGTCACCTTCTATTTCTTACAAGTAAGATATATCTGATATCTTGTTTCACTTCTATATTTGACATAGATTGATATAGATATATCAATACCAGGTTCATATATTCTAAACTGTTTTATAAGTGGAAGTGTTACAAAATTCATCATGTAAGTAGAACACAGTTTCTTATTTATGCATTATTTTTCTTTTTCTAATTAAGAAGTAGTATGTGTCTGGAATATTGGCTTAAATTTAATCAGTAGCCATTTGTTTTTTGACAATTCTGAACAAATCAGATCTCAAACAAATCAGATCTCTAAGAGCTACAACCATGCATACCCTGCAGTAATAATTTCTCCACATGTTTAATACTGTGTAGGCAGCCACAGAACTCCTAATATGCGATGGAAAAGTGTGTGTGTCTTGAAAACACATGCTCAGCATAATTAAAGACATTGGTAAAATATTTGAATATTCATGATTCTTTAACATCAGTACCAATGATACAGATGCTACTTCATAATTTACTTTGGCCATATTATGGATTATGTAGAAAGGGAAATCTTATATTTAAGTCAAATGTGCAAAATGATTTGCAAAACACAGATATTGATAGTTACAAGCCCTTAACCATATGTTTTATTTTTTCATATTTTATTTTTTATTATTATTATTTTTTAACTTTACAATGTTGTATTGGTTTTGCCATACATCAACATGAATCTGCCACGGATGTACATGTGTTCCCAATCCTGAACCCCCCTCTTTCCTCCCTCCCCATACCATCTCTCTGGGTCATCCCAGTGCACCAGCCCCAAGCATCCTGTATCCTGCATCAAACCTAGACTGGCAATTCATTTCTTATATGATATTATACATGTTTCAATATCATTCTCCCAAATCATCCCACCCTCTCCCTCTCCCACAGAGTCCAAAAGACTGTTCTATACATCTGTGTCTCTTTTGCTGTCTCGAATACAGGGTTATCATTACCATCTTTCTAAATCTCATATATATGCATTGCTGCTGCTGCTGCTAATTCACTTCAGTCGTGTCCGACTCTATGCGACCCCAGAGACGGCAGCCCACCAGGCTCCCCTGTCCCTGGGATTCTCCAGGCAAGAATACTGGAGTGGGTTGCCATTTCCTTCTCCAATGCATGAAAGTGAAGTCGCTTAGCCATGTCCAACTCTTAGTGACCCCATGGACTGCAGCCTACCAGGCTCCTCCATCCATGTGATTTTTCAGGCGAGAGTACTGGAGTGGGGTGCCATTGCCTTCTCCATATATGCATTAGTATACTGTATTGGTGTTTTTCTTTCTGGCTTACTTCACTCTGTATAATTGGCTCAAGTTTCTAGAACAGCAACTTCCCGGATGCCAAACTGTAAACTACCGTGAATTCATTTCTTCAAAAATCACTGGATGAGTGACTATGATGTGCCAGGCACCATGCTATCCATTGGAAATACAGCAGTGAACAAAAGAGGTACAATCTGTCATGCAACTCATATTCTAGTAAGGTGTGACAGATAGTATAAAACAAATTTCATAATAGATAAGAGTGCTGATTATGTATATATGCAATAGTTAGCTTATCTATTGGCCTATCTATGATAAAACATGAATATCAGTAAAGTTGTTTCTGTAAAGGTGAGATTAAAGGAGATAGATAAATACAATCAGAAACGGAGCCATATGGAAATCTGGGAAAAGAGCATTATATAGACACAGAATGTATGATATTCTGAATCAGGAAAAAAAATAATGTATATAAGGAAAGATATTACTGTGACTAAAATACAGTAACGAAAGAAAGATGTAATAGGAGATGAAAGTAGTCAAATGGGGATTCATATGCCTCAAGTGTAGTGGGCCATGGATGAAACTTAGACTTTATTTTGATCACTGCATGCTCAGTTGCTCAGTTGTGTTCTATTCTTTGTGAACCTTTTGACTGTAGCCTGCCAGGGTCCTCTGTCCATGGGATTTTTTAAAGCAAGAATACTGGAGTGGGTTGCCATTTTCTTCTTCAGGAGACCTTCCCAACCCAGGGATTGAACCTGCGTCTCTTGCATCTCCTGAATTGCCGGTAGGATCTTTATCTGCTGAGCCATCAGAGAAGTCGATGAATGCTGAGCAAGTCATTAATTGAATTTATGACGTGTGTTCTGTAGTGCTCATCATGAAGGAATAGATTTCTAGTCCTCTGAATTTCTTTCATAACGGCCACTATGTTGCCCTTTATCTTAGTGGTCTATTTACTAATTTATTACTTTTCCTTAAGTCCCACTAAGAATATATAAGGATGTTGGTTATCCCTCATTCTCTATAACATTTAATGTTTCAACCTTTGTTAATTTTAGTCATTCTTTGATAGAAGTAATTGCATATATTATAATTTTAATTCATATTTCCTTGTTGACTAGAGAGGCTGAGCAAGTTTTTGTGTGTTTTTTGGCTATTTGTGTATCTTTATTGTGAAATGTATATCCAAGGTTTTTTTTTTTTTTTCCATTCTTATATTTATTATTATTGATTGTTACTGCTATTTAGTTGCTAAGTTGTATCCAACTCCTTGCCACCACATAAAGAGCAGCACACCAGGCTTCCCTGTCCCTCACTATCTTCCTGAGTTTGCTCAAACTCATGTCCACTGAGTCAGTGATGCCATCCAGTCATCTCATCTTCTGCTGCCCCCTCCTCCTCTTGCTCACGATGTTTCCCAATATCACAGTCTTTTCCAATGGGTTGGCTCTTCACATCAAGTGGCCAAAGTACTGACTGTAAAGGTTAATTACATATTTTAGACACATATCTCTAATATCTGTATTCATCTAATCTATCATATTATACACACATTAATATGTGGGAATTCTGCTAGATTTCAATGTATCATATTTACTTATTTATGTTTAATACTTTAGTGTTTCTTCATAAAGTCTTTGCCTACATTCAGGTTGCAAAGATATTTATATTTTCTTTTAGAAATCTTATATTTTCAGCTTCATGTTGATGCATATCTTAAATTAATTTCTGTGACTGGTATAATGTAGAGATAGCAGTGCATTTTTTTTTTCTAAAGTTATCTAGCTTTTTCAGCTCCATTAGTTGCAAAAGGCTTTTAATTCTCCATTGAATAGGTTTCCTATTTTTGTTAAGTTTAATACTAAGTGTTTTTGGTGCTTTTGTAAATGGAATTGTTGGTACCTTTTAAACTGAAAATCAATAGCTTACTTGAAATTCCAGAGCTGTGGACATCTATTTCCACTTAACTGGGAAAAGTATGTCATGCACAGCTACCCACAAAGACAGGAGAGCTATAACATGCACTTTTTTTTTTTCAGAAATGCTCACTCTGAATCAAATTGTGATTTTTACTTTAAAGAATATAAGATTAACGTGTAGTAGATAGAGACTTTCAAGATGTGGCACCATATCTCAAAGTCACCTTCAATTCCTGTTTTCTTCTCAAGACTATTCAACTGGAGTAATTTTCCACCATTCCTCCCTCTCCTATGGCACTACAACACCTAAACCCCATTCTTGAAGAAATGCTTTGCTAGTTCCCTTTAAAGGAAAAGCATCTTGCTGTAATAAATATCCTAATTCACACAATATCTACTGTAACTTAAACATATTTTAAACACAAAATTGAATGTTTGTTGTGTACATTAATGTTAGTATCTTTATAATTATTTTGATCATATGCTAAAGTAAGTAAGTATTCTTAATTACTTGCATCAGAGCTATTATTTCTTAATCATGATACTATCTTCATGTATTTCATATCCTGTACTTTTAATTTACAAGTGGGTTTTTAACCAAATTATCATAATTTTATTTATCTATCCTCTTTGATTATGCCTTCATATATTGACCATGGGCTTAGACATGTGACTTGCTTTGGCCAGTGGGACAAAACAAATATAATTCAGGTAGCATCTTCAAAAAAAACACTTGCATACTTTAATTTCTTCACTTGCTCCTCTGCCTTTGCTATGCAAATATACTCAGGCTAGCCTGGTGATGAAATACCAGAAACGTTAGTAGAGCCAAGTTTCCCCAGTTGAAGCCGTGTCATCCCAGCCAAACAAGAATAAATTCTTCAGCTGACTGCAGACGTGTAGGCCAACTCAGATAAGATTAAAGAAACCTGGATCTTATCATTAGAAATGTTTAAATGTCTGGTTGTTGTCTGAAGCACAACATTGACCACACAATTTTTGATGCAGAAAAAAAAAGAAAAACCTGATTGACTTTTCTCAGAAGGCAAATGAAGTCATTATTCAAATACCCCCAAATCCATTAATATTCACTTATGAACATAGGTGTAAAATGTAAAAAAAAAAAAAAATCTATGTAAAAGTTGAATTCAGCAGTCAAGTAATGCAAGGATGGCTTGCTATAACACATTAAGAGAAAACAGAAGGAAATTCATGACTGATTCAATACATGCCAATAAAAATATTTAATTGAACTGAATTTTCAATCATGAAAACAAATATCACTTAGAAATATAAGTGAAGCCTACTGAAAACATATTAATTAACATCCCCAATGAAGTCAAGAAGAAAGACAAAAGTGCTCCCTAGAATTGCTCTGATTAAATGTCATATTAGGGATTGTAGCTAACCCATTCAGATGAAAATGATTGCACAGTGGACTAAGTGATATATGAATCAATAAAGAAAGTAAAAATGTCCTTATTTGAAAATATAATATTCTGTCACAAAAATCTGACTCTTTGTGACCCCATGGACTGTAGTTTGCAAGGCTCTTCTGTTCCTGGGATTCTCCAGGCAAGAATACTGGAGTGGGTAGCCATTTCATTCTCTAGGGGATCTTTCTGACCCAAGGATCACATCAGCTCTCCTGCATTGCAGGCAGATTCTTTACCCCTTGAGGTACCAAGGAAGCCCCACAAAAATGTGAATGAATGTATAAAGTTTAGTAATTAATAAAATAAAATTTCATCTGTTAGCTGCTTAAAAATCAGCATGAAATAATCTATGACACTATGATATATCCTTAACACTCAAAGATTATTCACAGCAGAAGGAATAATCATAACAACCTTAACATTCTAATTCAACATTGACTCATCACAATGACATCAGCTAAGCCATTTTGGTTATTGCATGTGGACACATTTTGTAGAAAAACAGTCATTTAGAGATTAAAAAGCAAAGTGAAGTGAAAGTTGCTCAGTCATGTCTGACTCTTTGCGACCCCATGGACTATATCCTGCCAGGCTCCTCTGTCCATGGAATGGGTAGCCATTCCCTGGGGGCTCAGATCATAAAGAATCCTCTTGTAATGTGGTAGACCTGGGTTCAATCCCTGGGTTGGGAAGATCCCTGGAGAAGGGAACAGCTAACCACTACAGTATTCTGGCCTAGAGAATTCCATGGACAGAGGAGCCTGGCAGGCTGTAATAGTCCATGCGGTAGCAAAGAGAGAACATGACTGAGTGACTTTCACTTCATTTCACTTTCTGTTTGGAGGTTGAAGTGGTGGTATTTACAAGTTCACCAGAGAAGATCATTTTCAACCATTTGACAAGTAGTCAACTGATTTTTTTTTAAAGCTAGTACAAATGTATCAATTCCTACCATCTGAATGTCAACATTGAGCTATAATAGTTAATAATTGTTGAGTGCTTGTTATGTGGTAATGATATTCTAAGCATTTTATAATTATTACCTCATTTAATTATTATAATAAGCTTATGAGTAGACATTATTATTTCTATTTTATAAAGAAGCAATCAATTTTTCAGTGATTCTTTTTTCCAAGGTTAAACATAATGTTAGGATTCGGACAGACATATTCTGGATGAACCCAGTTTCTTTACTTTTGACTTTGACGTTTTATATAAACTTAAAATTTAAAGTTGAAAAGTCTATGAGGAAAATTATGTTACTTTATCTAAATATTTTTAGATGCACAAAAATATGTTGTTATTATGGGAGATACTTGTCAGTATTTTAAAGACTTTAGTTATATATAAAGACAAACCTAGAGAGCATATTAAAAAGCAGAGACATCATTTTGCTGACAGAGGATGGAATAGTCAAAGCTATGGTTTTTCCAGTAGTCACATCTGGCTGTAAGAGCAGACCAAAAAGAATGCTGAGCACTGAAGAATTGATGCTTTCAAATTATGGTGCTGGAGAAGACTATTGAGGGCCTTTTGGACAGTAAGGAGATCAAACCAGTCAATCCTCTAGGTAATCAATCCTGAATATTCACTGGAAGAACTGATGCTGAAGCTCCAATACTTTGGGCACCTGATTTGAAGAGCTCACTCACCAGAAAAAGCCTTGATGCAGGAAAAGATGGAGGGAAAGAGGAGGAGGGGGCCACAGAAGATGAGATGGTTGGATGGCATCACTGACCCAATAGACATGAATTGGAGCAAATTTTGGGATATATTAAAGAACAAGGAAGGCTGGTGTCCTGCAGTTCATGGAGTCACAAGAATCAGACATGGCTTAGTGACTGAGAAGCAATAACAAAAACAAACTAAATGAACTCTTACAAAACTTTTACAAGCTACTTGAGTGAATAATGAAAAACAAAATAGAGCCAGGATAACTTTTGAGATGGAGGAGAAAATGATAGAATTTGATCCATTGAAGAATAAAATTAAGTTATAACATTTAAATCTAGTAATACTAACACAGGGATACATACTTCAACTAGTGACATTTGATTCCTTTTTAAAGCAGCATTACAAATCAGTAGGTCATTTGGGACTCTTCCTTAAATCACTAAGTTTTGCTGAAAGAACTATTTGTTTATATTAAAAAAAAATTAAGCTAGTTTCCTACTTCATACCAAACCTTACTAAACATTGCCATTATATTGAAGAAACACTAAAATTATAAAAAAATAATTTGGGCATATCTTCTGACTATGATATAAGCAAGGATTTCTTAGGTATATCACAATGCCCCCAGACTTTCAAATTTAATATATTTATATCATATTTAATATAATTATATTTATATTATATTTAATATAATTATATTTAATATATTAATAGTAATAATTATTCAGCATGATAAAAAGAAAATTGAAGAACAAGACACAGTTCAGAGTAACTGCTTTTAATGTCTACCACCAATAAAGGAATATCCAGGAATACTAAGGTGTCTTAAAATGATCAAAGCAAGCATTCTCTCTAAGATAGAAACAAGACAAAGATACTACTCTTTCCACTTTTATTCAACATAGTTTTGGAAATCATAGCCCCAGCAATCAAAGAAGTGAAAGAAATAAATCCAAATTGGAAAGGAAGACATGAAATTTTCACTATTTGCACATGACATGACACTATACTTAGAAAATCCTAAGATATTACCAGGAAACTATTGGAGCTCATCAATGAATTCAGGATACAAAAAAGTTTCAGGATACAAAATTAATATACAGAAATCAGTTGCATTTTCATACCCTAAGAGCAAAATATTGGAAAGAGAAATTAAGGAAATAATCCATATACGATTGCATCAAAAAGAATGAAATATCTAGGAATAAGGCAAAGGAGCTGTACTCTGTAAACTAAACAGTGCTGATAAAAGAAATCGAGAATGACACAAAACAGATGGGAAGATATACCATATTCTTCGATTGGAAGAATGAATATTGTTAAAATGACCACATTACCAGGCAATCTGCATATTCAGTGCAATTCCTGTCAAATTACTAGTGGCATTTATCACAGAACTAAACCATTTTTTTTTTCTTAATGTGTATAGAAATATAAAAGGCCCTGAAGAGCCAGAGCAGTCTTGATAAAGGAGAATGAAGCTGGAAGAATGAGTCTCCCTGACTTCAGACTATACTAACAAAGCAATAGTAATTAAAACAATGTGGTGCTGACACAAAACTAGACACTAGGAAGCAAAGAAAGAAATCCATGCACTTACGGTCAATAAATCTACAATAAAGGAAGCAAGAGTATACAGTGGAGAAAAGACAGTTTTGTTAGTATGTGGTGCTGGGAAAATTGGACAGTTAAGTGTAAAAGAATTAAATGAATTAATTCAGATAACAACATATACAAAAATAAACTCAAAATGGATTAAAGACCTAAAGGTAAGACCAGATACTATAAAACTCCCAGAAAAAAACACAGAACAGTCTTTGACATAAATTGCAACAGTATTTTTTTGGATCTATTTCGTGAGTAATGGAAGCAAAAATAAACAAATTGAACTTAGTCAGCTTTAAAAGCTTTTATACAGCAAACGAAACCATAACACAACAAAAAGACAATCTGTGGAATGGGAGAAAATATTTGTAAATGATGTGACTGACAATGAATTAATATTCAAAATGTACAATTGTTCATAAAATTCAATATCAAAAAAGCAAACAACTCAATCAAAAAATGGGCAGTAGACCTAAATACACATTTTTTCAAAGAATACATACAGGTCAAAATCAAATTTACAATGAGTTTTCACCTCACTCTGATCAGAATGACTATCATCAGAAAGTCTATAAATAGCATGCGGAGAGGGTGTGGAGAAAAAGAACTCTCCTACCCTGCTGGTGGGAATGCAAACTGTTACAATCACTAGACACCATGGTATGGAGGTTCCTTAAAAACTAAAAATACTGTCACCATATGATCTCACTCCTGGGCAAATATTTGGAGAAAACTATAATTCAAAGACATACATTTAGCCCATTGTTCACAGCAGTACTATTTACAATAGCCAAGACATGGAAGGAACTTAAATGTCCATTGAAAGATGAATGGATAAGAACATGATACAAACATACAGATGAGGATGCAGGCACAAAATGGAATTTTACTCAGTTATAAAAAAATGAAATACAATTTTCAGCAACATGAATGGACCTAGAGATTATCATACTAAGTCAGTCAGAGTCAAATATCATATATCACTTAAATGTGGAATCTAAAAGTGATACAAATAAACTTATTTAAAAATAAGGAATAGAATACAGAAATAGACCCATAGACGTAGAAATAGAAAACAGACATTGTTATCAAAGGGGAACAGGGGAGAGAGATAAATTGAGTTTGGGCCTAACAGATATACACCACTCTATACAAAATGCACAAACAACAAAAAACCTACTACACAACACAGAAAGCTGTATTCACTATTTCTTAATAACTTACAACAGAGGAAGAGAATACAAATATATGTTTGTGTGTGTGTACATGACTAATACACTTTGCTATACATCTGAAGCTAACAAAAAACTGTAAATCAACTATGGTGGTGGTTTAGTTGCTAAGTCATGTCTGACTCTTACAACCCCATGGACTGTAGCCCACCAGGCTCCTCTGTCCATGGGATTCTCCAGGCAAGAATACTGGAGTGGGTTGCCATTTCCTTCTCTAGGGGATCTTCCCGACCCAGGAATTGAACCCGGGTCTCCTGTACTGCAGGCAGATTCTTTACCAATTGAGCTATGAGGGAAGCCCTCATAGCCCTCATAGCTCAATAGTATATACTTCAATTTTAAAAAAAGATCGGCATATAGCTGATTTAGAATTAATATTTTTTAAAATTAATTTTTACTTTTTAGCTTGTTTTGCTTTACAATACTGTATTCATTTTGCTATACATTGAGATGAATCAGCCACGAGTGTACATGAACTCCCACTTCTGACCCCCACCTCCCCCCTCCCACCCCACACCATCTCTCTGGATTATCCCCGTGCATCAGTTCCAAGCATTCTGCATCCTGCATCCTGCATCAAACCTAGACTGGCGATTCGTTTCACTTATGATATCATACATGTTACACTGCCACTCTCCCAAATCATCCCACCCTCTCCCTCTCCCACAGAGTCCAAAAGGCTGTTCTATACATCTGTGTCTCTTGTGCTGTCTTGTGTACAGGTTTATCATTACCATCTTTCTAAATTCCATATATATGTGTAAGCAAAAAATGTAATATAAGTTAAATAATAACATAAAAATTCACCTCACTTAGTAATCAGAGAAATGTAAACTTAAGAAGCAAAAATTGCCATTTTACAACTCATAGACAATATTAAAATCTAATGATAAGATGAGGAACAAAAGAAACTGATAGTGCTATGAACGAGTACAACCGTTTTCAAAAATAATCTGATAAAGTCTAAAAATCTTTAAGGGAGAATGCAATTACGGGGAAGAAAACAAAGACATAGGCCACGTGTGTCTCTCTATGACACTGAAAACATGCAAGAGGGGTCTACTCATTGTATGGGTGCAGAAATATGTATTAAACTCATAAACACATACACAGAAGGACAAACATAAACTTAACGTTGGTGCCTTACACTGAGGAAGCTGGAGGTAAATGCCACTGGCAGGACACCAACAGCCTAACACCATCTATAATGAAGTGAAGTGAAGTCGCTCAGTCGTGTCCGACTCTTTGCGACCCCATGGACTGTATAGCCCACCAGGCTCCTCTGTCCATGGGATTCTCCAGGCAAGAATACTGGAGTGGGTTGCCATTTCCTTCTCCACGGCATCTTCCTGACCCAGGGATTGAACCCAGGTCTCCCACATTGCAGGCAGGTGCTTAACCTCTGAGCCACCAGGGAAGCAAGCATCTATAATACTGATAAGAAAATCTAATAATATGATGGGTATGAATACATTTGTTATCTTTATCTTTAAACACATATTCATGGTAAAATGTTTAAATATAATCACATTTTTTAAAAAATAGCCATTACATTTTTGACTGAACAAAAATAATTGAGCCCCTCATTTGTCTCAGTTAGACTTTGAGTTCACTTTGCCCAAAGGGTAGTGTGTATGGTTCAGGCCAGTAGGGAAGATGGGTGGAGAAGGGTAAGAAGATAAGCTGTAAAAACATAAAAATATATTATATGTTAGGTGCTAAGTGGAAAAATATATAAAACAGAGATAAGGAGCCAGAGCTTAATAAAGAATATTGTCTGTGCAAAGAGAAACTTTGTGGTAAAAATTTCATTTTTATAAATGAAGAAGTGAGTGAGGGGAAAGTTTGGGGGAGATGGTTTGGATAAAGAGAACAGCAACAGCAAGGGTTTTGAAGAGGAAATGTTTGTCATTTTCAAGAAACAGGAATCTGAAAAAGGCCAGTGTGGCAAAAATGATTACATGCCACCTCTTAGAAATCATTTCCAAATTTTAAAATTGTCACTAATAATGAAAAAACACACCACATTTAAAGTTCTTTAAAAAATAATAATAGAAACATAAAATATGCAGCTTATTGTAACCACAGGAATTTCATTTTGTGAAACAATTTGGTATTTTATTTTCCCCTAAACAAATAAGAAGCATCTTACTATGTTTTCACTGTATTTTTATGTGATATATAAGAAAAAGACTTTACCAAAAATTTACTGTTTAAAGTCAGTATGTTAGCTGTTCATTCAAACTTTGTTATAAAAATATAACCAGTAGGTGCTAAAAATGCACTAATGAAAATTCACCCCAAATCAGTTTGTATGCATGTATTTTAATGAAATTAAGCAGCGCTGAATTTTGCTTCTCTTTTCCATATAAATGTATTCAAATTCATATTTGTGCTGCAGAATTTGAAGTGTACTTCAGTACATTCAGAAGTGTCAAGAATGACGTATGGGAGAGATAACATTGAGATGTAAACAAACAGAACTCTTTTGATCTCTTAGGGATTTGGAGAGCTGCACATTTTGATGCAAGTCAAAACTATAATTTCAACACTGAGAAACAAAGATGGGATGGAATAAAACAGAAGATTTAAAACCTAAAGGAACAACAGCAGGACATCAAAGTAGCTTACAAACAAACTAAATTAGCATGAGGTCAAGGCAGAAAACTTCTTTTCCTGAAATATTTCTTCTCTATTAAAGAAAAGAAAAAAAAAGAATAACTAGGAACTCTTTAGCAGAAACAAAGATGTTTCTTAAAATTATATATGATGTAGACATTATAATACATACAAAATATAAATTCCATCTAGTCATTATATATATATATATATATATGCGTATATGTATATATAAAACAAATTATCCTGCAATGTGGGAGAACTGGGTTCGATGGGTTAGGAAGATCCTCTGGAGAAGGAAATGGCTGCCCACTCCAGTATTCTTGCCTGGAGAATGCCATACACAGAGGAGTCTGGAAGGCTACAGTCCATGGGGTTGCTGAGAGTCAGATATGACACAGCAACTTTCACTTTGTGTATTATATGTATACAAATGTACAGATAATCATAGTAGATAAATAGAGATGAATATGATAATGATAGAGACAGAAAGATGAAGGAAGAAAGGAAGAGAAAAAGAAAAGAAGGAAAAAAGAAACTTTTAAACACTATTCGCCTCTGTTGTCTGTATTCTGTATCTTTTGACTGATGAATTTTGGAGCACAGTCCTTGGTGTTAGACAGACCTGTGTTTGATTCTTGACTCTGTATTAATTAGAAATGATTTATTTGTATTGTATTCTTCTTCCGGCCAAACAAATTAGCAGAAATTTTGAAACAAACAGAAATCTAGAGTCTCAGATTTCTGAAGGACAGACCTCTGAAGACAGGATCGCTAGGCCACAGTCAAGGTGTCTGCAGGTGTCCACGTTCTCTCCAAAGCCCTAGGAGACAATCCAACCCCTGCCTCTTGCAGGTTCTGTTGGCTGCATGCAATCTAGCTTCTGGGCGTATCATTTTCATCTATTTGTCTCTGTTTTTCACCTTACTTTCTTTTCTAGCAAATTTCTTCTGCCTGTCATAGGACATTGTGATTGCATTTAGGACCTGCCTGGATAATCTAAAATAACCTTTCCATCTCAAGATCCTTGATTTAATCATATTTTCAAAGCTCTTTTTCCCTGTGATATATTTATAGGTACCAGAAATTGGGACCAGCTATCTTTATGGGGCCATTATTCTGACAAAATTGTAAAACAAGACAAAAAAAGGCACAACACATTTCAAACAAAAATTAAGAAAGGAAACCTTGAATCTCCTATGAATACAAAGGAAGGCTGGCTCCTGACTAAGGGATTTGGAGGCCAGTGGTGTCATTAAAGTGGCAGCTTTGTGCAGAGGTGATTCTTCCATTCTGCTTTGCCAGGTAAGAGAACTCTACCCTCAGGTTTCCTTCCTCATTAAACAAATAAATAATTAAGTAAAAATAAAAACAGCAAGTATGCTGCAACTGTTACCAACTATATAGCATAGCCATGTCAGTCAACTCCAGTCTCTTTGGCTTCAATCAGGAAATACACCCAGATCAGAATAAAACACTATGATCAGTGGAAACTTGGTTTAAGTCACGAGGATTTCACCTGTGATCAGAGCTACCATCTAATTAATCATACCTAAATCACAGCACAAATAAGACAGATTAATCTGGCTCAAAGTAAAAAAGTGGCTCAGATGATAAAGAATCTGTCTGCAAAACAGGAGACCTTGGTTGGATCCCTGGGTCCGGAAGATCCACTGGAGAAGGGAATGGTTACTCACCCTAGTGTTCTAGCTTGGGAAATCCCATGGACAGAGGAGCCATGGGCTACAGTCCATGGAGTCGCAAACAGTTGGACACAACTGAGCGACTAATATACACACAGAGAGAAATCCTTTGTGTTTTCAGTTGGAGAAGGGAAAGAATGTGCTAGGGTGTAATCATTAGAGTAGAGGTCCCCAATTCCTGGGCCATCGACTGCTCCCAGTCCATGGCCTGTTAGGAACTGGGCTGCACAGCAGGAGGTGAGTGCAGGCCAGTGAGCAAAGCTTCATCTGAATTTACAGTCACTCCCCAAGCCTTGCATCACCACCTGAGCGCTGCCACCTGTCAAATCGGTGGCAGCATAATGAATATAATGTGCTTTAATGATCATGAATCCACCCCCACCGCACCACCCTGGGCCATGGAAAAATTGTCTGCCATGAAACTGGCCCCTGGTGCCAAAAGGTTGGGGACTGCTGTATCAGACTAACTGAGTAATCTAATCATTTAACCACTAAGCCTTACTTTCCTCTTCCACAGAGTGCTGGGTTAAGTCATTGACCCATGTGTGTGTGCAGGCTTGCTCAGTTCTGTCTGACTCTTTGTGACCTCATGAACTGTGGCTTGCCAAGTTCCTCTGTCCAGGGAATTTTCAAGGCAGAAATATTAGAATATTAGAAATATGGCTAGTCATTTTCTCCAGGGGATTGTTCCAATCAGGGATCAAACTCATGTCTCTTGTGTCTCCTGCACTGGAAGGCAGATTCTTTATGACTGACCCTTAACCAGCCATTGACCCATCCTCAGTGGTAACTAATCTGTCAGCTATAGCATTATTACTATCTTACATGAGGACAACTGCTCCTAGAAATAATTGATAAAAGTTCCTCAACAAACTGATAAGAAACATGCTTTATATACAGTTAAAATAGGTAATATTGTATATTAAATGTTACTGTTCAATATTAATAAATATCTGAAATTATGTGCACTTTTCTGACTCAAAAAGAACTGAAGTCTTGTCCAGTTGACCAGTTGACTTGAAATGGCTTGTAACTACCTTTCCAGGTAGCTTTTGGAAATGTTTATTTAATTCAGTAAACTGAGCTTCTAGAGATATCTTCAGGCTAGAAATAAAAATATAATTTTCCTGCTTGATTTCAGAAGCAACATTCAACAAGCCTTTGCTTTTCATATCTGTGCTACAGAATCTGAAGTGCACTCAAGCCATTCCTAAGGCATAGACAGTGATATACCAATCTATATAGACATAAACAAAGACTGGACTTTTCTTGTCACTTAGGACAATGAGTAATGATTATTGACCTTTATTTTAAAGCAAAGATTTATTATACTGGTTCCACAATTTTTCATAAATATAAAATAAAAAATATAACTGCAAAATTTTAAATACTATAATCTTTATTTTAAAAAGTGTTGACTGCCTACTGTGTGCTACACAATGCCCTTGCTGCTGCTGCTGCTAAGTCACTTCAGTCGTGTCTGACTCTGTGCGACCCCATAGACGGCAGCCCACCAGGCTCCCCCATCCCTGGGATTCCCCAGGCAAGACCACTGGAGTGGGTTGCCATTTCCTTCTCCAATGCATGAAAGTGAAAAGTGAAAGTGAAGTAGCTCTTAATGCCAGAGAAAGAGAAGGTTTTCTGATTTGGGGATAGATAAACAATTTAGCTCAAATGGTTCTCTCTCTCCCCCAAATGCTATTAAAAATAAATAACAATATAAAATTACAGGGGACAATATTCTTTGAACTTGGAAATGAGGATTTTGACACATCTATATTATACCAACACTAGGAAAATGTCAACAAATTAAATGAAAGCAGCAAGGATGAGTTCATTTTTCCCCTTTCTCAAACATTAAAGTTTGATGAAAAGTAACAGTAGTAACTTTTGCTGGTTACATTTTAAATACTTAAACATTAACTGATACAACAGGCTCTATGGCTGTAATATTGTCATCCCTACTTTCACAATGCAAAAAGTGAGGTCTAGAGAGGCTGAAGAACTAGTCTATGGTCAGGATCAGGAAGAGGCTGAGCTTCAAATACAAACTCAAAAAGCTGAATCCTAGTCTTCACTCAGTCTGCGGTATATGCTTTCCTGTGGAAGTCAGAGTTTGAGCAAGGAAGTGGGATGATTAAGAATGATACAGAAGAAGAGACTTACTTAACGTAAGAAGTGATTCACTTCAGGTGACTGTGAAAGCCATTAAAATAAAAAAATGCTCTATTGAAGACTTTATTTATTTTTTTTAGATTTTTATTTATTTATTTATTTTTAATTAGTTTTTATTTTTTAGTTTGTTTTGCTACATCTGGGCCTGATGCTGGGCCTAGTGTCTCTACAGGTCAGTAGAAGTCATTAGATGAAATGAAAATTTGGTTGTGAAGAAGAGTATGATGAGCCCATGAGAACACAATGGAATCCACATCATTGTCCCTCTGCCTCCGAGCTTGACTATGCGAGGACCAGCAGAAGGAGCTGGCACCCTTCACTGTGGAGCTCCTCGTGTTTCTGGCTTAAGACTCAATGCAGCTGAAGCAAGAGATCCACAGAGTTGAGGGGCCAGCATCTTCCCCAAGCCTGCAAGACAAGTCTGCTGTTCCGTGACAATGTTTGCAAGTCACAGCTCTGCCTGGCATCCAACATCAATCTTGAAAATGCAACTGTTGCTACTTCACCTACTTCTCTTAAATTTCATGCAAATATCCTTGTGGCCCATGGTAACCTAGAACTATGCAAAAAAGGGAACTTATGAGAAATGTAGTCCAATCTTAGCTAAGCGATAATGGTACAAAGTCATCATACCACATATAAGACAGATTCTGGAGCAAACCCAATAATAAGACTTAATTTGAAGAAATATGCATAAACTTACTGGTAATGTTTGGAGCATTTCCTTTGGAATCCTTTCACCAAAGCAGCATGTTAGAATTTGAAATCTACTACCTTGGGAGGCTACAGGAAAGAGCAACCTACTACCCTTGGGAAGAAAATAGTTATAGAGTGACTCAATTCCCCCACTCCATCTGGAAGGGTTATTTTATTGTTTGCCAGGGTCTTGGAATAAGACCAGAAAAAAAACCACGTGGTCATATCCAAATTTGGAAGTTAGTCAAAATGAAAATTTCATTAAGAAAAATGACCCAACATTGAGTAGCTTTACTAAAGAGATAATATTGTGAGGGAAATGTTCCATAGCACTGGAGTTGAAATCATAGAACTGGTAGCTAATAGCCAGACTTCAATTTTAAATATGAAACGAACAGACTAACATTAACAAGGATATTTAGGAAAGTAAAAATTACCATCAGTTTTGAAGCAAATTAAAATTTCTTTGTTTTAACCAGTTTTAAAATAAGTCAATTTTAAAATAAATCATTCCAGAAATGCAAGAGATACAAGGACAGAAGATTTGAAAAGCTAGTTTATGGCTAGGAACTTTCAAGGAGCATTTGGAAGGGTCTTACAAATATGGAGTATTATTTTAAAATTGTCACTTTTTCCTGAACCTCCAGAAACATTTACCACACTGTGTTTCCAGTTTTCTCCAAACCTACCCACTGCCTTCTATCCTGTGCTTGTTGCCAAGCTGCAAAGTCAAAGTCAGGTTTTTTTTATGGCAACATACCTGTTCTATGTGGTAATTTGTGTGTCAGTTACATATTGGTGAATATCAAACCACCATAACACTTAGTGGCTTAAAACAATGATTTGCTATTTTCCATATTTCTTTGTGCTAGCTGGTCTCAACTGGGCACTGTTTCTGCTACACGTGTTGCTGGCTGGGGTCATTCACATGTTTATATTCATCTGGGAGATCACCTGTATTGACTGTTAGCTGAAACATCTGGCTTCTACTCCAAATGGCCTCATAATAGAATAATCAAGAATTCTTTGTGTGTCCAAAATCTAAAAAGTAAAAGCAAAGACTGTTGGTCTTTCTTAATGCCCACTGTCAAACTGTCACTTTCACCATATTTTACTAGTTAATGAAGTTCACAATAAAATTCATAGAAAGTTGAAATCGACTCATCTTCTTGAAAGGAAAAAGCAGTACATACCTACAGAGATGGAAAATGCAACTGGCAAGCATTTCTATAGGCTAGAGTCAACAATGCTTTTCCTAAAGGACCAGATGGTAAACATTTTAGGTTTGCAGGCATCTGGTTTCTATCACTCACAACTATTTAATGCTGTTTTTATGATGCAAAAGCAGTCATAGATATACATAGATGAATGGATGTGGCTGTGTCCCAGTAAAACTCTGTTCACAGAAACAGGTGATGTGCCTCTGGCTGTGGATACCTATTGTGATACTCTCCAGGAAGGGAAGAGTTCTCATATTTAAGTAATTAATCTTAACAAAATATGGATATATAGAAATGTTTATCTGTTTGTTTATAGGAATGAGAAAGCAGAATAATCCTAACTATTTACGAACAAACACAACTTATGTAAAATCATACAATGTTATATATTTAGATTTTTAAGTAAATATTCTCCCCACCCCTACTGTATGGTCAGAATACAAGTCCACACCCAACTGATGTTGGACATGGATATAATAAACATTTGAATTGAATGAATGAATTTGAGAGTGACACTGTGTCCAATTTGAGTAGAGATTTAAAAGACAACTCATGTTTCTCTTTCCTTTTTTGAATAGCTCTGAAATACTACAAGGGAAACCTAAAAGGTAGTGGTTTCTCTGACTGGGTTCTACAGTGAGGAGATATGAGGAACAGAATGTACCAGAACTGACCTACAGCCTAGGGCTGAGCCTGCTGCTGCTACTAAGTCGCTTCAGTCGTGTCCGACTCTGTGCGACCCCATAGATGGCAGCCCACTAGGCTCCTCTGTCCCTGGGATTCGCCAGGCAAGAACACTGGAGTGGGTTGCCATTTCCTTCTCCAATGCATGAAAGTGGAAAGTGAAAGTGAAATCGCTCAGTCCTGCCCAACTCTTAGCGACCTCATGGACTGCAGTCTACCAGGCTCCTCCGTCCATGGGATTTTTCCAGGCAAGAGTCCTGGAGTGGGGTGCCATTGCCTTCTCCAGGGCTGAGCCTAGCCAAGTGCAAATGGTCCACAAACCTCAGCACCAAAAAGAAATGTTTGTGCCTGTAAGCTACTGAATTTTTAGAAGTCTTTTAGACAAAGTTATTAGAAAAGATCTTATAAATATGCAAAAGGCCTATTAAAATTTCTGTTTTGGATTATATACTGATTGAAAGCAAATTATGACTGAAATTAGATTTGAAAAGCTATTTTGTGATTAAATTTATAAATAATCTTTTGTATTATGATGGCCATGATGGCTGTCACTGGTTAGGAGAGATAATATGTGCTTCATATAATTTTTTGAGTATTTTCTTTCTGGATTATTTTAAATTAAGCATTGCTTCACTGATTAAAAAATGATTTCAATATCTCTACTTTTCCTTTCTAATTCTCACCTTAAAATTTACCTGAGAAAGGTAAGGAAGATAATGAAACTATAGTAGAAGCATCCATGCATAACAATAAAAATCCTCTCTATAATAATACTGATGAATATTATAATTATATGAATATTATACCAAATAAAAGTTCAATAAATCACTTTAAAATATCAAATAATAATATTCTATTTGGGGTCATCTAATAAATTGAAGGAATACTGTCTGAAAAGCATATGCTTTACTATTAAAGTTTTAATTTGTACTGTTTCTATAGAAAACACCATATTATTTTGGACAAAAAACTTTATCAGAGCTAAATCAAGTTTATAGCAATTGTAGTCTTACAAATTAAAAGTCTGACAGACATCTATGACATGATACAGCTTTGGTTTCCTTACTTTTGTATATATCCACATATGCTAACATTGCCATCCCACCATAAAGAATTAATGTAACCTTAAGACATAATTTCAAGCTTCTGAGTATGTAATAATGTTCAGATACTAATAAGCATAATCCTTAATATGCATAAAACCTTGGCATATTTGCATCATTCCCCACAATTAACACAAAATTAATGGTTTCAAAGATAAGTTACTATGTCCAAGTAAATCCAAGTAGAGATTCAAAACCAGCTATGTCTGATTCTGTAGTGCATGCTTCTAGCAATATAATACTTAGTTTCTAAAATATTACTTAATTGTACAAGGCAAAATATATGATAAAGCTTTTTGACTTGTTTAAAGCAAAAACTAATGGAAAATTTGACATGATTATGAATATTCTGTTAGAGTGAGTGCTTTGATGGTTCTAATTAATAATCTCTCTGTTCCACATCCCTTGTCTGACAACTTTGAAGTCCCTACACACTCTAATTCTGGAATGAACTTGGAATTTAGTTTGGCCAATAGAATGCTATGGAAATGATGCTGTGATATTTCTGAGTTTAGACCTCAAGATGTTCTGCTTTTCTGCTTGAAGCAGCTCTTTCTGTCATGGTCAACTTGCCTCTCTCAGGATAATCTTGCCTCTGCCATCCTTGCCCACGGATGCTTGGGCTGCCTTGTTGAGGATGAGTCAACACGTGGAGGAGAGCCAAAGTTTCCCTAAAAATAGCCAGCCAGCTTTGAATAGCATAGTTACTTAGCCCCATCTCTTCAGAA
Source organism: Aepyceros melampus (assembly GCA_006408695.1). NCBI lineage: Eukaryota > Metazoa > Chordata > Mammalia > Artiodactyla > Bovidae > Aepyceros > Aepyceros melampus. Next base: position 149,675 of record SJXQ01005959.1, on the reverse strand, counting down.
AAACAGGAAACATCATTGGTGCATTCTGCCCAAAGATGGGCACAGTAAAGAGTAAAAGTGGCAGACACCTAGTAGACACTGGAGAGATCAAGAAGAGATAGAAAGAAAAGAGGGAAGAACTGTATAAAATAGATTTTAATGAGCCAGATTACTATAATGGTGTCACCCAGAGCCAGACATCTCAAAGTGCAAAGGCAAGTGGAGCTTAAGAAGCACCGCTGTTAATAAAGCTAATGGATGTGATGGAATTCCAGCAGAACTATTCAAATCCCTAAAGGATGATGCCATCAAGGTTTTGTATTTATTATGTCAGCAAATCTGGAAGACCCAGCAGTGGCCACAGGACTGGAAAAGAGCAATCCTCACCCCAATCCCCAAGAAGGGTAGTACCAAAGAATATGCTAACCATTGGACAATTGCACTCATCTCCCATGCTAGTAAGGTCATGCTTAAAAAACTTGCATGCTAGGCTTCAGCATTATGGGAACCAAGAACTTCCAGATGTCCAAGCTACGTTTAGAAAAGAAAGAGTAACTAGAGATCCAAATGCCAACATCCACTGGATTATAGAGAAAGCAAGAGAATTTCAGGGAAAAAAAATCTATGTCTGTTTCATCAACTACACAGTCTTTGACTCATGACAAACTGTAGAAAGCTCTTAGAGAGAGGGGAACATCAGACCATCTTAGTTTCCTGAGGAACCTGTATGCAGGTCAAGAAGCTATAGTTAAAACCCTCCATGGAACAACTGATTGGCTCAAGATCTAGAAAAGAGTATGTCAGGGCTGTCTGCTGTCACTCTGTTTGTTTAATCTATAAGGAATATCTGCCTGGATGAGTTAGAATATGGAATCAGGATAGGTGGGAGAAACATCAACAACCTCAGATATGTGGATGATACTACTCTAATGACAGAAAGCGAAGAGGAACTAAAGAACCTCTGGATGAGGGTGAAGGAGGAGAGTGAAAGAGCAGCTTATGACTAAATATTAAAAAAAAAAAAATCATGGCATCCGGCCCCATTACTGCATGGCAAATAGTAGGGTAAAAGGTGGAAGTTGTGGCAGTTTTCCTCTTCTTGGGCTCCCAAATCACTGCAGAAGGTGACTGCAGCCATGAAATAAGAAGAGAATTGCTTCTTGGCAGGAAAGCAAGGACAAAACTAGACAATGTGTTGAAAAACAGAGACATTACTCTGCTGACAAAATCCATATAGTCAAGGCTATGGTCTTCCCAGTGGTCATGTTTAGTTGTGAGAGCTGGACCATAAACAAGGCAGAATGCCAAAGAATTGATACCTTCGAACTGTGGTGCTAGAGAAGACTCCTGAAAGTCCCTTGGACAGCAAGGAGATAAAACCAGTCACTCTTAAGGGAGATCAACTGGAAGGACTGATGCTGAAGCTGAAGCTTCATCTGACATGGATAGATAACTCACTGGAAAAGTCTCTGATGCTGTGGAAGACTGCAGGCAGAAAGAGAAGAGGGCATCAGAGGATGAGATAGCTGGACAGCATCACTGATGCAATGAACATGAACTTGAGCAAACTCCAGGAGACAGTGAGGAACAGGGAGGCCTAGCGAGCTTCAGTCCATGGGGTCTCAAAGAGTCAGACATGGCTGGGTAACTGAACAACAGCAACAACCACCACCACCTACCCCCACCCCCCATAGCTGTGGGAGCACAGTGTCAAAACCAAATGATCTCTAATGAAATTTCTATCACAATAGTGATACTGAACATCCTTTCTTATGCCTGTTAGTCATCGGTATATCTTTATACAAAAAGCTATAAGATAGTCTGTTTTTGTTTTTTTTTTCTTAAGATTGTTTTGGCAATTTGGGGTCTTTTGTGGCTTATTTTTGGATTATCTGCACTAATTCTGTGGAAAATGCCATGTGTTTTTTTTTTTTTTTTAAAGTAGGGATTTGCATTACATCTGTAGATTGCTTTGGGCAGTATGGCCATTTTAGCTATATTAATTCTTCTAATCTGAAAGCACAGGATATTTTTCCATTTACTTGTATCAACAATGAGATAGCAACTCACACCTGTCAGAATGGCCACCATCAAAATGTGGACAAATAACAAATGTTGAAGAGGATGTAGAGAAAAGGGAACCCTTGTACACTGTTAGTGGGAATATAAATTGGTGCAGCCACTGTGGAAAACTGTATGGAGATTCCTCAAAAAAAAAGAAAAAGAAAACATAATTATCATGCATGTGTGCTAAGTCGCTTCAGTTGTGTCCAATTCTGTGCAATCCTATGGACTATAGCCTTCCAGCCTCCTCTGTCCATGGGATTCTCCAGGCAAGAATACTGGAATGGGTTGTCATGCCCTTCTCCAGAGGATCTTCCAGATCCAGGGATTGAAATTCTGTCTCTTATATCTCCTGCCTTGGTAGACGGGTTCTTCAACACTAGTGCCAGCTGGCTCCAGCAATTCCACTTCTGGCTATATACCCAGAAAATATGAGGGCAATATCCATGCTTAAAGATATTATTTGCAATAGCTGAGACATGCAAGCAACCCAAGTGCCCATCCACAGATGATTGTATTAAGATGTTGCACACACCAGAATATCACTCAGCCAGAGAAAGAAGAAAGTTCTACCATTTGCAGCAACGTGGATGGATGGACCTAAAAAATATTATGCTTAACGAAATAAGTCAGAGGAAGGCAAAGTTGTATGATATCACTTATATGTGGAATCTACATCTTTTTCTCTCCTCTCCATATATATATATATATGATATATATGTAATGGATATATAGGTAAAACAGAAAGACTCACAAATATAGGAAGAAAAAGCATGTGGTTACTGGACAGGAGAGGGGAGGAAGGAGGGATAAATTAGGGGTATGGGATTAACATATATAAATTACAATGTATACAATAGTATGTGACAAGGATATGCTGAATAACACAAGGAATTATAGCCATTATCCTGTAATAACTTAAAATGAAGTATAATCTACAAAAATACTGAGTCACTACAGTTCAGTTCAGTCCCTCAGCTGTGTCCAATTCTTTGCAACCTCATGAACTCTAGCAGGCCTCCCTGTCTATCACAAATTCCTGGAGTTTACCCAAACTCATGTCCATTGAGTTGGTGATGCCATCCAACCATCTCATCCTTTGTCATTCTCTTATCCTCCTGCCCTCAATCTTTCCCAGCATCAAGGGCTTTTTAGCTATGGAGTACACTCTATAGCTAAAACTTATACAATATTGAAAATCAACTGTATTTCAATGAAAAAAAAAATCAGATGAATTGTCCTGCCGAGTCCATTCTAAATGCAAACCTGCTAGCACTGGAGTGACAAGATCAAGATGGCAAAGTAGATTGTTCCTGACTTTTAGTTCCCTTCACCAAAAGATCAGCTAGCAAGTGTCCATAGCCAAAACATCAATATGAAAATCCTGGAACACAGGAGTGAAGCTGAGGCACCCCCTTGATCCAGAGACTGAGATAGGCAAGAAGAAGGGCATTAGAAGCACAAGAGGCAGGCACAGTGCCAAACCAAGGGTTTCTCCAGTAGGAAATAGAGAGCCCAAGGTGGATGTTCAGCATCCCAGCACTGTGGATCATTTCCTAGGAGGCCCATTCAGGTCTTGCCCTATGGGAATAGAGGGTGGATTTGAGGGACTTGACCACTGGAGATCAGATTGAGATGGAGAAGGAGGAGGTTTGGACCAGCATGTGGACCTCAGCAGGTTGCCTTTCTCTGTTCAGCTGCTCCAGAGTGGCATTCCAGGCAGTACTCTGCAGGATTGTAGAGTTGAGCTGATGAATCAATCTGGCCAAGCATCTCGAGATATAGTTATGCTTGATTTGCGTTCACAACCACAGAACCATAGATGCCCTAGAGCCTTTTCTATCACTTTGCCTGGGCAAGATAGCAAATTTGCAGTCCTTCCTACTGCTAATTATAGTCTTAAGTTTTATCCAATCAGGCAGCCTAAGCAAAGGACCTGAGAAGTGGCCTAGCTCATCCAACAACCATGGTTAAAGTGGCCCCAGAGCAGAGAGCCCAGCCAGTGGGGCTATCAATGTGCAGAGCCAAGATGGTGGCCCTGTCTGGCCAGAGAGATTCTGGAAATGTATTTTCCTACTAACAAATAATGAAAATTATTCTTTTAAGAAATGGTCACAAATTCAAAGTATATTTACAAAGCTGTTTTTATTCTGATAATATTTTGTACTATTTTTTTGAAGTCAAATAAGATCTATCAAAGGACATAAAAATCTTGAGACTGCTAAAGAATGTATGTATATGTCTGTGTGTTTTGAGAATGCACAAATTATTAAAGAAAGAAAGATGAAAGATTTTTTTTAAATTAAATATGGCCATGAAATAGAGTTAAAAATAAAACATAAAAACTTCTGAAGTCTCCTGGGAATTTCAAATAATGTAATTTTTATTTATTTTCCAAAAGCTATATATTAAAGAAAAGAGCAACTCTTGTATATATACATATATATACACACACACACACATTTTAAGTAATGCTATTTTTATTAAAAAAAAGTTTCACATATTTCAATTACTTAGGTCTGGCATATACATAAGTATGCAATAAAATGTATATTGTTTTGCATTCTGACTTTAGCTTTTATTCTTTCTTTACTTGTTATTTTCTTGGTTAGACTTGCTGCTTTTTTACTTTGGGCCAATCTCATACTATAGGGAAAGCTACTGGTTTCAAACGGCACCACCAAGCATCCCTTAGATACAAACAGCTGAAATCAGCTGAGTATAGGCAGGATTCCTGACTTCAAACACAGAATCTATGATCCTCTGATAGTAATTTTTAAAATATTTTTAAGCCACTAAGTTTAATGTTTTTGTTTTTCTTTTAATGAACAATAGCTACTTGATGAGAAGGCAATGGCACCCCACTCCAGTGTTCTTGCCTGGAGAATCCCAGGGACGGGGGAGCATGGTGGGCTGCCGTCTATGGGGTCGCAGACTCGGACACGACTGAAGCGACTTAGCAGCAGCAGCAGCTACTTGATGAAAATTTTTTTAGACTATCAACTAAAATTTTTGGTAAATATTTAATTACAAGTAAATAAGTTTTCCTCTTTCAAATTATTTTTACAGTTTTCACACTCTCAGTTAATGTTACCATCATCCACTAAGACTTCTTGAATTTACTGGTACTTACCCTTGCAACTCTCATCTATCATAACTACAAGCCCTATTTGCTCCATGCTTGGTATATGTGACATACAATTTTACCTCTCAGGATCTGAAATGCTGCCATATGCCATATCTAATCTCTTAGAAATACATATTTTCTTCAAAATATATGCATAATCTTATTACTGTTCATCAGCCCCCATACTGTTAAACTCCTCAAGGGACTGTCATCTGCCTGCATTGTTGATGTAGATTGGCAATGGTTTTCCATGCTTCTACAACTGATACTCCGTATTCTATTCATAGGAAAGTTGCAAAAATGATACCATAAGTCAGAATATGTCTGTTTCTCAAAATGCTCCTTGGCTTCCCCCATCATGTTATTGGTAACAGAAGCATATTCATCAAACACACACACACACACACACACACACAGAGGAATTATGTCTCTGTAATTAATAAGCTAAGGCTAAACTACATTTATAACCAGGCACACAGTTGTGGATTATACTACTATATACTATATACACTACTAGAATATACTACTAGTTGAAATATAAATTTCAAATTCATACCCAGTTGGTATGCACCTGTTTATGTTTTTATTCACTGTATAGTCTTCCTTTTATATGGAAATGCTATATGTAATCAGATCAAAATGGATTTATTCTGATTGATAGGAGGGAAATGTGATGGAATGGAATAAAATCCTCCTTCCTCTCATCCACCAGAAACTTTTGATATAATTCTATTGAGCCCTTACTCTTCTGAGAAACACCTTAGAGATCCACTAATTTAAAGAACAATAAATAAATATAATACGTGATGAATACATCTGATAGAAAATAAAATTATAGCATCTAATGTGCAAAAGACATAATTCTAAGATGCATTAAAAGTCATAGTACCAGTTTTTGCATTAACTCATCACCACTGCAGTGGAGAACAAACCAGAATCCTTATGAATTTGCTTGTTAAATTGTTCTCAAATACAAAATCGTTTCACAAGTTTATTTTATCTTTATAAATACACTGGGCTGTGGAGGCTGAAGATAATGACCTGCAATGGAATGCATCCTTGGCTTCTATCTTTCTAAAGAATGCCTCTAGTTCTTAACTTTTTATAATAGCAAATCATTGGAAATTTTTAATAGCTGCATTTTTACAGTCTCTTCCACACCACTTTGCAAATACAGTCTCTTAGTATTAGGTTGAAAGAGGTAGAATGTAACAAGGGCAGGAAGATGCCTGAATTAGCCCTGTGGTGACAGTTCTCTGATCATTTACAAATCTTGGCCCAGGGAGTTAAAATTTAACAAGTGGGGTAGTAAATATAGAAGATCGCTTTGAAAAATGAAATCCCTGTAGAGCAGGATTTGTAAGAATCTGAAGGAAATTTACATTTCAACACATTGTTCATTTCTACTTCCTATGGAGGACTCTCACAGAACAATTGCACTTTTCAGAGTTCTTTGCTTTAGTTTGAGTCAATGGCAAAAGTCCTGCTGCTAAGCCACTTTATCAGAACATTTTGAAAGGACATTCACATAGTCCAAAGTCATTTTGTTAAATAACACCCTTTACAAATCGGTGCTGTGAGAAAAAATAAAAAACTCCAGATTTTGTTAATCATGATTCAATACCTCAAAGGATTTCAGCTTTTATTTATTAATTTATAAGATCATTTAGGGACATTGTTTTTTCTTTCCTTAATACGGAAAACTGATAAATGATCTCTTTATATGCATTTCATCAGTTGTATGCTAAAATTCTGTGAGGAGTTGCATATATGCAGATGGTCTGTGAAACTTGCAAAACGTAGTCTTCAAGGTTAAAATTTTGTCAATCTCTAAAAATTAGACTACCGTATTCACTGAAGTAGAGTATCAATTATCATTCACAAACCATGCCATTTCCTTATAGGAAAAAGATACCTGAACATTGTAAAGAGTCATTCTCTGTGTAAAATCTTATGCATATTAATTTGTATGTAGCAATCATTATGTTCAGTGATGTAGTGTAAATTTCCTCTTGGTATGTTTAACATTCAGTTGTATTCTTTAACTATTTTCATGTCTCCCTTTACTTGCAAATAAAACATAAGATTTGAATTAGAGCAATTACCTGTTTCAAAATGCCAAGTAAATGTACATAGCATAGTCCTACCACTTTAGAATATTAGAATTGGAAGAATAAAGAAAAGGTAACTAGACTACTTCCATAAAAGTGGAATTATCTTCCAACATTTCATATATTTATTCAGCTTCTATTTGAATCTTTTCAATGATGCATAAATATCTGGATGATGAGATATTTTATTACCTTTTTGAAAGAACTGTGGTTATATCCAAAAATCTTTTTGTATGTATATTAGAGTGAAAACTTCTTGTGCTTTTCACTATTGCTCCTAGTTGTCTCTGCTGCTGCTGCTAAGTCACTTCAGTTGTGTCCGATTCTGTGCAACCCCATAGACCGCAGCCCACTAGGTTCCTCTGTCTCTGGGATTCTCCAGGCAAGAATACTGCAGTGGGTTGCTATTTCCTTCTCCAATGCATGCATGCATGCTAAGTCGCGTCAGTCGTGTCTGACTCTGTGTGACCCCATGGACGGCAGTCCACCAGGCTCTCCCATCCCTGGGATTCTTCAAGCAAGAACAATGGAGTGGGTTGCCATTTCCTTCTCCAATGCATGAAGTGAAAGGTGAAAGTGAACTCAGTTGTGTCCCACTCTTTGTGACCCCATGGACTGCAGCCCACCAGGGTCCCCCATCCATGGGATTTTCCAAGCAAGAGTACTAGAGTGGGTTGCCATTGTCTTCTCTGAGATAAACTCTAGAAACAGCCTAAATGCCCACAAAATATAAATGGATGAATGATATCTGCATTATTTATATAATGAGAAGCAAACAATTCAGCAATAAAATAAATGAACTACTCATAAAAAGAATGATATAAATGATTTCAAATACAGCGTGTTGAATGATAGAAACAGGATACAGAAGTACATAAAGTACCTTGGATATGAAATATAAAAACTTCATATCCTTGTGCTGATAGAAGTAAGAAAATGATTGCCTCAGGGACTGTGGAGAAAAATGCCTAGAAAGGACACACATAAAAACTTTCTACAAATCTATTTGTTTCAGGTCAGCAATAATCATTCAAATGCTGTGTGAGGTATTAAAAAAAAATCATCAGTGATCTTCAGTAAAATATAATGAGCAGTAAATGTTTAACAATGTCTCAAAAGTCATGAATCTTTAAGGAAATATGCTGCAGTTGGAAGATGGCAATATTTCATCACACTTGATTCTCAGTCTAAACTATCTCATTTATGCACACAAACAACAACAAAAAACCTGGATGAATGATTAACTTTCAGCACGACACTTAATCAAATGCAACCTGGTGACTGGTTTCTCACAATCTGAATCTGAGAGTAATAGCTGTGTACCAACATTAAAATTAAAATTTGTCCGATATTAACTCATATATCTCCAAAAGGAGTATATTTTCCCCTTAACTCAGTTATTCTTAAAATGACTCAAAGAAATTAGAATCTAATTCAATTCAGTGTTTTATTTTTGTGAAATATTTCATTTAAATACCAGGCAAACACAATATTATTTGGAATTATTTGTAAATAGACACTTTATGCCATCTGTTAAATACAACATTCTATATTTGGTGGGAAGGATTAGGGGGCATAGCTGCTTTTCCAATGTAAGTTTGAATGTTTGATAAACAACACTTAATTTTTTAGAAGGAGCAATTTAAAATTTATGAAAATAACCCCCCAAAACATGAGACCTCTTGTCCTTCATGAAGTGGTTTTCATCTTTGGGCAAGGAAGGCTTGCAATTGCAACTGCAGTATTTAAGATGTTTTAATGAAAATATGTTATCGAGATACTTTTTATTTCAAGTGATTATGACATTCGATTTTAAAGCTATAGGTTTGTGTGTGTGCATTTTTGTTTTGTTTTGCTGAGATTAGTTGTCATTTAAATATAAATATATATTTCTACTTCAATGAATTTTCTTATTTTTTTAATAAAACAAGTCCCAGTACATTTATTCATTTTTTAAATATAAATTTATTTATTTTAATTGGAGTTTAATTACTTTACAATATTGTATTGGTTTTGCCATACATCAACATGAATCCACCACAGGTATACACGTGTTCCCCATCCTGAACCCCCCTCCTTCCTCCCTCCCCGTACCATCCCTCTGGGTCATTCCAGTGCACCAGCCCCAAGAATCCTGTATCACACATCGAAACTGGACTGGCCATTCGTTTCATATATTATATGTGTTTCAACGCCATTCTCCCAAATCATCCCACCCTCTCCCTCTCCCACAGAGTCCAAAAGACCGTTCTATACATCTGTGTATAGAACTGTTCTACACATGTGTGTCTCTTTTGCTGTCTAGCATACAGGGTTATCATTACCATCTTTCTAAATTCCATATATATGCATTAGTATACTGTATTGGTGTTTTTCTTTCTGGCTTACCTCACTTTGTATAATAGGCTCCAGTTTCATCCACCTCATTAGAACTGATTCAAATGTATTCTTTTTAATGGCTGAGTAATACTCCATTGTGTATATGTACCACACTTTCTTACCCACTCATCTGCTGATGGACATCTAGGTTGCTTCCATGTCCTGTCTATTATAAACAGTGCTGCGATGAACATTGGGGTACATGTGTCTCTTTCAATTCTGGTTTCTCAGTGTGTATGCCCATCAGTGGGATTGCTGGGTCATAAGGCAGTTCTATTTCCGGTTTTTTAAGGAATCTCCACACTGCTCTCCAGGGTGGTTGTACTAGTTTGCATTCCCACCAACAGTGTAAGAGGGTTCCCTTTTCTCCACACCCTCTCCAACACTTATTGCTTGTAAACTTTTGGATGGCAGCCATTCTGACTGGTGTGAAATGGTACCTCATTGTGGTCTTGATTTGCATTTCTCTGATAATGAGTGATGTTGAGCATCTTTTCATGTGTTTCTTAGCCATCTGTATGTCTTCTTTGGAGAAATGTTTATTTAGTTCTTTGGCCCATTTTTTGATTGGGTTGCTTATGTTTCTGGAATTGAGCTGCATAAGTGGCTTGTATATTTTTGAGATTAGTTGTTTTTCAGTTGCTTCATTTGCTATTATTTTCTCCCATTTTTAAGGCTGTCTTTTCACCTTGCTTATATTTTCCTTTGTTGTGCAGAAGCTTTTAAGTTTAATTAGGTCCCATTTGTTTTTTTTTTTGCTTTTATTTCCAATATTCTGGGAGGCATGTCACAGAGGATCCTGCTGTGATTTATGTCGGAGAGTGTTTTGCCTATGTTCTCCTCTAGGAGTTTTATAGTTTCTGGTCTTAAGTTTAGATCTTTAATCCATTTTGAGTTTATTTTTGTGTAGATATACTTTTTTATAAAGTTTGTGAATTAAAGGGTGATTTTAAGCCATTCATATAGTGAGTACATTTTTATTATTAATAGTTCAAGAGGATCAATTAGAATTGGTAAGATTGACTTACAGTTATTAACGGAAAATATTTCTAAATTATTTTCACTGTGTGACAGTGGTTCAAGTTAAGACTTTAGATATACTTTTAAAAGTTTTTATTTAAAAAGAGAAAAAAGACTTTCCATACATCTGTGTCTCTTTTGCTGTCTCAAATACAGGGTTACTGTTACCATTCTTCTAAATTCCATACATATATATGTGTATATATATATATATATATGTATATATATGAATAGTTTTTTGGACTCTGTGGGAGAGGGCAAGGGTGGGAAGATTTGGGAGAATGGCATTGAAACATGTATATTATTATATGTGAAATGAATCGCCAGTCCAGTTTCGATGCATGAGACAGGATGCTTGAGGCTGGTGCACTGGGATGACCCAGAGGGATGGTATGCGGAGGGAGGTGGGAGGGGGATTCAGGATGGGGAACACGTGTACACCTGAGGTGTATTCATGTCATTGTATGGCAAAACAAATAAAATATTGTAAAGTAATTAGCTTCCAATTAAAATAAATAAATTTATATTTTAAAAAAGAGCAAAAAAAAAAAAAAAAAAAAGAAATTCTGTCCAGTGAACCAATCTACTGATGACTTTCAAAAACTCATATAGTGTTGAAACAGTGGCCCAAGTATCCACTGATTGTTATCATATTTGTAATATTTTAACTTACCTTTTTCAAATTCTAAAATTATAACATGGTATGACTCTGAAATTTCTATGATAATTGAAACATTACAGAGATCATTATTCTAAATATCCTAATATTTTTCACATCACCCATAAAAGAAGGTCAATAGGAGAACTCGAAATGTGGCTATATATAAGGAATACATTAATACTGTGCACATTGGATCCTTCAGAAATTTTCTTAATGTAAAGGTGGATCCTATGCATAGTCTTTCATTTTAGATTTGCCCTGCTTATTGTTCAGTAGCTAAGTCATATCCGACTCTTGTGACCCCATGCTCTTCTGTCCACGTAGTTCTCCAGACAAGAATACTGCAGTGGGTTGCCAATCCCTTCTCCAAGGGATCTTCCAGACCCAGGGGTTGCACTTGGATTTCTGGCATGCAGACAGTGTCTGAGCCACCAATAAAATATGAAATTTATTTTTAAAGCTTTCAGAGAAATTATTGTAAAATTATGCATCTAACTTGAACAAGTTAAGTGTTTCTCTTTAAAAATCTTTTTGTCCTTTTGCAAGAAAATTACAGGTACTAATTTTTTGAAATGTACTAACTTTTTAGCTTCTGTGTATTTATACTTCTTGTGTACTTATGGAAGAATCATTTAAAGATTTGTTATTAGTTTTAATATAAACAAGTTGTTTTTATTGAGAAAATATAACCAAATTAGATCACCTTTGCATAAAACATGAAGAAATGAGATATATTATAATTATTAATATGGTAAAACTAACCAAATTCTATGATACTTTACTAAATAATTATTTTCTAACTAAATCTTTACTACCATCAAGGCCAACTCTACTAATAATTAAAGATATATTTTTATCTCAAAGTTACTTATGATGGTATAACTGGGATGGAATATTGCAAGTAAATTTTGTGATATCCTTTGAGAAGCTTTAGCAATTTCTTGGGCTACTTTATACATAGATCATGCTCCTGAAATATAAACATAATTCAGCATACTGAAGTTGTTGCCTGTGATCATATTTTGCAATATAGAACTTGTTCTGGGTTTCTGTGATAATATTATTGAATTACTGTTATTGACCAAGGGAAGCTTACACAGAAAATTAAAATTGTGAAATCTTATATGTATGTCAGCAAAAGTAATTTGAAATTACATACAGAAAATTATAGGGTATAAACCATAGATATCAAACAAAAATAAGAACACTTAGAATATTTGAGAACACATAAATAATAAAAAAAACCCCATAAATTTAAAAGAAACATATCCAGAGTGTTTTACAAAGAATATAAGGCTATATATCTGTGGCAAGGAGTAAAATTTAAAAGAAAAGAATTTGAACACTCTATCTTAATTGTTTGTATCAGAAACGTGTACAGGAGATAAATATTATTAGGTTGCATTTAAAATGCTATTATCCACACTGCATGAAAGATAAAGGAAAAATCATCCCTTTATAACAAATGATATCATCATTTTGTTGGTGCCTTCCAGATCTTCTGATGTGAGATTCTGATGGACATAATAGGAAACCTTCTAAACCACACTTGTGCCTGCCAACCTTCATTACAAAAGTACTAAATAGGTAAATCTCATTTTCTGCTCTGTCTTCAAAGAACTAATCACACACACAAAATTTGGCACACTGTGTCTTTCAGAAAATGGTATCTATTTGTTCCCAAAGGGTAGGCTTGAGTACAAAAAGTTTTGTCAACTAAGAAAACATTCTGTTGCCCTCAAGAGTTTTTATGTACAAAATTGAATATATACATGCAACATTAAAAGTATCATTTTATAATTTTAGACATTTTTATAAGTAATGTCAGAAATATTCTTATCAAATCTAAGATTAAGAACTCTTTTAAATGTTTTGGGTTTCTGCAATATGCTTATGTTCTACTTTACATATTGAAAATTAAGTTGTGATTTTAGGTATACATTAGGATCCAATTATGTGTGAATGTGTCAGTCACTCAGTCCTTTCAGACTCTTTGCAACCCCAGGGACTGTAGCTCTTGAGGATCCCCTGTCCATGGAATTTTCCAGGCAAGAATACTGGAGGGGGTAACCATTCCCTTCTCCAAGGGCTCTTCCCAATCCAGGGATCCAACCCAGGTCTCCTGCATTGCAGACAGTTTCTTTGCCATCTGCACCACCAGAGAAGCCCGTGACATCTGCTGCTGCTGCTAAGTCATTTCAGTCGTGTCCGACTCTGTGTGACCCCAAAGATGGCAGCCCACCAGGCTCCCCCATCCCTGGGATTCTCCTGGCAAGAACACTGGAGTGGGTTGCCATTTCCTTTTCCAACGCATGAAAGTAAAAAGTGAAAGTGAAGTCGCTCAGTCCTGTCCGACTCCTAGCAACCCCATGGACTGCAGCCCACCAGGCTCCTCCATCCATGGGATTTTCCAGGCAAGAGTACTGGAGTGGGTTGCCATTGCCTTCTCCAATAGCTAATAAGTATGTATCCATTATTCTGAGAGCATGTACCATTATCCTTATTTTTAAGGATTGCTATTTGGTGTGAAAGATTAGCTTTAGATATTAGTTTACTATTTATATGCTTGAATATGACACAAGAGATGCTAGAGAAAGAATGGAAGTCTGAAATTTTACAAATCATTGAGTAGTGCAAGATTGAATAAAATGTTAAATAAATAAATTTGTGACTTACTAGCAGTTAAGGTTATCTGACAGTGTAAATTGATGTGAATGTCAAGATTAGATAACTTATATCACCATATAGATATAATTTGCATTTTTATAACTGATATAGAGGCTGGCTGCTTGGAAGAAAATCTATGACAAACCTAGACAGTATATTAAAAAGTAGAGACATTACTTTGCCAACAAAGGTATGGATAGTCAAAGCTATGATTTTTCCAGTAGTTGTGTATGGATGTGAGAGTTGGACCATAAAGAAGGCTGAGTGCCAAAGAATTGATGGTTTCAAACTGCGGTGTTGGAGAAGACTCTTGGGAGTCCTTTGGACATCAAGGAAATTAAACCAGTCAACCTTAAAGGAAATTAAACCTGAATATTCATTGGAAGGAAGGACTAATATTGAAGCTGTAGCCTCAATATTTTGGCCACCTGTTGTGAAGAGTCAACTCATTGCAATAGACTGTGATTCTGGGAAAGACTGTGGGAAGAAGAGGAAAGCAGATGATAAGATGTTCAAATAGCATCATTGACTCAACAGACATGAGTTTGAGCAAACTCAGGGAGATAGTTAAGGACAGGGAAGCCTGGTGTGCTGCAGTCTGTGAGATTGCAAAACTTGACATGACTTAAGAGTGAAAAAGTTGGCTTAAAGCTCAACATTCAGAAAACGAAGATCATGACATCTGGTCCCATCACTTCATGAGAAATAGATAGGGAAACAGTGTCAGACTTTATTTTGGGGGGCTCCAAAATCACTGGAAATGCTGACTGCAGCCATGAAATTAAAAGACGCTTACTCCTTGGAAGAAAAGTTATGACCAACCTAGATAGTATATTCAAAAGCAGAGACATTACTTTGCCGATTAAGGTCCGTCTAGTCAAGGCTATGGTTTTTCCAGTAGTCATGTGTGGATGTGAGAGTTGGAATGTGAAGAAAGCTGAGTGCCGAAGAATTGATGCTTTTGAATTGTGGTGTTGGAGAAGACTCTGAGAGTCCCTTGGACTGCAAGGAGATCCAACCAGTCCATCCTAAAGGAGATCAGCCCTGGGATTTCTTTGGAGGGAATGATGCTAAAGCTGAAACTCCAGTACTTTGGCCACCTCATGTGAAGAGTTGACTCATTGGAAAAGACTCTGATGGTGGGAGGGATTAGGGGCAGGAGGAGAAGGGGACAACAGAGGATGAGATGGCTGGATGGCATCACTGAATTGATGGAGGCGAGTCTGAGTGAACTCCAGGAGTTGGTGATGGACAGGGAGGCCTGGTGTTCTGCGATTCATGGGGTCACAAAGAGTTGGACACAACTGAGCGACTGAACTGAACTGAACTGAATGACTCAACAATAACCAAAAGAGTTTTGTAAGATCTATTAACAGAGTTTTTAAAGTCATTTTGCACCTTAAAAATTAGAAAAAACATAAGCAGTTGACAAATGCTGCTGCTACTGCTAAATCACTTCAGTCGTGTCCGACTCTGTGCAACCCCATAAATGGCAGCCCACCAGGCTCCACTGTCCCTGGGATTCTCCAGGCAAGAACAGTGGAGTGGGTTGCCATTTCCTTCTCCAATGCATGGAAGTGAAAAGTCAAAGTGAAATCGTTCAGTTGTGTTCAACTCTTAGTGACTTCATGGACTGCAGCCCCCCAGGCTCCTCTGTCCATGGGATTTTCCAGGCAAGAGTATTGGAGTGGGGTGCCATTGCCTTCTTCAGTCACTCAAAAAAAAGGTTTCAACCCTATAGTTGAAAAGTTATTTTTATATATGATAATATGCTAAAAGTGTTACTAGAATATATAGTATATTGATGCTGCAAATGTCAGCATAAGTAGGGTCACCTTTAAGAGAAGACCAACATATAACCTACGTAATGATTTTATAAGTTTTTTGACTATGTTATATGTAAATAGATATTTCAAAATTTTTTACATGTAAAGTGAGGAATATATTTCTAACACAAACATATATCTCTATACACATAAACATACATATAATAAAATAACTTTAATATTACATATTATATAATATGGAAAGTATAATTTGTACTTTATTGTATATTATATACCATATATCATATTTCAAATGGTGTATGTCATAAATTATACAATCTTATTACATATTTACATATATCTTTCATCTATACATTGTAGTGATGTTAGCAAGTGTTTGAATTTCATGTAAATAACATTCAATTAAAATCAAATTAGCTTTCAATAACTAAATAAAGAGCAGATAATCAGAGGTTGATTGAACATGGAATACACAGAGACAAATGTACAAATTTGTCCAAGCACTAGCCAGGTCAGAGTGGGTCTTAGCCAATGGTTGGTTATGTAGTCCCATTAGCAATTAACATTCCTAACACTGTGATGAAGATGAGTATAGCATAGTTTAGCCTGATGCAGTTCAACATTCAAATATTGTAATGATCCCACACTCATCAAGTCAACTATGCTTATTATTCAACTCCCTACAGTTTTTGACTTTAAAAGAGTATGCTAATTATCCTGCTTAGTTTTCTGGTCTGTCAAACAAATACATTTCTTAAGACAAAAAAAAATAAATTGATATGGGAATTTTATACATCAGTATTCTGAGCCTGCATGAAGTGAGAACCCTTGTGAGAAACAGGTCCTCTTTTATCCTAAATCATATTGAGAATTAGAGATGGTATAATCAAAGAGTAACTGAAGTAATTTTCCTGCAAAAACTCTTTAGACATGATCTTTTAAACTTTTCATAGTACCAGCTCTCTGCGTTAGTAATCTTGCCTTGCACTGTATTTAGCACTTCAGTATAGTGTTATAAATATAATAATGTAAAAATATCTGTGCAAAAATAAACAAAAAGCCTCAATTATATAGAATTCAGGAGACAAGAGGAGGTCTCATGCCTTGGGGCAATAGCAGAGCCCAATAGGAAGATGAGATTCTCTTCTTTCATGACAAAGACTCAGCCAATAAAAAGCCATGGACTCTGTTCACATAGTCCTCTCAACTTCTTTTTCTTCTCCAAGTGGTGGAACCTCAATTTACTTTTATGCTAATCCCCAAAAAAACCATTTTTGTTGGAGAGATATCTGGGAGTCTTTTTGTTTAGGTCAACATTGTGGTATGTTCTACAGGGCCCAGAGATGATCTCTGAAGGCTCTGGTCCTGGTGGACACTCAAGTGTAATACCTACACTGAGTGCATTGTCACTCACTACCCTGGAATTGATATGTCCATGAATTTCTTCCTCCTGGAACAAAGCTCAATTTTGGAGCTCTCCAGGCATTATTCAGTATCTATTTTAAGGTTGTTCCTTTGTGGTTAAGGCCTTGTTCTCCACGTGATAACTCATTGGACATTTCAATTTGATTTTGAGAGCAGACTGTTTCAACTGAAGCTGGCTGTGAAGCCATCAGCCCATTCCTTTGGGAACAGGGGCTGCCTCACTGAAACTGTGCCAGTTCAGCCATTGGCCCATTCCTTTGGACTAGGGTGCGCTTACTGAAAGCAGGATAAAAAGACCTTTGGCCTAGATCCTATAGGACTGAGCTGTTTTTTGCCTTTTTTTTTTTTTTTTAAACTGGCTGATTTTAGCTTGTGAGATATTTGAATTGAGCTGTTTGTACTGTAAGCTATTTACTTTGTTAGAAAATTATTTTCCTTTCTAGAGAAAAATCTCAGAAATGGTATCCAAATTATCTAAATGTTTTGAAGGTGGTCCCCTTACAGAGGCTCTAGTTGGTTTTATGTTTAAAAATCATAGCCCTTCCTCATGTGTATTTCTCACTGGCTCAACCAAAGAGAATTTAGAGTACCAGTTGCCATTAAAGGAAACTTTCAAAATGCCCAAATGAATTTTCTTAATAGCAAGTAGGACTACAGTAGCTCAAAAATTTCCAGAACTAAAGTATATGCCTTTTTGGCTTAGAGTTTTGAAGTTCCCAAATATTATCAGGAACCTAAAAGTGCCTCTCTGCAAGATAAGATTTTAGGATTAAGTCAAACAAACCAATGCTTGATAAAAGAAAATGACTCCTGGATCCTGAAGCTCTTCTTCCTAGCCTCTCGTGTCAGGATTTGTCTCTGTGGCCATCTTATCTCACTTCTTCAGCTCCTGTGGTCAGATTCCGTATCCAGCACCATAGCCCTCCTTCCCCGATCTCTCAGCTCCCCTAAGCAGGCAGACCCCTGCCTGCAGGTTGGATGCAAATCACCACAATTAGGCAAATCTTGCAATAAAGGGTGTCACATGACTTTTTGGCTTCTCAGTGCATATAAAACTTACATTTACAATACACTATGTCTATTAAGTGTGCGATAGCATTATGTCTAGAAAGAACAATATATAATATATAGAGACCTTAATTAGAAATACAAGAGAAAAATAAACAATTACAGTATAACATCAAAGATCATTGATCACAGGCCACAAATTAAACATGATAATAATGTTTGAAATGTTGTGAAAATTACCAAAATATGGCAGACACGAAGTGAGCAAATGTTATTAGCAAAATGATGCTGATAGAGCTGCTCACTGCAGAGTTACCACAAAGCTTTAATTTGGGGGAAAAATGCAATATCTGTAAAGCATAATAAAGTGAAGCACAATAAAATGTATTCATGTATTGATATATTATTTTCTCCACACTCCTGTCTTTTCTCTCATTGTCTCTGAATAGAGTGAGGTAGACACACATGTATATATATATAGAGAGAGAGACAGAGAGAGAGAGAGAGAGAGAGAGAGGGAAAGAAGATGATCTAGAGATCAAGAGAACCTAATATGTCCCTTATGTTAGCTTTGATCTTATCAATCAGAATCAAATTTGCTGCTCATATGCTTAGACAACAAATTTGAATAATACTGTCAGATTCAATTTGCTCTGCTAGTTGATCAAGGACCTAGTTAGTGGTCACCTTAGGTTATTATTATTATTTAATTAACTGATACGGTAGTGTTTTCAACTCATTATCTTTGAAACTTAGATGAATACCCTGAATGTATCATATGGTTTCCTTTAAAGATTTTAACCTCCTTGTATAATATCTTCCCCAAAGACAAATATATTTTGATAGTATATTCAATTAAAAATGTTATTTTCCTCATAGATATCAAGAAGTGTTTGAAATATTTACAATTCCTAAAGACTTCAAAGAACAATCAAGAGTTATAGAATATGATCCATTAATACAGATGAAGCTATCTGAGAAATCTGAATTTTTCTCACTGTAGAGGAGAAGATACTCCCCAAATTGGTAATAATATTGAATTGCCATTTTTCACATATTTCTAGGCACCCTAAAATAAAAATCTTCCTGGAAATGTCTCTCTGGTACAACACATTTGCACTCCATACTAATCTATAATTCCATTTACTTTTAAGAAACAATTTGCTTGCCTACTAGCGTAAAGTATGGATTTCATTCTGACTCTCTAAACAATGCAGAATACTCTCTCCTATTTTCTGTGAATGCATAAGGTACTAGGGAACTATTTCAATCAGGTTGACTTTTTTTTGAAGTAACATTTTCCATTCTGCTAAAGTTCAACTGACATTGACTTCACTGAATGGTGGTTGGAAAATTGCCCTCGGAGCTTTATTTGGCACGGCTACCATCTTCTTAATGGAATGTTGTATTGTGAAAGTCACGCTCAGAGTGTTGATTCTGCTCCTAAGTGGCAGTTGGAGCATAACACACATTTAGTTACCTACCTGACAAGTTGTCTATTTAACAGAGAAAAAATGATCTGACTATGATTGATGGCACAGCTGCCGTTTCTCAGTGATGGGTAAAATCAGCTGAGTCAAACCAGATCTGGCTACAATGGAATGCCTGTCTGCAGCCCTGTTCCCTCATTTCTCTTCATTTGGATAAGAAGGCTTTCCTTTGAGTGCAAATTCCCACAGTCTCCAATCTACCAACCGCTGTGCTTATTGCTTTCTTCTTTCCACTTTGAAATTACTTTAGAGGCATTATTTGCTCTGCTCCACATTAGTGCAAAGCTTTTCATACATTTTTAGCTTCTTGCTCTCTAGGTCAAGGACAACAGTGCTGAAAATTAGAGTCCTTGGTCAAAATTGTTTAGTAAATTATTTACTTTTTGGCATAAGATTCCTCTGCTGACACTCTGACTTGAGGTTTTTTTTTTTTCCTGCATCACTGAAGTAAGTTGCCTTTAGATACTGACTTGATAATTGTTGTGACTTACAGTAAAATTGAAATCAAGATCCAATGACTTTTGCCTCCCTTTATTTATTTATTTTTTCATTTAGGGTTGATAGTTCAGCATGTCCAGTGGCAGAGACTGAAATGAAAAGACATATTGTAAAAATCAAAGCCAGTCACTGAAGTTTATACTCATTCCTCACAAGGACAATGTTCAGAGTCTAAGTGTCACTGCAGCGATGCAAACAACTGATTTGTAGGAATTAGAAACATATAATCCAAACAGCCACACTGGGTATAAATACTGGATATTAAAATAGGCACTCGTTGGTAAAAGAGGAAAATTTATACTGAAAAGTCATATATATCACAGCTCTGTTTCCTTTTGACTTCAATTCATTTAAATTCAAGTGCAACAATCAGAAGACCTGGAATTTATATCAGACTCCAGGGAAGTATACATTGTATTCAAGCACACACACATAAAACTAGGCTGTGATGAGTCTGGAAAAGTAAGATGCAAGTGATAACAACATGCACGGAATTTAAAATCAGTTTTGGAAATGATATATACGAATACCAAATAAAAAATTAGAAAAAACCCCATAAACTAAGATGATATGATACCGTTTCTTACATGGAATCCACAGCTTAGCTATGCCAGGGGAGCATCCATGAAGGAATACTTGCCAAAACATCCATATTTGCAAAAATCACAATGTCTTTTTGTGAACCTCACTAAAGTAGAATCTTTAAACATATTTCTAAACTGTGGTTTTAACTAGATTATTTATTTACAAATGAGAGCTAATTAGAATACAGTTCCTTATGTTCTCTTGCATAACTGATGCAGAAAACCTAGCCAGAATAACAGTCTCTGTAAACCAAAAACAGGATTAATAAGGAAGGAAGTGGAATTTATTGTTTTTGATTTGTAAAAATGTCCCAAGCAATATTGCCATGAGGGAAATTTATTTTTTCATTCAAAATGGAAAATGGAAATGCTTTTTCTTTCTATGTACCCTAGAATAAACAAAAATGCAGTTTGCCAGATGATGACAAGCATTACAGTAAGAAAATATAATAAAGGACTATTAAAATAAATTAATGCTTTGTAAAAGTATTATTTGTTGTATTTTAGTTGCTAAGTTGTGTCCAACTCTTTTGTGATCCTGTGGACTTGTATGTAACCCACTGGGCTCCACTGTCCATGTGATTCTCCAGGCAAGAATACTGGAGTGGATAATTCTGCAATGGACTATCTGCAGTGGACTGTCTGCAGTGATTTTGAAGCCCCCCAAAATAAAGTCTGTCACTGTTTCCATTGTTTCTGCTTCTATTTGCCATGAACTGGTGGGACCAGATGTCATGATATTCATTTTCTGAATGTTGAGTTTTAAGCCAACTTTTTCATTCTCCTCTTTCACTTTCATCAAGAGGCTCTTTAGTTCTTCTTCACTTTCTGCTATAAGAGTGGTGTCATCTGCATATCTGAGGTTATTGATATTTCTCCTGGCAATCTTCATTCTAGCTTTTGCTTCATCCAGCCCAGCATTTCCCATGAATTAAATAAGCATGTTGACAACATACAGCCTTGATGTACTCCTTTCCCTATTTCAAACCAGTCTGTTGTTCCATGTCCAGTTCTAACTGTTCCTTCCTGATCTGGATACAGATTTCTCAAGAGGCAGGTCAGGTGGTTTGGTATTCCCATCTCTTTCAGAATTTTCCACAGTTTGTTGTGATCCACATAGTCAAAGGTTTTGGCATAGTTGAGCAGAAATATATGTTTTTCTGGAACTTTCTTGCTTTTTCAATGATCCACCGATGCTGGCAATTTGATCTCTGGTTCCTCTGCCTTTTCTAAATCCAGCTTGAACCTCTGAGAGTTCATGGTTCACATACTATTGAAGCCTGGCTTGGAGAATCTTGAGCATTACTTTGCTAGCAGGTGAGATGAGTGCAATTGTGCAGTAGTTTCAGCTGTTCCTCCAGGGACAGAGAGACAGGGTGCAGTTTAACTCATTGCAATATACCACATTCAAGTTGTAGAAAACCAAAGGCAAAGAAAAAATATGGGGACAAGGCACATGGGGTTGGGGAAATATCTTTCTATAGGAAAACAAGAATTTCAGTAGAAGTCTTATAAGAAACTATGCAGATATTGATAGAATGGAATAAAATAATGAATGATTTGAAAATATATAAAACCAACCTAAAATTCTCTCTCTCCAGCAGCATTACTCTTCGAAAACAAAGGGGGTATAAAGACTTTCTTAGACAAACAAAAAGTTAGGGACTTCACCATCAGCAGCTCTGCCACTCAAAAAATGTTTTAAAAGTTCTTAAGCGAAAAGAAAATAAGATAGACCTGAAACTAGAAACTATATATACAAAGGCAGAGTTAAAGAGAAGGAAAAAATGAAAGTCAAATAAATACTTTTCTTGTTCTTAATTCATTTAATGGTTACTGTTTGTTAAAACAATAATAGAAACATTTTGGGTGATTCTAGGAAAGGATACATGAAATAAATGACAATTGTATAACGGACAGGAAGAAGGAACTGGAGAACACTTAGTCATATCTGTATTACTTGTGATGTACTACAGTATTATTTGAAGATGGACCTAAGTTACTTAAAACCTATTTATTACAAACTCTAGGTCAACCAATAAAATATATTTTTAATAAATCATGATTTGTTATCTAAGAGAGAAGTGCATTCACATAAAATAATTAAAATCCACAGAAGCAAAAAACATAATAAGAGAGAAAATAAGAAACAAAGAACAAAAGCAATTAATACAAACAAAAGCAAGAATACTCCATTTCCTTCTCCAGTGCATGAAAGTGAAAAATGAAAGTGAAGTCTCTCAGTCATGTCCGACTCTTTGCAACCCCATGGACTGTAGCCCACCAGACTCCTCCGTCCACGGGATTTCCCAGGCAAGAGTCTGGAGTGGGTTGCCATTGCCTTCTCCTATATACATATAACAACAGAAATAAAATACATGAGACAAAAACTGCTAGACTTGAAAGAAGAGGTTAGAGACATCAGTGTTTCTTTATCGGTAACTGATAGATCAAAACAGGTGGAATTTTAATAAAGATATTATAAAACATCCTTCAAAAAAGTATTATTCAAGAATCTTAACCCAAGAGGTTTTTCTCATTTAAATCCAAATAGTTCAGTTCAGTCGCTGAGTTGTGTCCAACTCTTTGCAACCCCATGGACTGCAGCACGCCAGGCCTCCCTATTCATCACCAACTCCCGGAGCTTACTTAAACTTATGTCCATTGAGTCAGTGATGCCATCCAGCCATCTCATCCTCTGTTGTCCTCTTCTCCTCCCACCTTCAATCTTTTCCAGCATCAGGGTCTTTTCAAAGAAGTCAGTACTTCACATCAGGTAGTCAAAGTATTGGAATTTCAGCTTCAACATCAGTCCTTCCAATGAATATTCAGGACTGATTTCCTTTAGGATGGGCAAATCCAAACAAATATATCATAATTATACAGCAATATCTATTTATTACATGCTTACACTATACATCTTTGTTCATCTGTTTTAAATCACTCTTATAACACTGATTTACCTACTTGTATTTTAATCATCTGGTCATGTACAACTCTTCTGCCATGCCATGGACTGCAGCTGGCCAGGCTCCTCTGTTCATGGGATTTCCCAGGCAAGAATACTGGAATGAGTTACCACTTCCTTCCTCAGGGGATCTTCCAAAACCAGGTATTGAACCCTCATCTTCTGCCTTGCAGGCAGATTCTTTACTACTGAGCCATCAGGGAGCCCCTTAAAAACTTAGGTACTATAAATATTAGAAAGAAAAGACACAAAAAGATGTCAATATTAAACATTAATGGGAAATTTTAACAAATTAAATAGTAAAGAAAATAACCTATATCATACTGGAGGAAAAAAGCATTTTATGAAATGAATTTACACATATAAAATTAAGAGAATTTATTAGGAAAAATTAGATGTTAAAAGGAAATATGATAGAAAAAGAGAAAAAATATTTTTATGCATGCTATTATATGGATCTCAAAGTTGAAATAAGGAAATATAACACATTGACATTGACTATGGAAATATCACATATCCAAAAATAAATGTAACAAGGAATTTTCAGGGATCATATGATAGAGATAATTTTTTGGGCTTAAAATAACACCTAAAAATAGAAGAGGTACTACATTCTTGTTTATACTTCCAAAGGAAAACTTATTACCATAAAATAACTATTTTTGCAAAATTATTTTTTCTTTTAATTAGTTACAACTGGAAGCTGATTTTCTTGAGTTAGAGAAAAGCTGACTTTAAATCAAAAAGAATTAATGAGACTAGAAAAAATGATTTTCTATAAAATCATTTTATCTGTCATTGATATAGGCACATTAACCAATGAAAAATGAAAGTGTAAGTTGCTCAGTAACGTCCAACTCTGCGACCCCATGGACTCGTCCATGGAATTCTCTAGGCCAGAATACTGGCCTTTCCCTTCTCCAGGGGATCTTCCCAACCCAGGGATCAAATCCAGATCTCCACATTACAGGCAGATTCTTTACCAGCTGAGTCACAAGGGAAGCCCATTAATTAACCAGTAGAATAGAATAAAAGAGCACAGAAATTAATATTGGTAAACATAAGGATTTTGTATATATTAAGATAGTTACTTAAGCTTAGCGCAATCATCTGTATAAATGGTGCCAGCAAAATCTAATTGCAATCTTCATGGAAAAAAAAAATGGATTCTTACCTCGCACCATATGGAAATACCTAAAAAATATTAGAATAAAAATAAAACAGGAATATACAGGTTTGGAGTGGATATTTTCATGGTGATATATTCCTAAAAGCTTAAACGGGGAAAAATAAAACATATTTAATATATGAAGATTAAAATCTTTTTAAACAAGTCTACTATGCATTATTATATGCATTATATTTATATTACTATGCATATATTATAAATGAAAAAAATAGTCTAGGATAAGGAAATTGATGTCTCATTATAAAAATCATAGGAAATCAAACTTTCTGAAATTTCAAGAAGATAAATTATAGGAAAAAGAACCAAAAATATTAGCTTGTTTAGAGGGAAAATATGTGGGAATCTGGTTTTAATATGAAAAATAAATAGTCTTAAATTCAAGAGAAAGGCAATGTCATTGTTTAGTCACTAAGTCATGTCCAGCTCTTTGAGATTAATGGACTGTAGCCCATCAGGTTCCTCTGTCCATGGTATTCTCCAGGCAAGAATACTGGAGTGGATTGCCATTCCCTTCTCCAGGGGATCTTCCCAACCTAGGGAGCAAACCCATATATCCTGCTTGGACTGTGGATTCTTTACAACTGAGTCACCAGGGAATCTCAAATTAATGTGTATCTATAAAGTTAACAAAATATAAAAAGAAATAATATGTATTGCTAAACATTTTGTGGAGAAAAGGAGATTGTCACAAATTAATGATAGATATATAATTTTCAAGGCCTCTTTAGAAGGCAGTCTGGTAATATCTAATTAAACACACCTACAGTTTCAATAATATCTAACAATTTCATTCCTCAAAATCAGTTCCACAAAGTAAATGCAGCTGAAAGTGAAAGTGTTAGTCACTCAGTTGTGTCTGACTCTTTGGGACCCCGTGGACTGGAGCCTGCCAGGCTCCTTTGTCCATTCCATTCTCCAGGCAAGAATGCTGGTGTGGGTTGACATTCCCTTCTCTAGGGGATCTTTCTGACCAGGAAATTAACCTGAGTCTCCTGCATTGTAGGCAGATTCTTGACTGTCTGAGCCACCAGGGAAACACTAATTACTTAAATGTATTGTAGTAAAGATAATCATTGAACCTAAACAGCATATTAAAAAAAAAAATCATTGAACCTGGACAGCATATTAAAAAACAGAGACATTACTTTACCAACAAAGATCTGTCTAGTCAAAGCTTTGGTTTTTCCAGTAGTCATGTATGGATTTGAGAGTTGGATTATAAAGAAAGCTGAGTGCTGAAGAATTGATGCTTTTAAACTGTGGTGTTGGAGAAGACTCTTGTCACTTGGACTGCAAGGAGATCAAACCATTCAATCCTAAAGGAAATCAGTCCTGAATATTCTTTGGAAGGACTGATGCTGAAGATGAAACTAGTAGTTTGGCCACCAGGTGTGAAGAACTGACTCATTGAAAAAGACCCTGATGCTGGGAAAGACTGAAAGCCAAAGAAGAGGATGACAGAGGATGAGATGACTGGATGGATCACCAACTCGATGAACATGAGTTTGAGCAAGCTCTGATAGTTGGTAATGGAGAGAGAAGCCTGGCGTGCTGCAATCCATGGGGTCGCAAAGCATTGAACATGAGTGACTGAAATGAACTGAACTGAATCATTGAGCCACTGCATATAGTGGCAAAAGGGTGGCTGCAAAATGAATGTTCATCCACAAGTGATTGAATAAATTATGCTTCCTACATACTATTTTACATGGCTGTTGGATGAATAATGGCTTTAAGGTGCATTATCATTCAGTTTTGAACAAAATAAGATTCAGAGAAGTACCTATTTAGAAATAAAGTGAACAACCATATATATCAAACTGTAATTTATTTCTAAACAGCATAACAATTCAAACCAGTCAATCCTAAAGGAAATCAACCATGAATATTCATTGAAAGAACTGATGCTGAAGCTGAAACTCCAATACTTTTACCACCTGTTTCACATCATTGGAAAAAAAAAAGTAACCAAGAAATTTTAAAGTCAACTCATTGGAAAAGACCCTGATACTGGGAAAGATTGAGGGCAGGAACAGAATGGGGTGACAGAGGATGAGATGGTTCAATGGCATCCCTGACTCAATGAACATGAGTTTGAGCAAACTCTAGGGCCTAGTGAAGGACAAGGAAGTCTGGCTTGCTACAGTCCATGGAGTCGCAAAGAGTCAGATACAACCGACTGAGTAACAATGAAAATAACTTATTTCTAAACAACATAACAATTTTATAAAAATTTAATGTGCCTAGATTTTATAAATTTACTAGAGTATTAATATTAAAACTTTACTTTCTATTTAATATGACATTTCAATGATTTTTAACTGTTTAATTTATATAATTTGTTTTATGTGTTAGATCATTTTTGCATCTATGTGTTTTTCAATGGCTGAATCAGAAATGGCCCAGTAATTAAAATTATTTTCCCCAATGCACTAGTTTCATTTACAAATGATGGTATATTATGAATGAGCATCGAAAGTGAAAGCTAAGAAAATATTAAATTCAGGTACCTGTACTCTATGTCAAAGAACTTATTTTTCTTTGATACGGCTTCAAAAGTCTTTCATCCTCATGCTTCACTGACACTTAAAACAGTGTCATGGTGGGAGTAGAAATATAAGTGACAGGTCTAATAAATTAGCAATATCCTGCTCACTACACTCCTCCTAATTTTTGCTTGAAATTTCACTTCTTATTAAAATTTGTATTCTTCAAAGTTGAATGGGAGTTCTCTGAGTTTTATCTGCTTTAAAGATGACTAGGCTCAAAATCCTACAGCTGAAAAATGTCACTGGTCTTTCTCTTGGAGTAGCATAGAGCTTTCAATATTTCCAGGAGGCTGGGTAAAGTCTCTAATGGTTAAATAAAATTGCCTTTCAAATGCCACAGTCATCACAGTCTGGACTATTGTATGATTGATAGTCTTCCCTACAAATAGTAAGGTATTTGTACTTCCTATTTTCTTAAATATGAACATATTAGAATATACATTTTAAAATAATCATAATTGACACTAGGGGCAGTGATGGCAGTGATGTTTTAATAACTAGACCTCTTGATCAATGGTTCTAGATTATTGCTTTTTTAAACTGGTTCCTGTGAATCTGTTTGGTGTGACTCAACCAGAATTAGAAAATGAAAAATAAAAAGTGATAGAAAAGAACTGCATGTAATAGAATAAAATTTAAATAGTGTGTTCACATATATCAGTACCTTTTAAAAACTTTGTTTATAGATGCACACATATTTATAATGCTGTATATACTCTGTGTACTGATGCTTCTCTGGTGGCTCAGTGGGCAAATAATCCACCTGCAATACAGAAATGCAGGTTTGATCCCTGGGCCATTAAAATCCCATATAGGAGACCGTGGAACTCACTCCAATATTCTTGCCTGGAGAATTCTATGGACAGGGGAGCCTGGCAGGCTATACTCCATAGGATCACAAAGGGTTGGACATGACTAAAGTGATCAACCACTCATGTAAACTCTCTGTACTAATGCAAAACCATGTTCTGATCATGAATTGTATGAACTGTACAAGGAAAAAAAATTAAACTCATTGTTTTATGTATTGTGCTATAATTAGAACCTTTGTCCATCCATTAGGCTTAAAATAAATCAGAAAGGGCACTCTGCATCAGATTAGATATATTAAAACAATATATCAGTTCAGTTCAGTTCAGTCGCTCAGTCATGTCTGACTCTTTGCAACCCCATGAATCGCAGCACACCAGGCCTCCCTGTCCATCACCAATTCCCAGAGTTCGCTCAGACTCACACCCATTGAGTTGGTGATGCCATCCAGCCATCTCATCCTCTGTCGTCCCCTTCTCCTCCTGCCCCCAATCCCTCCCAGCATCAGAGTCTTTTCCAATGAGTCAACTCTTCACATGTGGTGGCTAAAGTACTGGAGTTTCAGCTTTAGCATCATTCCTTCCAAAGAAATCCCAGGGCCGATCTCCTTCAGAATGGACTGGTTGGATCTCCTTGAAGTCCAAGGGACTCTTAAGAGTCTGCTCCAATATCACAGTTCAAAAGCATCAATTCTTCAGCGCTCAGCTTTCTTCATAGCCCAACTCTCACATCCATACATGACTACTGGAAAAACCATAGCCTTGACTAGACAGATCTTTGATGGCAACCTAATGTCTCTGCTTTTGAATATGCTATCTAGGTTGCTCATAACTTTTCTTCCAAGGAGTAAGTGTCTTTTAATTTCATGGCTGCAGTCACCATCTGCAGTGATTTTGGAGCCCCCCAAAATAAAGTCTGACACTGTTTCCACTGTTTCCCTATCTATCTGCCATGAAGTGATGGGATCAGGTGCCATGATCTTCGTTTTTGAATGTTGAGCTTTAAGCCAACTTTTTCACTCTCCTCTTTCACTTCCATCAAGAGGCTCTTTAGTTCCTCTTTACTTTTTCTTCCATAAGGGTGATGTCATCTGCATATCTGAGGTTATTGATATTTCTCCTGGCAATCTTGATTCCAGCTTCTGCTTCTTCCAGCCCAGCATGTTTCATGATGTACTCTGCACATAAGTTAAATAAGCAGGTTAACAATATACAGCCTTGACATACTCCTTTTCCTATTTGGAACCAGTCTGTTGTTTATGTCTACTTCTAACTGTTGCTTCCTGACCTGCATATAGGTTTCTCAAGAGGCAGATCAGGTGGTTTAGTATTGTCATCTCTTTCAGAATTTTCCACAGTTTATTGTGATCCGCACAGTCAAAGGTTTTGGCATAGTTAATAAAGCAGAAATAGATGTTTTTCTGAAACTCTCTTGCTTTTTCTATGATCCAGCGGATGTTGGCAATTTGATCTCTGGTTCCTCTGCCTTTTCTTAAAACCAGATTGAACATCTGGAAGTTCATGTTTCACGTATTGCTGAAGCCTGGCTTGGAGAATTTTGAGTATTACTTTGCTAGCGTGTGAGATAAATGTAATTGTACAAGCCCCAATTTCTTCATCAAGTTTATTTTCTGAGAACTCTTTCTGTTTAATATAGTGAGAGAAAAAAACTTAAAAATGATTATACCTATGGTTTATAAACACTTGCATGAATAGCAGGAAGTATCACAAAGTTTTTTTCATTTGTATAATGTCCCATGAAAGTATATTTATCTGTCTGAATTAGAAAATATAAAACTGCCTAGGGAACTATGCTGTGTAAGAAATTCTTCAGATATTTAAAATAACAATATTGAATCACACTACATAAAAATTTAAAATATATATATTTTATTACATTTGTATATGTATGTATGCACAATTTATTAAGAGTAAGCATCATGATGGTTATGTTGTAAACATCTTTTGATACATACCTTCTTAATAGGTAATCATGCTATCCAGAAAGGCAATGATTCCTCCACAATGCTCACACATCTTTCTGTCAAAATATGTCAAACTCCAAACTGTCCCTGGAATGAAGTTTGCTAAGGGAAGTGTTAAACCCACAGGAATGAAACTGACAGAATTGTATGCAGTTCCAGAATTGAAAAAAATCATTCAAGCTAATGTAAATATGAGAAAGAGATGAATTTGATTCTAAAAGTGAAAAAAAAAACCAACTTTGGAATAGTAACAAAATCAATGTTAAATATACTTGGTTTGCAAACTAGATGCCTAATTTAAATTTTTATAACATTTTATTAATTTGTCATGCTATGCATGCAAAGTTTCAAAAAAGCATGATTTTAGGACTTTCAACTGTTATCCATACTGGATATCAATTTTAATATTATTCAGAACTTTGCAAAGTTTCCCATTCATTCTGAATTAAATCAGACTGAGGAAACAAAAATGTCAAATTAAATCCATTAGTCTGCTCTTCACATATCCAATAATAATTTTTATTATACTGTTGCATGTGGAAATTAAAGTCTGGCCTCTAATCACTTTTAACAGAATATTTATATTTTGAGAAAATGTATATTATAATAATATTACATAAATATTTTAGAAACCAATGCTTATCGTAAGTAACTTCAAATATATATTTGATGGATTTTCATTCTTCCTAGCTTTCATCCTATGAAGTAGATTAGTAGGGATGGAAAAAGGCTATTATTTTCATACAATGCCATTTAAAGTTGTGTGACCTCATTCAAGCTATTGAATTTTACTAACTCTGATGATTCTTCTGGCTAAAATGCTGGTTACAATATTATTTACCCCATAAGATTGGAAAATTAGATAAGATAATGCAAGAGAAGTATTTGAAACATAATTAGACTAATACATATTATATATGTGTATATATATGTATATTATATTGTAGATGTATATTATATTAAATACATATATTATATGTAGTATACTAATACGTATTACTATTTCTGCCATGATTATTTTTTGTAGTTACTCATAGATTTAAAAAAATGTGTGCTTCTGTTTTGACTAAGTGTGGTTTGGTTATAATCTTGTCTGCTCGATTTTATGAAAGAAAAATTGTTCAAGGTATTTCAAAAATAATCTGATGTCTTTATTGTATCTATTACTTTTATGTATATGTTGTTTCTGACATTACGTTCATTGTTACCTTAGTATACTGGAATGCCTCCTTCCATATGAACAGTGATATGCCAGATGGGAAAGTTAAGCCCAGCTGTGTTTCTGCAACATGACTACCTTCCTTAAACATGATTTTTAGGAGGCAACTTGACTAAATTTGGCCCAATCAATAATGTTCTCAGGATTTAGGACTGGGAAAAAGAATCAATCTACATTTCAATAGATTGACCAGTAATACAAGCTTTTAGGAGCTTGATATAAGAAGTACAGATATATGTGGGGTGTGGAACATGGGGTAAGTATCTATAGATGTAAGAAATATCTGTGTTTACTGAGGAAGCAGAAGAGTCTTTTCTAAATAGAGAAAAAGAAATGGAAGAGATGAACAGGGAGTTAGAAATATAAAGTATTAAGATGGCTGTTTAAACTGAGATCCCAGTGCCCTTTTGAAGCACAACTCCATTTTTATTTTATGAATCATCCCTGTACCCTTATAATGTATTCTCATTTTAGCTTGGTGAAGTTTGATTCTGTTTTTGTTTTTTTTTTTCTCACACCAAAGGGAAAGTGCAAGAGAAACAGTCATCTTTATATGCCGAAGAGTCAACACACTTTTCAAATAAATGGGGAAGTAAACAATTAGAATTTGCAGGCAGAGATTCTCTATCACAACTACACGGCCTTGCCATTGGAGCACAAACAGCCAGTGGTTATAACTGGAAGATATATGTGGCTGTGTTTCAATGAAACTTAATTTGTGGGTATTGGCATATGAATTTAAAATTTTACCTGTCATAAAACATTATTCTTTCAGTTTTTAGAGGAAAGGGATATATGTACACCTATGGCTGATTTATGCTGATGTTTGACAGAAAGCAACAAAATTCTATAAGCAATTATCCTTCAATTAAAAAAATAGATAAATTTTAAAAAGTGTAAAATATTAAGATAAAAAATTGTAATATGTGGACCATACAAAAATAAGTGACAGACTACATAGCAAATCTAGTAAGCAGGGGAATTACTCTGAAATTTATAACAAAGTTTAAATGTGTCCCAACGAGTTTCTTTTGTAAAACACATCTCAAATTCTTTCTTCTTTTTAGGAACCACACTACTGGTTATGCACTCTACTATATTCTTCTGTTCTACATTCCTCCTCTATTATAAGTAAATATTTCTGGTTATGGCAAGATAATTTATATTTTTAAATTTCTTTACTCAAGAGCATTTTAGTTTATAAATGAAATCATGTAACTTATTTCTTTCTAAAATTTCATTATTTGAAATTTGTAAAAGTAACTGGAAATGATAGGCATCATAAAAACATAGAATCAATAGCAGATCACATTAAAAGTATTTGAAAACAAAAGGTAACTCTTAAAATCATCAAAGCTGCTTATTGGTACATAACAATTATATGTACAAAGATGGAAAAACTTTAATGTGGGTTTCATTATCAATTAAATTAAAAATTATCCTAGAATGAGACTATAAATGCTATTAGACTACTACCAAAAGAAAGAAAAGTTATATTGCACAGCTTAATATATACCACTTCTAATTAGATGGAGATAAATATTCTTTTCAATATAGTTCTTTGGTGTCACAAAAATAAGACTGTCAAATATATTTGATAAAATAAATAGCTTATCAAAAATATTGTAGCAGGGATTAATGGTGTTAAGATAAACTTGTTAGGAAGTACAGCAGCATTTGAAGTCAATGTATTTTAAATTCACTTTAGTGCAGCAGGCCTTTTAGGGAGTCTAGAAAGATATTAGGCCAATTTTGCATGCCAAGTACATAAATGTCAATGGCAGTTTAGAACAAGAGTGGATGTGAGAATGTTTCCAGTTCAATATTTTGCTCTAAAGGCAAATAATCAGTATGAGATTTTTGCAACAGAAATTAACAGAAAATACACTGAGGAGAAGAACAAATAAGCATACGAAACAGAGATGTTTGGGAATAATGAGATTCCACTGGTTATTTGATTTACAAACAATTCCCATAGGGCTTTTTATGAATTTTATGTTTTCCTAGAAGGTCACAGATTTGAGGCTTTTCCCCATGTCCTCAACAATGGCATTCAGTAATAGAGGTTCCTTTTCAGTGTTCTGCTGCTCTCACAATGCATTATGGTATTTATTTTGAAACTTGAGCAGAACTTTTATTGGGTAGTGCTCTACAACTGACCACTATTTCCTGAGTATGGAATTCCCAGTCCAATTTCACACAGAATTTCAAAGGAAAAATTTCTGATGGAAGGTACCAACATCAGTGCTTTTCCAAAACCTAGCAGAAGACTTGACAAACACATAATTAGTATCCAGTTAATATCTATTGGATGAATACTCTTATATTTAATGCTATTTACTTGTGTTGCAAAGGTATTTGAAAATCTACTTTGAAGAGTTATGGTATTAATAAATAAAGTATGAAAATTCCTCCTCTGTGAAGCTGTCATTATATCAGAATGTGTAATGTAGGAAACTATAGATGTTTTATAATAAGACTCTCAGACTTCAGACTATACTACAATGCTATAGTAATCACATCAATATGACACTGGCATAAAAAATGATACATAGATTAATGGAACAGGACACAGAATCCAGAGATAAGTCCACATCCTTATGGTAAATTAATCTACAACAAAGAAGGCAAGAATATATGACACAAAAGACAGACTCTTCAATAAATGGTGCCGGAAAATCTGGACAACTACATGTGGGAATGTAGATAAGCATAACCACTGAGGAAAACAGTATGAAGTTTCTTCAAAAACTAAAAATAGAACTACCATATGACATGGCAATTCCATTACTGGCTGTATATATGGAAAAGAAATAAAACACCAATTCAAAAAGCTATGCTCCAGTGTTCATAGTAGCATTGTTTATAATTGTCAAGACATGAGAGCAACTTAAAGTCCATCAATAGATGAGTGGATAAAGAATACTTGTTGTTCAGTCACTAACTCTGACATTTGTGATCTCATAAACTACAGCACACCAGGCTTTCCTATTCTTCACTAACTCCCTAAGTTTGCTCAAACTCATGTCCATTGAGTCAGTGATGCCATCCAATCATCTCATCCTCTGTCCTCCCCTCTTCCTCTTGTTCTCAATCTTTCCCAGCATCACAGTCTTTTAAATGAATCAACTCTTCACATCAGGTGGCCAGAGTATTGGAGTTTCAGATTCAGCATGAATCCAATGAATAATCAGGGTTGATTTCCTTTAGGATTGATTGGCTTGATTTCCTTTGCCCAAGGGACTCTCAGGAGTCTTCTCTAGCACCACAGTTTGAAAGCATTAATTCTTCAGCACTCAGCCTTCTTTATGGTCTAACTCTCACATTTGTACATGACTACTGAAAAAACCATAGCTTTGACTATAAGTATGTGTGTCAGCAAAGTGATGTCTCTGCTTTTTAACATGCTGTCTAGGTTTGTTGTAGCTTTTCTGCCAATGAGCAAGCATTTTTTAATTTCATGGATTTAGTCACCATCTGCATTGAATTTGAAGCCCAAGAAAATGAAATCTGTCACTGTTTCCTTTGTTTCTCCATCTATTTCCTATGGAGTGATAGGGCCAGGTGCCATGATTTTCATTTTCTGAATGTTGAGTTTTAAGCTAGCTTTTTCACTCTCCTCTTTCAACTTCATCAAAAGGCTCATTTATCTCCACTTCCTGCCATTAAGATCGTATCATCTGCATATCTGAGGTTGCTGACAATTCTCTTGGTAGACTTGATCCCAACTTGTGAGTCATCTAGCTTAGCATTTTGTATGATGTACTCTGCATATAAGTTAAATAAGCAGGGGGACAATATACAGCCTAGGCATACTTCTCCACTTTGAAGTATTCCCTTATTCTGTGTCCAGTTCTACCTGTTGCTTCTTGACCTGCATACAGATTTCTCTGGAGGAGGTAATGTTGTCTAGTATTTAACCTCTTTAAGAATATTCCACAATTTGCTGTTATTCACACTGTCAAGGGCTTTAGTATAGTAAATGAAGCAGATTCTTTATTGAATTCCCCTTGCTTTTTCTATGATCCAGCATATGTTTGCAATTTGATCTCTGGTTCCTCTGCATTTTCTAAATCCTCTTTCTACATCTGGAAGTTCTTGGTTCATGTATTGCTGATGCCTAGTTTGAAGGATTTTGAGTATAAGCTTGTTAGATGTGAATTGGCTGCAATTGTAGGGTAATTTCAACATTCTTTGGCATTGCCTTTCTTTGGGATTGGAATGAAAACTGAACTTTTTTAACTCTGTGAGCACTTTTGTGTTTTCCAAATTTGCTGGGATAATGAGTGTAGCACTTTAACAGCAACATCTTTTAAGATTTGAAAAGCTCAGCTGGAATTCCATTACCTCCATTAGCTTTGTTCATAATAATGCTTCCTAAAGCCCAGTTGACTACACACTCCAGGAAGTTTGGCTCTTGGTGAGTGACCATACCATTGTGGTTATCCTGGTCATTAAGACATTTCTGTACAGTTTCTCTGTGTATATTTGCCACCTCTACTTAATACCTTGCTCTTCTTTTAGGTCCTTGCTCTTTTTGTCCTTTATGGTGCCTATTTTTGCATGAAATGCTCCCTTGGTATCTCTAATTTTCTTAAAGTGATCTCTATTCTTTCACATTTTGTTGTTTTCCTCTATTTCTTTGCATTGTTCACTTAAGAAGGCTTTCATGTCTCTCCTTGCTATTCTCTGAAACTCTGCATTCAGTTGGCTATAACTTACCCTTTCTTCCTTGCCTTTTGCTTCTCTTCTTTCTCAGTTGTGTAAGGCCTCCTCAGGCAACTATTTTGCCTTCTTGTATTTCTTTTTCTTGGGGATGGTTTTGTTCATCACCTCCTGTACAATGTTATGAACCTCTGTTTATAGTTTTAAAGCACTCTGTTCACCAGATGTAGTCCCTTAAATCTATTTGTCACTTCCACTGTGTAATCATAAGGGATTGATCTAGGTCATACCTGAATGGCCTAGTGGTTTTTCCCTACTTTCTTCAATTTGAGCATGAATTTTGCAATAAAGAGCTGATGATGTGGGCCATAGTTAGCTTCAGCTATTGTTTTTGCTGACTGTATAGAGCTTCTTCATCTTTGGCTGCAAAGAATAAAATCAATCTGATTTCAGTATGGATCATCTAGTGATTTCCATATGCAGAGTCATCTCTTGTGTTGTTGGAAGAGGGTGTTTGTTATGACAGTGTGTTCTCTTGGCAAAACTCTGTTAGCCTTTGCCTTGTTTCATTTTGTATTCCAAGGCCAAACTTATCTATTACTCCAGGTATCTCTTAACTTTCTACTTTTGCATTCCAGCCCCCTATGATGAAAATGAAATATGTTTTTCTTTTGGTTTTAGTTCTAAGAGGTCTTCCTGGTCTTCATAGAATTGTTGAGCTTCTTCAGCATTACTGACTGGGGCATAGACTTGGATTACTGTGATGTTGAATGGCTTGCCTTGGAAATGAACCAAGGTCATTCTGTCATTTTTGAGATTGCAACCAAGTACTGTATTTTAGGCTCTTGTTGAATATGAGGGCTATTCCACTCCTTCTAAGGGATTCTTTCCAGAGTAGTAGATATAATGGTCATCTGAACACTACTCAGCCATAAAAATAAAAATGAAAATTTCCTATTTCCAACAACATGGATGGAGTTCTAGGGCATTATACTAAGTGAAATACATGAGACAAAAGCAAATACTTTATGATATCACTTATACATGGAGTATAAAAATACAACAAACTATATAACAAAGAATATAAGCAGACCAACAGACATAGAGAACAAACTAGTGGTTATCAGTGTGCAGAGTGATATGGGGGTTGGAGGGATGAAAGGCATAAATAATTGGGTGTGAGATAGGCTATAAGGATACAATATGAGATATATAGTCAATGGAGTGAGACCGTTAAAATTTAATTAAAAAAAAAACTAAAAAAGCATATACACAAAAATGAAACACATAGGCCTATAAAATATTCCCATTTCCATTCATTTGTAAAGCTATTATAGGCAGAAGCTAAATCTGTGTATATCTCTTGAAATATTGTAGAAAAAGCAATGCAATTTTCAAATGTTACTTATCTGACATGTAAAAATTTCTATATGAATGTAGTCTATGCATGTGTGCTCAATCACTTCAATAATGTTCGACTCTTTGCAACCCTATGGACTATATCCTGTCAGGCTCTTCTGTCCATGGGATTCTCCAGGCAAGGATACTGGAGTGAGTTGCCATGCCCTCCTCCATGGGATCTTCCCAACCCAGGGATTGAACCAGAGTATAGAGTGTTCATCTACTGTGAATAGACACAGTGTAAGAATCTGGTATAAGAATTAAGAGAATTCAAACAGATTGACAGTTATTTTTCAGTATTTTGCATTTAAGTAAATATATTTCCATTTACTTTTAGGTCAACTTTGAATGTGACTTACTCTCAGTTATTATAAGTGAATTCTTCTTCAGCATAAAGTTTTTCAAAATAGCTCATTCATAAAATACATAGAATACTTTTCCTCAAACAAAACACATATAAATAAGTGAAAACTACATCAGATTTTGAAAAAATAAATCTCATGGATGTAGCTATCCTTGATTACATAGGACAATATTGATGTGGATTTGTGAATCACTGTTGTTCAGTCATTCAGCCGTGTCTGACTCTATGTGACCCCATGGATTGATTATTGCATCAGTGAAGTCATCTAGCCATCTCATCCTCTGACTCCCTTTTCTCCTTCTGCCCTCAATCCTTACCAGCATCAGGATCTTTTCCAATGTGAATCACTCCAGTTCAGTTCAGTTCAGTCGCTCAGTCGTGTCCTACTCTTTGTGACTCCATGAATCACAACACGCCAGGCCTCCCTGTCCATCACCAACTCCCAGAGTTCACTCAGACTCACATCCATCGAGTCGGTGATGCCACCCAGCCATCTCATCCTCTGTTGTCCCCTTCTCCTCCTGCCCCCAATCCCTCCCAGCATCAGGGTCTTTTCCAATGAGTCAGCTCTTCTCATGAAGTGGCCAAAGTGTTGGACTTTCAGCTTTAGCCTCAGTCCTTCCAATGAGCACCCAGGGCTGACGTCCTTTAGAATGGACTGGTTGGATCTCCTTGCAGTCCAAGGGACTCTCAAGAGTCTTCTCCAACACCACAGTTCAAAAGCATCAATTTTTCAGTGCTCAGCTTTCTTCACAGTCCAACTCTCACATCCATACATGACCACTGAAAAAACCATAGCCTTGACGTGATGGACCTTTGTTGGCAAAGTAATGTCACTTCTCCTCCTGCCCCCAATCCCTCCCAGCATCAGGGTCTTTTCCAATGAGTCAGCTCTTCTCATGAAGTGGCCAAAGTGTTGGACTTTCAGCTTTAGCCTCAGTCCTTCCAATGAGCACCCAGGGCTGACGTCCTTTAGAATGGACTGGTTGGATCTCCTTGCAGTCCAAGGGACTCTCAAGAGTCTTCTCCAACACCACAGTTCAAAAGCATCAATTTTTCAGTGCTCAGCTTTCTTCACAGTCCAACTCTCACATCCATACATGACCACTGAAAAAACCATAGCCTTGACGTGATGGACCTTTGTTGGCAAAGTAATGTCTCTGCTTTTGAATATGCTATCTAGGTTGGTCATAACTTTTCTTCCAAGGAGTAAGCATCTTTTAATTTCATGGCTGCAATCACCATCTGCAGTGATTTTTTGAGCCCCCCAAAATAAAGTCTGACACTGTTTCCACTGTTTGCCCATCTATCTGCCATGAAGTGATGGGACCAGATGCCACGATCTTAATTTTCTGAAGGCTGAGCTTTAAGCCAACTTTTTCACTCTCCTCTTTCACTTTCATCAAGAGGCTTTTTAGTTCCTCTTCACTTTCTGCCATAAGGGTGATGTCATCTACATATCTGAGGTTATTGACATTTCTCCCTGCAATCTTGATTCCAGCTTGTTCTTCCAGCCCACTAGACAACCATTTTGGGGGCTACCCTGGCAACTCAGTGGCAAAGAATCCACCTGCCAAAGTAGGAGTTGAGGGCTTGATCCCTGGGTTGAGAAGATCCCCTGAAGGAAATGACAACCCACTCCAGTATTCTTGCTTAGAAAATCCCATGGACAGAGGAGACTGCCAGGCTACAGTTCATGGGATTGCAAAAGAGTTGGACATGACTGAGTGACTAAATAGCAACAATAAAGACAACTCTTCACAAACAATTACAATAAAGTCATCTTGGACTTGGCATATGTTGAACTACAAACTGTGTATTCTGTCTACTTATCGCTGAACCATTGAAAGAAGCACTGGATACTGGCTTTATTTACTGATTGACATCTTACTGAAGAAAAGACAGCAACAACAGTTTTAAGTCAACACAATCCCATCACAAAGCACAGAGATGTTGATTCTGCTTTCATGGTTTCCAAGTATATGAAGAGAAATATGCAAATTTTCATGGAAATGGGTCTCAATTTTGAGGCTGAGATATTACATAGGTATAGATCCTGTCTTCCAAGAAAAGAAGATTTGGAGAGGCATAAACTTAAGACCTCTGTTACTCCAAAAGGTCTGTGGTGAATCACAGAAAGTGTCCTTCAAGTCCTCAAAGTCAGAGA
Organism: Aepyceros melampus; assembly: GCA_006408695.1. Taxonomy (NCBI): domain Eukaryota; kingdom Metazoa; phylum Chordata; class Mammalia; order Artiodactyla; family Bovidae; genus Aepyceros; species Aepyceros melampus. The sequence goes on along the minus strand of SJXQ01005959.1, from coordinate 109,559 downwards.
TAAAACTCCCTTTCTAAAATGTGTTAATTTGCTTCCTTCATTACTCCTGTCACTAACAAGTGTTGCTTTTGAGAAAAAAAAGAATGTTTAGAATACACATTTTACTTTAATGTAGATATTATCATTATTGTAGATATTTTCTGTCTCCATTTTTGCATTTGTAAGTATGAAAACATTTTCTGTTATTTTTTTATAAAATATATATATTTTAATACCAAACTAAGCCCTATACTTTATATGCAAATCATTACGATTTTCTAATACAAAATATACTGAATTCTTTGCATAATCCTTAAAAGAACTTTGATTTTTTCATCCTTACTCATGAAAATCCATGAATGGAAAATCTTTTTCAGCATTTACTATTAAAGTATTGGGCTCTGAATGCAATCTAGGTATAAAATATGAAAAAAAATGGATATATGAATATCCCAAGTGTGTATTATGCTAAAATAACCATTTGAAAACCTAAATATAGATGATATGTAATATGCACTGAAAAGCAACAGAAAATACAATTTTTGTCACAAAACAGGCACTCATGACAGTGCACATTCATTTTTATTGAAACACTCAAGGATGTCTAAGCCAAGCCCTGTGAAAGTATGAGGTGAACAGAGTGTAAAGAACTGTCATAGTTTGCAATTATCAAGAATATAAGAAGATTAAATGGCTCAGTCCTTTTTTCTTATAAATTCTTATAAACTGAGTTTATCTCCTTGCACAGAAATGCCATAGAACAGTGTGGACAAACTACAAAGACAAATGTAACTAGGTTTTGAAGTTTTTTCTTTTGAGCATTATTTTATGAAATTAACATGATGATTGTCCCTGCCAAACAGAGTATAAAATTTCAGAAAATAGTTGAATGCAAAGACTTGAATAAAACATATATCAGCATGTCATTAACTGTGTGATTATTAAAAGCATATTTTGAAGGAATTATAAAGCTATTTATAATTTGGCAAATAAGTTCAGTTGATATCAGACACTAAATACTACTGAAAGGAGTAATTTTTGTCACTGCATGTGTCAGAACAACTGTTCTTGCTTCCTACTTGGTCTCAGTTCAGTTCAGTTCAGTCACTCAGTCGTGTCCGACTCTTTGCAACCCCATGAATTGCAGCACGCCAGGCCTCCCTGTCCATCACCAACACCCAGACTTCACTCAAACTCATGTCCATCGAGTCAATGATGCCATCCAGCCATCTCATCCTCTGTCGTCCCCTTCTCCTCCTGCCCCCAATCCCTCCCAGCATCAGAGACTTTTCCAATGAATCAACTCTTTGCATGAGATGGCCAAAGTATTGGAGTTTCAGCTTCAGCATCAGTCCTTCCAATGAACACCCAGGACTGATCTCATTTAGGATGGACTGGATGGATCTCCTTGCAGTCCAAGGGATTCTCAAGTCTTCTCCAACACCACAGTTCAGAAGCATCAATTCTGTGGCACTCAGCTTTCGTCACAGTCCAACTCTCACATCCATACATGACCATTGAAAAAAAACATAGCCTTGACTAGATGGATCTTTGTGGACAATGTCTCTGCTTTTGAATATGCTGTCTAGGTTTGTCATAACTTTCCTTCCAAGGAGTAAGCATCTTTTAATACCATGGCTGCAATCACCATCTGCAGTGATTTTGGAGCCCAGACAAATGAAGGCAGCCACTGTTTCCACTGTTTCCCCATCCATTTGCCAGAAGTGATGGGACTAGATGCCATGATCTTGGTTTTTTGAATGTTGAGTTTTAAGCCAGCTTTTCCACTCTCCTCTTTCACTTTCATCAGGAGGCTCTTTAGTTCCTACAGCCTTGATGTACTTCTTTTCCTATTTGGAACCAGTCTGTTGTTCCATGTCATTTCTGACTGTTGCATCCTGACCTGTATACAAGTTTCTCAAGAGGCAGGTCAGGTGGTCTGGTATTCCCATCTCTTTCAGAATTTTCCATGGTTGTTTGTGTCCCACACAGTCAGAACTTTCCTAGACACAGTATTATTAACAGTTGTTATTGTTGTTCGATTTTCTGTCTCATGTCTTGTAAATACATTTTCCCAGTCTCTCTTATTAAACGTGTGTGTTTGTGTGTGCTTCTGTCTAAAAACACAAACACGCAAACACTCACATTATTTTCAAAATACTTTTATCATTCAGTTTTTATTGTAACTTTTTATATACAAATTCACATCTTTTTGCTCTGGTTCCAAATTGGGAAAGGAGTACGTCAAGGCTGTATATTGTCACCCTGCTTATTTAACTTCTATGCAGGGTACATCATGAAAAATACAGGGCTGGATGAAGCACAAACTGGAATCAAGTACTGCGGGGAGAAATATCAATAAACTCAGATATGCAGATGAAACCACCATTATGGCAGAAAGCAAAGAGGAAAGGAACGAAAGAGCCTCTTGATGAAAGTGAAAGAGGAGAGTGGAAAAGCTGGCTTAAAACTCAACATTCAAAAAACTAAGATAATGGCATCTAATCCCATCACTCCATAGCAAATAAATGGAGAAACAAAGGAAACAGTGACAGATTTTATTTTCTTGGGCTTCAAAATCAGCACAGATAATAACTGCAGCCATTAAATTAAAAGACACTTGCCCCTTGAAAGAAAAGCTGTGACCAATGTAGACAGCATATTAAAAAGCAGAGACATTATTTGCCAACAAAGGTCCATCTAGTCAAAACTATGGTTTTTCCAATAGTCATGTATGGATGTGGAGTTGGACTATAAAGAAAGTTGAGCAACAAAGAATTGATGCTTTTGAACTGCGGTTCTGGAGAAGACTCTTGGGAGTCTCTTGGACTACAAGGAGATAAAACCATCCAATCCTACACGATTTCACTCCTGAATATTCATTGGAAGGACTGATGCTGAAGCTAAAACTCGAATAATTTGGCTACCTGATGTGAAGAACTGACTCATTGGAAAAGACCCTGATGCTGGGAAAGATTGAAGATGGGAGGAGAAGGGAATGACAGAGGATGAGATGGTTGGATGACATCACCGACTCAATGGACATGAGTTGAGCAAACTCTGGGAGTTGGTGATGGACAGGGAGGCCTGGCATGCTGCAATCAATGGGGTCGCAAATAGTTGGACACGACTGAGTGACTGAACTGAACTGAACCAAACTTACTCTTATTAGCTCCTCATTCACCAATATACATATTTATTCTCATTAATGTAGTTATTATTGTACTTTGAGTGTAAAATTGTATTACTATGATATATCTACAAGTATGCACATAATCTGAAAAATAAAAAGATTGATGTCTTATTTAACTGGCTCTCCGCTACTTCTTGACAATGCCCTTAGACAACTTTGCGTGGTTTTCTTTCTCTAATGTCAGAACAACTTTCGCAAATCTTCAAATTTTATAGAATGCTCCATTATCTTACCCCTGGTCTTTCATAGAAAATACTGAGACTATCAGTCACTTCTTTGCAAAGTTATATTGGTCCTATGATAACTCATATTTTTCTGTACTATACATACACCTTTTCTTCACTTTTATTTTTTGTTATTTTTCTTTTTTCTTCTATGAGATAGGTACTCTTTTTATTTTATTTTTTTAAATTGAAGTTTAGTTAATTTACAGTGTTTCAGATATACAGCAAAGTGATTCAGTTTATATGTGTGTGTGTGTGTGTGTATATATATATTCTTTTTCAGAGTCTTTTTTATTATGCATTCAGTTCAGTTACTCAGTCGTGTCTGACTCTTTGTGACCCCATGGGTCCATTTATTAATGGACTTCCTTGTTCATTAATAAATCAGAAAGCCTGCTCAAACTCATGTCCATCGAATCAGTGATGACATCCAACCAGTTCATCCTCCATCATCCGCTTCTCCTCCTCCCTTGACTCTTTCCCAGCATCAGGGTCTTTTCCAATGAGTCAGCTCTTCACATCAGGTGGCCAAAGGACTGGAGTTTTAGCTTTAGCATCAGTCCTTCCAATGAATATTCAGGACTGATTTCCTTTAGGACTGACTGGTTGGATCTCCTTGCAGTCCTAGGGACTCTCAAGAGTCTTCTCCAACACCACAGTTCAAAAGCATCAATTCTTTGGAGCTCAGGTTTCTTTATTATACTCCAAGTTTCACATCCATACATGACTACTGGGAAAACTATAGCTTTAACTAGACAACTAAGGTCCGTCTAGTCAAGGCTATGGTTTTTCCTGTGGTCATGTATGGATGTGAGAGTTGGACTGTGAAGAAGGCTGAGCGCCAAAGATGCTTTTGAACTGTGGTGTTGGAGAAGACTCTTGAGAGTCCCTTGGACTGCGAGGAGATCCAACCAGTCCATTCTGAAGGAGATCAGCCCTGGGATTTCTTTGGCAGGAATGATGCTAAAACTGAAACTCCAATACTTTGGCCACCTCATGTGAAGAGTTGACTCATTGGAAAAGACTCTGATGCTGGGAGGGATTGGGGGCAGGAGGAGAAGGGGACGTCAGAGGATGAGATGGCTGGATGGCATCATGGACTCGATGGGAGTTGGTGATGGACAGGGAGGCCTGGCGTGCTGCGATTCATAGGGTTGCAAAGAGTTGGACTCGACTGAGCAACTGAACTGAACTGAGACAGATCTTGTTGGCAAAATAATATCTCTGCTTTTTAATATGCTCTCTAGGTTGGTTTTAGCTTTTCTTCCAAGGAACAAGCGTCTTTTAACTTTATGGCTGCAGTCACCATCTGCAGTGACTTTGAAGCCAAGTGAAATAAAATAAATAGTCTGTCACTGCTTCTACTGTTTCTCATCTATTTGTCATGAAGGGATGGGACCAGATGCCATGATTTTAGTTTTCTGAATGTTGAGTTTTAAGTCAACTTTTCACTCTCCTCTTTCAGTTTGATTAAGAGGCTCTTTAGTTCTTCTTTGCTTTCTGCCATAAGGGTGGTGTCATCTGCATATCTGACGTTATTGATATTTCTCCTGGCAATCTTGATTCCAGCTTGTGCTTCATCCAGCATGGCATTTTTCATGATGTACTCTACATATAAATTAAATAAGCATGGTGAACATATAAAGCCTTGACATACTCTTTTCCCCATTTGGAACCAATCTGTTTTTCCATGTCCAGTTCTAACTGTTGCTTCCTGACCTGCATACAGATTTCTCAGGAAGCAGGTCGGGTAGTCTGGTATTCCCATCTCTTTCAGAATTTTCCACAGTTTGTTGTGATCCATACAGTCAAAGGCTTTGATGTAGTCAATAATGCAGAAGTACATCTTTGTCTGGAACTCTTGCTTTTTCCATGATCATTGGATGTTGGCAAGTTGATCTCTGGTTCCTCTGCCATTTCTAAATCCAGCTGGAACATCTGGAATTTCACAATTCATGTACTGTTGAAGCCCAGCTTGGAGAATTTTGAGCATTACTTTATGTGTGTGAGATGAGTGCAATTGTGCGGTAGTTTGAACATTCTTTCGCATTTCCTTTCTTTGGGATTGGAATGAAAACTGATCTTTTCTAGTCCTGTGACCACTGCAGAGTTTTCCAAATTTGCTGGCATCTTGAGTGTAACACTTTAACAGCCTCATCTTTTAAGATTTGAAATAGTTCAACTGGAATTGCATCACCTCCACTAATTTTGTACGTTGTGATGCTTCCTAAGGCTCACTTGACTTCACATTCCAGGATGTCTGGCTCTAGGTGAGTGATCACACCACCATGTTTATCCGGGTCATGAAAATCTTTTTTGTATAGTTCTTGCCACCTCTTCTTACTATCTTCTGCTTCTGTTAGGTACATACCATTTCTGTCCTTTATTGTACCATTTAGGTTATTACTTTTTGCATTATAGTTTATTACAAATTGAAACACATTTCAACTGTCCTCTAAAAGATCTTTTTTCTAAAGAAAACAATATATATGTTATATATATTATCTCATGTGGGTGGTCTTTGCTTAGTAACTCAGTTGTGTCAACTCTTTGAGACCTCATGGAAAGGTTGCCATGCCTTCTTCCAGATCTTTCCAACCCAGGGATTGAACCCAGGTTTCCCTCATTGAAGGCAGATTCTTTATCATCTGTGCCACAAGGCAAACCCAAGAATATTGGAGTGGGTAGCCTGTCCCTTCTTCAGGGGATCTTCCCAACCCAGGAATAGAACTATGATCTCCTGCTTTGTAGCTGGATATTATCTTGTACTGCTTTATAAATTTTGGCATTCACTGGTGGCTCAGCAATAAAGAATCAGCCTGTGAGGCAGGAGACAAGGGTTCAATCCTTGGGTGGGGAAGATTCCCTGGAAAAGGGCATGACAACCCACTCCATATTCTTGCCTGGAAAATCTCATGCACAGAGGAACCTGGTGGGCTACTGTCTATGGGGTTGCAAAGAGTGGGACACAACTGAAGCAACAGCATACACATGATTTACATATTATCTTAAGACTTTGTTTCAACAATGAATCACATTTCATCTTTATCTTTAATCACCTTCCCTTCTCTCATTTTATATTTATGTTCAAGTTTTCCAGTATTACTTTTAAGTAATAGAAAATTTCACATAAAATTTTAATCACTTTCTAACTCTCATTTTATTCACTTCCTGATTGAACACAATGAATGAGGAATCTGAATTTACTAAGTATTTTTATTTTGCATCTATTTATATGTCATTTTTGTTTTTCACTCAAGTGACACTTTTTGTTGAGGCTAAAAATATCCCTTTAAATTAATTCATAAACTCCCTGAGATCAGGAAGTTTATCCTACTATCTTCTTACTCCAAACAACTCCTGCTGAAGTATTCCCCTGCCAATGTAGGAGACACAGGAGACATGAGTTCATACCTGAATTGGGAAGATCCCCTGGAGGAGTACATGGCAACCCACTCCAGTATTCTTGTCAGGATAATTCCATGGACAAAAGATATTAGCAGGCTATAGTCCATGGGGGTCTCACAAAGTTGGACACAACTGAGCAACTGAGCAGCAACAGCATGTATGTGAAAGTGTTAGCCACTCAGATATGTCTGACTGTTTGCAAGCCCATGACTGTAAGCCATCAGGCTCCTCTGTCCATGAAATTCTCTAGGCAAGAATACTGGAGTGGGTTGCTGTGCCCTTCTCCAGTGGATCTTCCCAACCCAAGGATCAAATCTGTGTCTCCTGCATTGCAGACAGATTTTTTACCATCTTAGCCACCAGGGAAGGCCTATATGTATGTATGTATGTATAGACATAAATAATTCTACATTTCCTTTATATATTGCTTATTCAAATTCATTCAGCTACTTTTATAATTCAACCTATTTCAAAAGACAATGTTTTCAGATTGGTAAGTAGATTTAATTGTAGAAGAAATGTTAAAAGTACTGATATCTTAAATGATCCAGTTAGTAGAACACAGAACATTATTTTCTCAATGAAAACTCCTCCAACTCCTTCAATTTACTGTTTTTTTTTTTTTCCTATCAGTTCCACACTTGAGCCTGATGTGGGAACCAACTGAGATCAAATCTGAAGCAGTGAATTTGACCAGAAACTTTTGATCTCTATTTCTCCGGCTATGTCTCAGAATTTTTCTCAATTGGATATTCCAGCCAGCCATAATGGATTGATCAAAATAAACCCTAACCCTAACACAGACAGTAATTTCCTTGACAGTGGTCATAGCGATGTTTTATGGATCTGATTCCAAAGACAAGGACAAGAAAAGAGAAATAAGCACATTGGACTTCATCTCACTAAAAATCATATGCACAGCCAAAAAAAAAAGATAATCAATAAAAGTTAACCTACTGAATAGGAGAAGATGTTCCAAACCATATATCCCATTAAGAGCTACTCATACAGCTTAAGGGCAAAAAATATATATATATATATATATATATATATATATATATATA
>SJXQ01005959.1:78417-94970 GCA_006408695.1 Aepyceros melampus | reverse complement strand
GTATTTTTCACAGAGCTAGAACAAATAATTTCACAATTTGTATGGAAATACAAAAAACATCGAATAGCCAAAGCCATCTTGAGAAAGAAGAATGGAACTGGAGGAATCAACCTGCCTGACTTCAGGCTTTACTACAAAGCCACAGTCATCAAGACAGTATGGTACTGGCACAAAGACAGAAATATAGATCAATGGAACAAAATAGAAAGCCCAGAGATAAATCCACACACCTATGGACACCTTATCTTCGACAAAGGAAGCAAGAATATACAATGGATTAAAGACAAATCTCTTTAACAAGTGGTGCTGGGAAAACTGGTCAACCACTTGTAAAAGAACAAAACTAGAACACTTTCTAACACCATACACAAAAATAAACTCAAAATGGATTAAAGATCTAAACGTAAGACCAGAAACTATAAAACTCCTAGAGGAGAACATAGGCAAAATCCTCTCCGACATACATGACAGCAGGCTCCTCTATGATCCACCTCCCAGAATATTGGAAATAAAAGCAAAAATAAACAAATGGGACCTAATTAAACTTAAAAGCTTCTGCACAACAAAGGAAACTATAAGCAAGGTGAAAAGACAGCCTTCAGAATGGGAGAAAATAATAGCAAATGAAGCAACTGAGAAGTAATTTCCAAAGGGAAAATTATCATTCTAGAACAATTGAAAAGAATCGGTGTCCTCTATATCTACTATGATTTAGGGACCCTGGGGGGGGGGGGAATTAATGAAACATTATCCCTGTCTTTCATGGTTTCATATTGGAAAGACAGCAGAGTAAATGCACAACTGAAACTTAGTAAGTCATTGTGTGTCTGATGTAATAGTATCATGAGTGAAGTCACTCAGTTGTGTCCCACTCTTTGCGACCCCATGGACTATAAACCTGCCAGGCTCCTCCTCCATCCATGGGATTCTCCAGGCAAGAATCCTGGAATGGGTTGCCATTTCCTTCTCCAGGGGATCTTAACCCAACGATTGAACCCGGGTCTCCTGCCTTGCAGGCAGATGCTTTAACCTCTGAGCCACCAGGAACATTATCATAGATTGACTTGAAAATAAATGTCCAGGAATTTGGATGATAGAAATGTAAAATAGAGTTGAAATAGCATGGCAATATGAAGAAATCTTTGTTAGAGTGATTAATTCATCCTCCAAAAATAGATTATAATTTGTTTCTCTATATTGCTGTTTCTACATTCAGCAATAAAAATGATCAGGATCTAAAGAACACAAGTAGGCTGGAAAAAAAAAATTAGAGTTAAACACAAAGAAGAAAGTTTTTTTTTTGTTTGTTTTAATTGTTATCATGCTAAATATAAACAGTAAGACATTTTACAGGATCACATTTTCCAGTAAAGTCACACAAAATGAAGTCTGAGCAATCTCAAATACAAATACATAGTAAAATGAGGTACTTAAACATACATTTCTCAAAATACGGCAAATAGAGGAAAGGATACTGCAGCTTAAGAGAAGGATCAGCAGAAGAAACAACACAGAAGGAAGGGTGAAGACTGCCTGAACGGTCAGGAGCCGTACATTCAACAACCCAAGCAGAGGGCATAATATTGCTAGTTTAACAGTCATAACACAATGTTTTAATTCCTTTTGTCTAAATATCTTGGAATGGAACTGCTGGTCTAGCTTACTGATTCCCTACAAGGATCAAATGATAGATCAGACTCAAGTAAATCAGATTTCATACCTAATCTCAAGTGACACTAATAATTTCAAAAACACAAATAAATCAGGAAGAAGGGGTCTGAAACAACAGTGGCAACTCCCCTAAGCCCTTCCTTTCTGAACAGGCATCCCTGTTCCCCCAAAACAGATGCAGACACAAAGTGATTTTTCTGTAGGTTTTGGAGGAGAGATTTTAATCTTTGAAACATTTCCATTATATACTTTAGCTCACATGACATCTTTCAGTTCAGTTCAGTCACTCGGTTGTGTCTGATTCTTTGCCACCCCATAAATAGTAGCACGCTAGGCCTCCCTGCTGCTGCTAAGTCACTTCAGTCGTGTCTGACTCTGTTTGACCCCATAGACGGCAGCCCACCAGGCTCCCCGTCCCTGGGATTGTCTAGGCAAGAACACTGGAGTGGGTTTCCATTCCCTTCTTCAATGCATGAAAGTGAAAAGTGAAAGGAAATTCACTCAGTCGTGTCTAACCCTTAGCGTGGACTGGTGCCTACCAGGCTCCTCCATCCATGGGATTTTCCAGGCAAGATACTGGAGTGGGGTGCCACTATCCATCACCAACTCCCGGAATTCATTCAAACTCACGTCCATCTAGTCGGTGATGCCATCCAGCCATCTCATCCTCTGCTGTCCCCTTTTCCCCCTGCCCCCAATCCTTCCCAGCATCAGGGTCTTTTCCAATGAGTCAACTCTTCGCATGAGGTGGCCAAAGTACTGGAGTTTCAGCTTTAGCATCATTCCTTCCAAAGAACACACAGGACTGATCTCCTTTACAATGGACTGGTTGGATCTCCTTGCAGTCCAAGGGACTCTCAAGAGTCTTCTCCAACACCACAGTTCAAAAGCATCAATTCTTCGGTGCTCAGCTTTCATCACAGTCCAACTCTCACATCCATACATGACCACAGGAAAATCCATAGCCTTGACTAGACAGACTTCTGTTGGCAAGGTAATGTCTCTGCTTTTCAATAGGCTATCTAGGTTGGTCATAACTTTTCTTCCAAGGAGTAAGCATCTTTTAATTTCATGGCTGCAGTCACCATCTGCAGTGATTTGGGTGTCCCCCAAAATAAAGTCTGACACTGTTTCCACTGTTTCCCCATCTATTTCCCATGAAGTGATGGGGCCAGATGCCATGATCTTCGTTTTCTGAATGTTGAGCTTTAAGCCAACTTTTTCACTCTCCTCTTTCACTTTCATCAAGAGGCTTTTTAGCTCCTCTTCACTTTCTGCCATAACGGTGGTGTCATCTGCACATCTGAGGTTACTGATATTTCTCTTGGCAATCTTGATTCCAGCTTGTGCTTCTCCCAGCCCAGCATTTCTCATGATATACTCTGCATAGAAGTTAAATAAGCAGGATGACAATATACTGCCTTGACGTACTCCTTTTCCTATTTGGAACCATTCTGTTGTTCCATGTCCAGTTCTAACTGTTGACATCTTTAAGGAGCCAAATTTTAAGAATCCATAGATTCTGGACATATTTGCATAAATGGGAATATCCTTTTAAAAACAATCCATGGATTAAGACCATCCATCTAGCAAAATTTGTTTCAAGTCCTCTGGGCCCAGTTATAATATTGAAAGGAATTTGACTGGGTTAGTTTCCTTCTCTTCTACACCTGCAGGCATCCTTCGAACCCCTGTTGCTTTATCTCCTCCCTCCACTGGCAGCTGTATGTTTCAATGTAGTAGAAACTGCCAAAATATTTACAAAATTAGTTGAATAATTACACTTATGCACCCACAATGAGTTACGGTTACAATTGTTCCACAACCTCAGAAACACAGTATATTGGCCTTTTAAAATTTCAGCTATTTCAATGGATAGGAAGTATATCTCACTGTGATTCTAATTTGCATTACCTTGCTGATTAGTGATAATTATCACATTTCTACATTCTTATTGACCATTCCTACAGAGACACTACTTTGCCAACAAAGATCCGTCTAGTCAAGGCTATGATTTTTCCACTAGTCATGTACAGATGTGAGAGTTGGACTGTGAAAAAAGCTGAGGACCAAAGAATTGATGCTTTTGAACTGTGGTGTTGGAGAAGACTCCTGAGTGTCCCTTGGACTTCAAGGAGATCCAACCAGTCCATTCTAAAGGACATCAGCACTGTGTGTTCATTGGAAGGACTGATGTTGAAGCTGAAAGCCCAATACTTTGGCCACCTCATAAGAGTTGAGTCATTGGAAAAGACCCGGATGCTGGGAGGGCTTAAGGGCAGGAGAAGAAGGGGACAACAGAAGATAAGATGGCTGGATGGCATCACTGACTAGATGGACATAAGTTTGAGTAAACTCTTGGAGTTGGTGATGGACAGGGAGGCCTGGTGGCTGCAATTCATGGGGTCACAAAGAGTCAGACAGGACTGAGAGACTGAACTGAACTGAATCTTATGTTATTCAACATTCAAAAAACAATGATCATGGTATGCAGTCCCATCACTTTATGACAAACAGATGGGGAAACAATGGAAACAGTGACAGACTTAATTTTTTGTGGCTCCAAAATCTCTGCAGATGGTGGCTGCAGCCATGAAATTAAAAGACACTTGCTCCTTGAAGAAAACCTATGTCAAACTTAGACAGCATATTAAAAAGTAGAGACATTACTTTGCCAACAAAGGTCCATTTAGTCAAAGCTATGGTTTTTCCAGTAGTCATGTATGAATGTGAGAGTTGGACCATAAAGAAGGCTGATCACAGAAGAATTGATGAGTTTTAACTGGGGTGTTAGAGAAGATTCGTGAGAGTCCCTTGGACTGCTACTGCTGCTAAGTTGCTTCAGTCATGTTCAACTCTGTGCGATCCCATAGACGGCAGCCCACCAGGCTCCCCCGTCCCTGGGATTCCATAGGCAAGAACACTGGAGTGGGTTGCCATTTCCTTCTCCAACGCATGAAAGTGAAAAGTGAAAGTGAAGTCGCTCGGTCGTGTCCAACTCCTAGTGACCCCATGGACTGCAGCCTATCAGGCTCCTCCATCCATGAGATTTTTCCAGGGAAGAGTACTGGAGTGGGGTGCCATTGCCTTCTCTGGTCCCTTGGACTGCAAGGAGATCAAACCGGTAAAACCTAAAGGAAGTCAAACCTGAATATGTATTCGAACGACTGATGCTGAAGTTGAAGCTCCAATACTTTGGTCACCTGATGTGAAGAACTCACTCATCGGAAAACACCCTAATGCTGGGAAAGATTGAAGGCAGGAGGAGAAGAGGACGACAGAGGATGAGATGGTTGGATGGAATCACCGACAATGGACATGAGTTTGAGCAAACTCTGGGAGTTGGTGGACCGAGAAGCCTGGTGTGTTGCAGTCCATGGGGTCGCAACCTGTCAGACATGACTAAGCAACTGAAAAATGATGAATCTTATGTTGAGAAATCTATGTCCATGTCTCTTGCCTATTTTATTGGTATTTTTTTCAGTTCAGTTCACTTCAGTAGCTCATTCACGTCCAACTCTGCGACCCCATGAAACGCAGCACGCCAGGCCTCCCTGTCCATTACCAACTCCCGGAGTCCACCCAAACCCATGTCCATTGTGTTGGTGATGCCATCCAACCATCTTACCCTCTGTTGTCCCTTCTCCTCCTGCCCTCAATCTTTCCCAGCATCAGGGTCTTTTCCTATGAGTCAACTCTTCTCATGAGGTGGCCAAAGTATTGGACTTTCAGCTTCAGCATCAGTCCTTCCAATGAACACCCAGGACTGATCTCCTTCAGAATGGACTGGTTGGATCTCCTTGCAGTCCAAGGGTCTCTCAAGATTCTTCTCCAACACCACAGTTCAAAAGCATCAATTCTTCGGCGCTCAGCCTTCTTTACAGTCCAACTCTCACATCCATACATGACTACTGGTAACATTTTTTTTTTTCTATATTTTTTTTTCCAAAATTTTTTTCACACTCATACATGACTACTGTTATTTTTTACTTGCCTGTAATTGATTTCAAGAAGTCACTTACACATTCTGGATCTTAGTGTTTTGTTACATATATGTATGTAGTTATATCTATAATGTATGTATATAATATTGCATATAATCTTATATGATTGTATATACATGATTCTGTATATGTCTGTACACAGTTTTGTATATAATTATGTATATAATTTTGAAAAGTTGGTCATTTAAAATCTTATAATTAGTGCTTTTCATGTCCTAAGAAATTTCTGTCTACTTCAAGTTCACAAATATTTTCTCCTATATTTTTTAGTGTATTTCTTATACACACATTTTTATGTTTTATCTCAAATTCATCTTCTAAGTCAGTATGGGCTTAGCATTGTAATTAGTGTTTTATTATACATATATTCGGTCTATCCAAGAATATATGTTGAGAATTCCCTGCTTTACTTTATAAAATGTCCTGGCACTTTTGCCAAATTTATATTGAAAATGTCTAGGGGTTCTGTTGTTGAACCCCCTAATTGTTTCACTGATCTGTATCATTATCCTCTCTTTGTCATAACTTTGACTTTCAGAAATATACTAGTGTTGTATGTATATAAAATAATAAAGTTAAATCAACAAGGATGGCGGGAAATCCATAAGTGAATATAAATAGAAAATTTAAAATAATTATATTTCAGATACAATTCAAATGTATTTCAAATTTTTAAAACAAATTTTCCAAACTATAATAGATGTATATTAGAGCTTTAGGAAAAAAAATCACCCCATAGCCTAAAATTGAGTTATGATAGACTAACTATTTAACATTTTACGTATTACAAAGCATTCAATATTACTCTAATATTGCTCTGGTTTTTCTTTGTCTCAAGGGAATATGTCCCTGTGTTGTGAAGAAAACTTTTATATTCAAAAAAATTATGCATTTTCCTCAGGCTTTTGCACTGTGGCTTGACCCTCAGGAATTACTTCATGCTTGAGAGGTAACCCAGTATCCCTAGCTTCATGGCAGACACTGGAATAAGTATTATAAGAATCTACATTCAGAGTAAACATTAAATTCCTTTTTGCACTAGTATTTAAAATGTACATTTTTAGTATCATTATTCTACATGAAAAATAATTTTCCTATTTAGAGTATTGTTTTAATGAAGTAAGAAATAACAGCATCGACATCAATGAAACATTTAAATTATATGGCTTTTATTCAAGGAACCATAGGAAAAGTGCAATGCCACCAAATAATATTTCTAGGTAAAAAAGAAATAGCACATATACTGGCCTGACCAGACATAAACTGAAGTATAAGAGAAATGTTATCATTCACAACAGTCTCTATAGACAGTGGAGAATAATTGCTATTAGGAACGCACTAGGCCTGGCATGCTGCAGTCCATAAAGAGTCAGCCACGACTGGGCAACTGAACAACAACAATGCACTACAGTGAGGTTCAGCATGTCCTGTTCATAGTATCAGGCTGGCTGTCAATCACAAACTTGGAGGGTTATATAGTATTATTTCTAGAGCAGTGCCATTTTCGAGAGACAGAGAGAAAGAGAGAGAGAAAAGGAAGGTGTCCTCTTTCTCTAGGTGTTATTGCAGCTACTCTAAACATCTTCTGGTCATTTTCTACCACTTAATACCAAATCATATCCACCAAAATCATCTGTCTATAATGTCCATGTAAAAACTGTGCCATGTACCACAGCTTTCTATCCATTCATCTGCTGATGGACATCTAGGTTGCTTCCATGTCCTGGCTTTATAAAAAGTGCCACGATGAACATTGGGGTACACGTGTCTCTTCCAATTCTGGCATATACACAATGGAGTATTACTCAACCATTAAAAAGAATACATTTGAATCAGTTCTAATGAGGTGGATGAAGCTGGAGCCGATTATACAGAGTGAAGTAACCCAGAAAGAAAAACACCAATACAGTATACTTATACATATATAAGGAATTTAGAAAGATGGTAATGATAAACCTGCACGCAAGACAGCAAAAGAGACACAGATGTATAGAACAGCCTTTCGGACCCTGTGGGAGAGGGAGTGGGTGGGATGAGTTGGCAGAGTGGCAGTATAACATGTATGATATCATAAGTGAAATGAATCGCCAGTCTAAGTTCGATGCAGGATGCAGGATGCTTGGGACTGATGCACGGGGATAATCCAGAGAGAAGGTGTAGGGCGGGAGCGGGGAGGTGGGGGTCGAGATTGGGAGTTCATGTACTCTCGTGGCTGATTCATGTCAATGTATAACAAAACAAATACAGTATTGTAAAGCAAAACAAACTAAAAATAAAAATTAATTAAAAAAAAAAAAACTGTGCCATGGCACATGAAAGTACAAAATAAAGAATTTTAACAAATTAAAGAAATAATTCTAAAGAGCTATTTTTAAAAGGTTTTAAGGTCTTTAAATACCAATTTTGTCCCTCTTCCCCAATATTTTCTCTCTCCTTTCTTCATCAGTTTGAAGCATACATAAATTCTAAATGAGAATTAGATTTTCTAAAGTCTAGGATTTTTCTTTGCTTTCAAAACACACTGAGAATCAAAACAAGAGGTTTTAAAGAGCAGAAGAGTTCCTGGCTTAAAAAATCAGGATAGTGGGGGAAGAAGATGACCCTCTCCTCAAAGGACTAGACAATATTTATGAATTAGGAGTAAGAAAAAAATTTCTGAGGTTTTGAGTTTGAAGACTGTCAGAGGCTCGAGAATAAGAACGTGATTTGAGAAGATCATCATGAGAGAAAGGAATCAGAGTCAGTATTTATCTATTAGGGCTGCCACAAACAAGTACCACAGACCATGGTTTTCTTGCTATCACCTGCATCCCAAAGTCCTCTGGTCAACCTGTCCTCTCATTAATGTGCTCAATTGTTCGCCTGTGTCTGACTCTTTACAACCCATGGACTGTAGCCTGCCAGGCTACTCTGTCCATGGGAATCCTCCAGGCAAGAATACGGGAATGGGTTGCCATTTCCTTCTCAAGAAGATCTTCCTGACCCAGGTTCAAACCCATGTCTCCTGCACTGGCAGGTGGGTTGTTTCCTATGGAGTCACCTTATTAGTAGCTTCTTTATTAACAGTCTAAAACTATGGGAGACTCTAAGAAGCAAACTCTTGAAAACATTGATAACTCTTTTCTCAAAATGAACAGTGTCATTGTGAAAGGACAGGCTTCATTTCTGGTACTGAACATGACAGAATGGTGTAAAAATAGTCCTTTCATGCCAGTGAGAATGGTTGCTATCCAAAAGTCTACAAGCAGTAAATGCTGTAGAGGATGTGGAGAAAAGGGAACCCTCTTACACTGTTGGTGGGAATGCGAACTAGTACAGCCACTATGGAGATCAGTGTGGAGATTCCTTAAAAAACTGGAAATAGAACTGCCATATGACCCAGCAATCCCCCTACTGGAATAACCACTGAGGAAACCAGAATTGAAAGAGACACATATACCCCAATGTTCATCACAGCACTGTTTATAATAGGCAGGACATGGAAGCAACCTCAATGCCCATCAGCAGATGAATGGATAAGAAAGCTGGGGTACATTTACACAATGTAATATTACTCAGCCATTAAAAAGAGTAGATTTGAATCAATTCTAATGAGGTGGATGAAACTGGAGGCTATTATACACAGTGAAATAAGCCAGAAAGAAAAACAACAATACAGTATACTAATGCATATATATGGAATTTAGAAAGATGGTAATGATAACCTTATATGTGAGACAGCAAAGAGACACAGATGTATAGAATAGTCTTTTGGATGCTGTGGGAGAGGGCAAGGGTGGGATAATTTGGGAGAATGGCATTGAAACATGTATATTCTCATATACGAAATGAATCGCCAGTCCAGGTTCAATGCATGAGACAGGGTGCTCAGGGCTGGTGCACTGAGATGACCCAGAGGGATGGGATGGGGAGGGTTGTGGGTGGGGGATTCAGGATGGAGAACATATGTGGCAGATTCATGTCAATGTATGGCAAAACCACTACAATATTATAAAGTAATTAGCCTTCAATTAAAATAAATAATTTATATTTAACAAAGAATTATAATAATTCCCATAGTTGGTCTATTTGAAGAAATATATTTTTTTAAACTTCATATTTCTGGGTTTTAAGCTCTAGTGTAATGGTTAGGAACCACTGCTTTCAGATAATCTGTCTGAATTTAAAGAGGCTAATGCCATTGGTGATAGGGGCATATGCTTTTGATGTCAATTACACATTACATCACCTTACTGGAGAGCTCTTGGTTTAATGCATTTCTTTAGACTCTAAAGCTGATGATACAAGAGATTAAATGTCTCTTATCTTGAGACTGGATGACTGTTAGTGTCCATCAAAACATTTCTCTTCGTAAGACCTAATGAATCTGGTCCTATGCCTAGTACTGTGGCCATTAACCAATTATTGAACCCTAATCCTCTTCTCTTACCCATTTACTTTAACACCAATCAGTTTGGTATTATTAACTGTCTACCTTGCAACTAGAGTTTGAGATATGCTCAATTTACCATAAACTGCACATTACCACTTGCCCTGAGGTACATAAAGGAGAACTGCTGAATAGCAAAATCCCCTGTACTTAAATCTGCCAGACCAAAATTTCTAAAAATAGGCTACTTAAATTCTAATTGTATATTTGCAGCCTGTAGTACTACTCTGAATCATGATATTTTCTATTATGTCAGAGTTATGTCCATTCCTGTGACACACATGAAAAAAAACTGAAGAATCTGCTTCATTTCTGAATACAGAGTTACAAACAAGATAGGGATGATCCCTGTCCTAGGGATAATGCTGACATTTATTTCATCTGACACAGCTACCTTCACAGAAATTTCTTATAATAGAATACTATATGAAGACAAACCCTGTTTGGCATGTGCAATTTTGAGGTATATTAAGGTGGTCATTGGAATCATCAAAATTCCTATTCTTGTGTCCTTTCCTGAATCATAGATATTCTTAATTAAAACCAATATGAAAAGATTACATACATTTTTAAAAGCTATAAAAATTATACCATTTAATCAAAAGTACGCTTATTTTTCATGTACAAATTCTTTTTAATTTGGTCATTTTAAGTTACAGGGAATTTATCGTAGTGTATATAATAACATATTAACAGCCTTTAGTATTTCTAAGTATCAATAGCAATACTAATAATTTATTTTACACTTACTATGTGAAAGTGTTACTGTGCTAAGTGTTTTAGATTTGTAATGCTGCTGCTGCTGCTGCTAAGTCGCTTCAGTCGTGTCTGACTCTGTGCGACCCCATAGACAGCAGCCCACCAGGCTCCCCAGTCCCAGGCAAGAACACTGGAGAGGGTTGCCATTTCTTTCTCCAATACATGAAAGTGAAAAGTGAAAGGGAAGTCGCTCAATCGTGCCTGACTCTTCGCGACCCCATGGACTGCAGCTCACCAGGCTCCTCCGTCCATGGGACTTTGCAGGCAAGAGTACTGGAGTGAGGTGCCATTGCCTTCGCCAATCTTAATTCTACAAGATGGCTCTCATCATTAACATATGAGTCTTGAGAAAACTGATTCTTATACAAGAGCATGGCAAAGTTGATGACTATTGCAAATTCTGTCAGACATGAGAATCCTTTAACCTAATCGTGTCTCTTGGTAGCAAATTTCTGTTAACTTTTTATTTTTTCATTCCCAAATTTTGTAATATGGCATACATCAGTTAGTTGTATAATTCACTAGTATTTTTAAAATGGTATTTGTAGAGACAATTTAATGAACAATAAACTTCAAATTAATTGATCATAATAATTTTGTATAGTTCTATTACATATAAGGTTAATCAAATATTTGGCAAGAGAAGCTTATTTAAACTTTCTGTGAAAAATTTAAACACTAAAGGTAAAGCAGTATTCCTCCTTGACCTTTGCAATTCCAGTCCTCAGATGTAAGTACTGCCATGAATTCAACTTAGCTGTGTATATACTTTTGTTTTGTCTATATTCCTAGACCACTCAGATTACAATAAAATAGGTGGACTTGTATATATTCATTTTGCCTCAGGGATTTTTTTATAAGACCAACAGCAAACTTTACTATGACTGTCATTTCTAAAAGCCAGCCCTATTAAAAAGAGCCAGAGTTTATAGAAATAAGATCATATGTCAGGTCTAGGGCAGGACATCTACATAAGATACTTTTAGAATATTTCACTGTAAAAGAAAATTACCAAAAACTTTCATCTCATGTGAAAAGACTCAGGGGTCAACTTGAGGAGGCTCCCATCAGTCAAAGATGAAAATTTTAGAGCGTCCAAAAAAGGTAATAACTGCATTTTATTCAAAAGTATCACATATATTTAAATCCTTGTTTAAATAATAATAATATAGAAAGCATTTCATTAGTCACTTTGAGGAATGCTGAAAAATAAAATATTATTTTGCAAATGGTAAGAAAAGGGAAAAAATAAAACATTTATACCTGCCTCTTCCCCAATTATCTGTAACTGAGCTAAAGGCAAATAGAACTTTGTATTTACAGAACAATTCCATATAATAATAGAAGAATGCTATTACAGTTCCATTTTTCTAAACCTAATGACTTAATCCAGACAATGGTCACCAACGGCTAATAATATCACAAAAAGTAAACATACACAGATGACATTATCACTCCCACAATGGAAATTTGCAGTATAACCTAGGAAGTAATTTTACTTAATAAAGGGAGTCAATATGAAGCATATCAAGCCTCCAGAACAGGGATGCTTTCTGTGTAGCAGGAAATATTCTGTATGTGCACTATCCACTAGAGAAGACATAGTCACATGAGGCTACCAAATAGATAGGCACAGCTAGTGTAACAGAGAACCTGGAATTTTAATTGTAAAAGGTGAAAGAGGAGAGCTGGCTTAAAATTAAGCAGTCAAAAGACTAAGATTGTGGCATCTGGTCCTATCACTTCATGGCAAATAGATGGGGAAAATGTGGAAACAGTATCAGATTTCATTTTCTTGAGCTCCAAAATCAATGTGGATGATGACTGAGCCACAAAATTAAAAGACGCTTGTTCCTTGGAAGAAAACCTATGTTAAATCTAGATAATGTATTAAAAAGCAGAGACATCACTTTGCCAACAATGGTCCATATAGTCAAAGCTATGGTTTTTCTGGTAGTCATGTATGGATGTGAGAGTTGGACCATAAAGAAGGCTGAATGCTAAAGAATTGATGCCTTCAAACTGTGGTGGTGGAGAAGGCTCTTGAGAGTCCTTTGGACAGCAAGGAGATCAAATCAGTCAATCTTGAAGAAAATGAACCCTGAATATTCATTGGAAGGACTGGTGTTGAAGCTGAAACTCCAATAACTTGGCCACATGATATGAAGAGCTGACTCATTAGAAAAGACCTCAGTGCTGGGAAAAATTGAAGGTGAGAGGGGAAGGGGGCTACAGAAGAGGAGACAGTTGGATGACATCACTGACTCAAAGGATGTGAATTTGAGCAAACTCAGAAAGATAGTGATGGATAGAGAAGCCTGGCAGTGCAGTTCATGGGATCTCAAAGATTTGGATATGACTTAGAGAATGAACAACAACAACAGAATGTTAATTAACCTAAATTTAGCAATTCAGATTGTTTCTACTGACAAACTGGCCTACAGAACTCTCGGTCAAAGTATCAAATTACAATACACATATTAAAGAATGTATTAAACTATAGAAATGCAAGCTGAAATATCCAGATTATGAGAAATTATATAATAAAAGTGATCCAGTTTTGTTAACAAAAACTTGTAAGAAAAAAATAAGCGAGGCTGAGGTGAAAATGTACTGAAGGACTTCAAGGAGACGCAAGTGATGATGTAAGACTTCAAAGTGAAGTCCATTGTCCACAGAAAAGTTGTGACCTGCAGCCCTTTCTATGCCAGTACCCGTGGAGAGAAGTAATGCCTTAGAGGGAATAGCCACACTGGATTTGTTAGAGAGCCTAAAACTTAGGAAGTGGTTTCTCAAACTTTTCAAGGATTGTGGACCCATGAAACAGGTGATGGAAATAAAAGAATTACTGGACTTCAAAGGACTATGCAGTCTTAGTCAGTAATCACCTCAATAGGAACCAGATTGGTTAGATTCTTTCCACATTAAAACTTGAGTGAATATTTTATTGTTTGGACTGAATAAAAGGAGAAAATCCTAAAATTATTAATATTCAAAAGGTCAATAACAGTAATAATGACAAAATCAATATATTTGAATATAGCCTAATAAATTCTCTTGATGTTAATATTGTCAAACCCTCACAACTATAATTTTGTCTATGTTATAAATTAGAAACTGTAGTCAGTTCAGTTCAGTCACTCAGTCGTGTCTGACTCTTTGTGGCCCCATGAATCACAGCACACCAGGTATCCCTGTCCATCACCAACTCCCGGAGTCCACCTAAACCCATGTCCATCAGGTGGTGATGCCATCCAACCATCTCAACCTCTGTCGTCCCCTTCTCCTCCTGCCTTCAATCATTCCCAGCATCAGAGTCTTTTCAAATGAGCCAGCTCTTTGAATCAGGTGGCCAAAGTATTGGACTTTCAGGTTCAACATTAGTCCTTCCAAGGAACACTCAGGACTGATCTCTTTTAAGATGAACTGGTTGGATCTCCTTGCAGTCCAAGGGACTCTCATGAGCCTTCTCCAACACCACAGTTCAAAAGCATCAATTCTTCAGTGCTCAGCTTTCTTTATAGTCCAACTCTCACATCCATAAATGACCAGTGGAAAATCCATAGACTAGACTAGACCGGACCTTTGTTGTCTGTGGTTTTTAATATACTGTCTAGGTTGGTCATAACTTTTCTTCCAAGGAGTAGTGTCTTTTAATTACATGGCTGCAATCACCATATGCAGTGATTTCGGAGCCCAGAAAAATACAGTGAGCCACTGTTTCCACTGTTTGCCCATCTATTTGCCATGAGGTGATGGGACCGGACGCCACGATCTTAGTTTTCTGAATGCTGAGCTTTAAGCCACCTTTTTCACTCTCCTCTTTCACTTTCATCAAGAGGCTCTTTAGTTCTTCACTTTCTGCCATAAGAGTGGTGCCATTTCCATATCTGAGGTTAAATGTATTTCTCCTGGAAATCTTGATTCCAGCTTGTGCTTCCTCCAGCCCAGCATTTCACATGATGTACTCTGCATATAAGTTAAATAAGCAGGGTGACAAGCCTTGACATACTCCTTTTCCTATTTGGAACCAGTCTGTTGTTCCATGTCCAGTTCTAATTCTTGCTTCCTGACCTGCATATAAAGTGAAGTCGCTCAGTCGTGTCCAACTCTTTGCGACCCCATGGACTGTAGCCTACCAGGCTCCTCCCTCCATGGGATTCTCCAGGCAAGAGTCCTGGAGTGGGTTGCCATTTCCTTCTCCAGGGGCTCTTCCCGACCTAGGGATCGAACCCGGGTCTCATGCATTTCAGGCAGATGCTTTAACTTCTGAGCCACCAGAGAAGCCCGACCTGCATATAGGTTTCTCAAAAGGCAGGTCACGTGGTCTGGTATTCCCATGTCTTTCACAATTTTCCACAAAAACTGTAGTACCAAAAGACTAACTAATATCCACAGTTTACAAGGCTAAATGCTTTAGCAATATTTTGGTCACTGGATGGAAGAGCCAAATCACTGGAAAAGACCCTGATGCTAGGAAAGATTGAGGGCAGGAGGAGAAGCACGTCATAGGGGATAAGATGTTCGGATGACATCACCGACTCAACAGACCTGTGTCAGAGCAAACTCCAGGAGCTAGTGAAGGACAGGAAAGTCTAGCATGCTGTATTCCATGGGGTTGCAATGAATCAAAGACGACTTAGCAACTGAAGAACAACACATGGTTAATAGTAGCTGAATAGTCTTCTGATCCTATGATCACAGTCATTTAAATGACTGACTCTATATCTCATCAAGGTGAAATGTAAGTTGTAATCATTTGAAATGAATAACTTCAGAATAAACATAGAGATAATCTAAATATTTTTATCATGTATGGCAAAAATGTACATTAACTGTATGTAAACATTTATATACATACATTTATAAATTATAAATACATAAATTTTTGTATAAGTATACATATAAAATATAAATTATATAGTTGATATAAATTTTGTATAAGTACATTTTTGTATATATAATTGTATCCCTGGTGGCTCAGAGGTTAAAGCGTCTGCCTCCAATACGGGAGATCCGAGTTCGGTCCCTGGGTCGGGAAGATCCCCTGGAGAAGGAAATGGCAATCCACTCCAGTATTCTTGCCTGGATAATCCCATGGACGGAGAAGTCCATGGGGTCGCAAAGAGTCGGACACGACTGAGCGACTTCACCTCACCTCAAATGTTTATGTATACATGAACATGATTGTATATGTGTCTATATATATATATATATATATACACAAATGTTTATAGAGTTAATATAAATGCTTGCCTTTCATTATAAGAATATTGAGAATATCTCTATGTTTATTCTGAAGTTATTCACTTCAAATGATTACCACTTACATTTCACGCTGACGGGATACAGACTCAGCATTGTGGGCCGCGCCTCCTCGTTCCGCGTTGAGCCTCGGGGGTCAGACTGGATGGAAGCCGGATCTGCCGAGGTCGGACAGCTGGGATGAGTGGACGCGGCCCCTCTGCGGCACGCGGTGGGACTGAGTGGTGGGCGGCTCCGGGCGTGGCCGGGGCCAGCCGGCACCCCAGGCGTCACGGGACTGCCCTCGAGTGTGTGGCGGTAGGACCTCGAGCTTGTTTTCCTGGTGGTCCGGCTGTGCCCCGGTTTTCTCTGGTCCCTGGACTGCGCCCGCGCCCCTGTCCCGCGGCTCTCGCTGTGTCTGCTTGCCGCCCCTCCCCGACGCTGCC
>SJXQ01005959.1:17400-78109 GCA_006408695.1 Aepyceros melampus | reverse complement strand
GTGCGGGCGGGCGCCCTCTCGTTCCTCCGCGCCGTCGCCGTGGTGCGCTGCGCCCCTCGTGGGCTGACCCTGGGCCGTCGGGCCGTCCTCGCCGCGAGCGGAGCGGGGCGGGGCGTGGCGGGTCGGCCCGGCCCTCGCTGCGCGCGTTCCTGCCCCCTTCCTCACCTCGTGGGTTTCAGGCTTGCCGCCGCGCTCCGCGGCCAGCACGCCCGTCTCGCCCGCTCCTTATGCTCGCTTCCTTGGTGAAGGAAATGACAACCCACTACTCCAGTTTTCTTGCCCGAAAAGCCCATGGATGGAGGAGCCTTGTGGGCTACAGTCCATGGAATCGCGAACATGGACGCGACTGAGCGACTTCACTTAACTTTAATGCATATACATATATATTGCTATTTCTGTATCTATTTTTTCATAAAGTAAAAGATCCTGTATCCTTCCATATGCATTTTCATTTCACAATATATTTTTGAGATTTAGCCTTGCCATTTCACTTTCTCATATTTTAATGATTAAATATCATTGCATAATGTGAATATGTCATAATTTATTTAAGATTATCCATATTGATAAACAGTTATTTCCAACAGTTTTCTTTTACAAGTAGTATTGGAACAATCATTGACATATGGCTAGTGATTATACAGAGACATAGGCTTGCTGAGTCAGTGAGTTACTTGTAATTTAAACTGATTTTGAAAACTCTACTACATTAGTTTATGTCTGTAATAGTTTATATAAAATGCCTCTATCCTTAACATTTCAGTAAGCTTTGATGTTACTCTTTATCACATCTGCCAGTCTGATGCACAAAAACATGTTATTCTGCTATAACTCCCATTTCCTTTATATTAGGGGTTTGTTTTTTGTTTTTCTTTTGTTATAACCCATATACATTTCTTCAGTAAAGAGAATATGTGCATGATTTCTTTTTTATAATTTAGTGTGATGAAAGATTTTCTTACTAATTTAAATAAGTTTAATTTTATATAATATGCATATCAAGAAAAAAACTCTCATTTGTGTTTAATGTGTTTATTAACAATTTCCTTTATGCCTTTTGTTTTGATTACAGTCTTGGTTTGTTCTTGCAAACATATTCTTTCATTTTTTTCTATATTATTTTTCAAGTTCAGATGTTTATTTTAACACTGTCTTATCTTTTTGCTTCATTCTAACTACTTGAGTGAGTGAATCTGTTTGATGCAAAATTCGAAGTGTATGTTTAGTCTTTAATAAATCCAGGTCTGTTTTATGCCTGGCAATCTGCGGTGGCACAGAAATTGGTAAGCTTAACTGATTATTACATCATGCTACTATTTATATTTTAATACTTGTAATTTTGGCACTTGAGAACACAAAACTAACAGGGAAGAAATGAAGGAGAGTTAATAACAGGTACGTTTGTGTTGAAATGAACTAAAATCCCCCTTTAAAAATATTTATGAGTTAAATAATTCATTTGAAATTTATGGGTATTACTTTGTAATCGCTGTTATAAGACTATAAGAGAAATGCTTAATACTTAACTGAAGTCACAGTTAAATGTATACTTTAGCTGGTTTCATGAGCCATTAGATTATAATCTCTATTGATACATAGGATGTCTTTCTACTTTCCTAAGAAGTCCTCATCCTCTGAATATTTGGGATCATTTATTCAAAATTAATTTTGAATGGACTTGTAAATGAGACTTATTCACAGCATACACTGAAGATTCTAATAATCTAAATGAGAGAAGTATGTGTATAACATGAAATACTAACATTTGTCTATTTTGCGTCCAAAAATTCTTGTTTTTGTATGTCTAAGTCATTCTCTTGATGTATTTTCAAAATTAAACCAAGGTCCAAATTAGTCTTCAGAGAAATGTGCAACACTTTGAAATCAAGTGCTAAATTCTGTATGTGTGATAATATATAATCTTATTCATTTTATGTAATTATTCATTTTGAGGGAGAGAATATTAAATGAGTTAGCTTTCTAATCTGTTTAACCAGTTGTTAGTTTGTCAAAGAAGTTTTCCTAACACAGTTACCGACATTAATAATAATAAATATAACACCAATAAGAATTAATAACAATATAATGATGGTGCTTAGAATTTATTCTTTACACTCCTTGGCCTCCGTAGGTAGACTTGTCTCTTAGTAAATTTACTAAATAGTCGTTGCTGCTGCTGCTGCTGCTAAGTCGCTTCAGTCGTGTCCAACTCTGTGTGACCCCATAGACTGCAGGCTCCCCCGTCTCTGGGATTCTCCAGGCAAGAGTACTGGAGTGGGATGCCATTGCCTTCTCCGAAATAGTCGTTATCTATTATTAAATAATAAATGTCCTTATTTATAAAGTACTCTAAAAATTTTGGATCATTAATATGTAGAGACTCATTCTTAACCTTGAGATATATCATAGTTGATTATTTCAATGACTTCTGATTAAAAGTAACTTTAGTAAAGTGATAACAATTATCAAATATATTATTATTATTTATATTAAGTACAACAAAACTAAACTAGATTCCATCATAGATGGAAACTTGAAATACAATGGAAAAGTTTAGAGCAATTCTCAGGACTATTTGAAGATGTTAATACCTGTTTAGAGATCTAATTAAATGAGCATACCTAAAAGTAAGTCCAAAACTCCAAAATATTTTTAAACTAAATGTTTATAAAAGATTATGTTTGTGAATTAAAATGAAAACAATATTTTTTCAAGAATTTAAAAATATTTTGCTGAACATATACCCAACTTGGACAGACACACAAACACCTATATAGGATAATTTTTTAAAATTTATTATTATTAATTTTTTACTTTACAATATTGTATTGGTTTTGCCACACAGCAACATGAGTCCACTATGGGATAATTTTTATATTACATTCTTTATAAATTCCTAGGTAAACCAATCACTTTAAGTTGACTTAAAATTAGGACACAAAATATCCTTTTTTCCTATAATCTTTAGTAATATTACTACATGCACTAGTAGTTTGTTAAATGCTGATCTAATCACATTGTTTTGTGTGCACCATTCAGTTCAGTTCAAATAAGTTGCTCGGTCATGTTTGACTCTTTGTGACCCCAATAGACTACAGGACACCAGGCTTCCCTGTCCATCACCAACTTACAAAGCCTGCTCAAACTCATGTCCATCTAGTCAGTTATGCCATCCAACCATCCCATCTACCATTGTCCCTTTCTCCTCCTGACTTTAATCTTTCCCAGCATCAGGGACTTTTCCAATGAGTCAGTTCTTCCTATCAGGTGGCCACAGTATTGGAGTTTCAGCTTCAGCATCAGTCCTTCCAATGAATATTCAGGACTGATTCCCTTTAGGATGGACTGGTTTGATCTTGCTGTCCAAGGGACTCTCAAGAGTCTTCTCCAACACCACAGTTCAAATGCATCAATTCTTCTGCGCTCAGCTTTCTTTATAGTCTAACTCTCACATCCATATGTGACCACTGGAAAAACCATAGCCTTGATTAGACCGGACCTTTGTTGGCAAAGTAATGTCTCTGCTTTTTAATATGCTATCTAGGTTGGTCATAGCTTTTCTTCCAAGGAGCAAAGGTCTTTTGATTCCATGGCTGAAGTCACCATCTGCAGTGATTTTGGAGCCCAAAAAATAACGTCTCTCACTGTTTCCACTGTTTCCCTGTCTATTTGCCATGAAGTGATGGGACCAGATTCTATGATCTTAGTTTTTTGAATGTTGAGTTTTAAGCCAATTTTTCACTCCGCTCTTTCACTTTCAAGAGGCTCTTTCATTCTTCTTCGCTTTCTGCCATAGAGTGGTATGATCTGAGGTTATTGATATTTCTCCCAGCAGTCTTGATTGCAGCTTGTTCTTCATCCAACCTGGCATTTTACATGATGTACTCTGCATAGAAGTTAGATAGGCAGAGTGACAATACACAGCCTTGACATACTCCTTTTCCTATTTGGAACCAGTCTGCTGTTCCAAGTCCAGTGCTAACTGTTGCTTCCTGACCTGCATACAGATTTCTCAGGAGGCAGGTCAGGTGTTCTGGCATTCCCATCTCTTGAAGGATTTTCCAGTTTGTTGTGATCCAGATAGTCAAAGGCTTTGATGTAGTCAATAAAGCAGGAGTAGATATTTTCCATTAGCTTAGCCTTTATGAAAGGTTTATGCTTCAACATAATCTACTATAATATAGGAATAAAATATAGAGAATAAGTTAAAAAAGAATGTCTCTATTTTACAGTATGATTTACCTTGATTCAATATGTAATTGCAATTTTTATACTTTCAATAACAATACAAAATCATCAACAATTTTCTAACCCATTTTTAAATAGGAAAAAAATGTGAGAAATATGTGTGGCTATTGATCAGATAAAGAAAGGGCAGGAATAATTCTCTAAGGGTTTAACTTAAAGCAAGCATGTACTATATGACAGGAAGGCTCAAGTGGAAATCTCTTAAATATCCTCAAATCCTTGATCAAGATAATAAATCCAAAGCTGTAGCATACCCTGGGAAGATTTGTAGAGTTTAGTGTCACTATCAAAGATTTAAAGGATGAAGACCTAGACTCATCAAATCCCTTTTCAACTTACCTCCATGGCTTCTGAAAAGGTCAGATGAAACTGTTGCAGCTAAGAGGAGTCTGGGGAGACACAACATCTAAATGTAATTATGCTATCATGGATAACATCCCGGAACAGCAAAAGGACAGTCAGTAAAAACAACGTTTTGTAAAGCAACCATTCATTCTTATTGTTAAAGTAGGCAGTCTAATAGAGATAACACTAGGCTTTTTCAGGGAAAAAAAATTGGGATATTCTGTGACATTCTGAGGACATGACATAATTTTAGGGAAGCAAGCCCCAAACTGTGAAAATCAACTACTGAGCTTTGCTTAATAAGATCTGATATTTCTAATGGCAGAAAAAAAAAAAAGGCAATGTTTAGAGTCTACATTTTCAAATTCTTAAGTTTCAGAAAGGGATACACATTTATTTTAAATGGCCATGTATGGCTGGTGGCTACTGTACTGGACAAGACAAAAATAATCTGGTATGGAAGAAGTACAGGCATCCAAGAAGGTTTGAGATGTGTATAATCAAGTTTTGAGATTATTTTAAAGTGTGTCTCTTCAGGATCCCACTCTAAAATCTGCCTTGTTGGTCAGAAATGCTTCTCCTTTGCAAGTCCTGAACAAATCTTGTCCTCTATAGCCTTATGAGTCTATCAAAATTCCTCAGCTTCTCAGCAGCATATGATAGATTCAGAGAAATCCTCAATAGAAGAGATGAGGAGGACTCAAAAATAGCCTCATGTTTATACTTTCTGTCTCTTCTAGATGTATTGTTGTGGAGAATCTCCATATTTATATTTAAATAAATTTAAATAAATAGTCTTTTACATTCAATATTGTGATGAAAAAACACATAATATCAAATTTAGGTCTTGACAATATCTTCTATTACCCAGAAATAAATGTTCTCAAATGCTAATAACACAAATTATAGATAATTAGAGCATTTACTGGAGAAGGCAATGGCAACCCACTCCGGTACTCTTGCCTGGAAAATCCCATGGGCGGAGGAGCCTGGTGGGCTGCAGTCCATGAGGTCTCGAAGAGCTGGACAAGACTCAGCAACTTCCCTTTCACTTTTCACTTTCATGCATTGGAGAAGGGAATGGCAACACACTCCAGTGTTCCTGCCTGGAGAATCCCAGGGACAGGGAGCCTGGTGAGCGCTGTCTCTGGGGTCGTACAGAGTCGGACAAGACTGAAGGGACTTAGCGCAGCAGCAGCAGCAGAGCATTTACTTGATGTATTTAGGTATTTTCCTTAGTCCATTAATAAATATAGGCCAGGAAAATGTTAAAAATGGTTCATTGTTTTGCTAACACTTTAAAGTTGTCCTTTTAAAAAGTTTTTAGTCATTTATCATCTAGGCTGTGACTATTCAACTCTGACAAATTCTGAGGATTCAATTCATATGGAACATTTACTATATTTAACTGTATTTTAAAACCTTAGCAATAGCAAATTCATTTCTATTAATTGAAAATCAGAAAAATCAGAATTTGTATTTCTAGTGTACTTTTCTTTGAATAATATATATTAGCCAATATACTGTAATTCCCACAACCCCATTATTTAAAAAAAAAAAAAGCACAGAATTGAAAGCAATTACTTTCAATGAGCTTAAATTTTGAGAAACACATAAGAAAAAAATTTGAAAAATCCTAAGGCATGGATTGTCAATTAGTGTAAAGGCAATTACAATATTTTTAAATGTTCAGTTTTGTTTTTAAGTTAATCAAATTCATAAAATGTATTTATATTTGTTCTAACAGGAATTTCTAAAGAAAAGTAATAGTAAATGACTCTATTTGAGCAAATAAAGCTAACAATTATTTAAATGGTCAAGGAGCAGGAAAAGTAGGCCAGGAGACGGAGTGAGAACAAAAGCATCTTAGTTGAGCAGACAGTAAACATACATTTTCTTGCATATCATCACTGGAATACAAGGTTTTCAACATGTTTTAGTTTGAGTTGCCTTTATTCACTCTTTTGTGGCTCTATTTATAGAAAAAAAATTTAGATTATTCTCATTTCAATCACTCCTCTAGCCTGTGACAGTACCACTAAGATGTAAATGAGGGAATGGTCATTTCTCCTAAAGAAAATGTGCTATTTGGAATAAGCAGTGGAAGAGGACAAGAAAAATCACAAATGTTTGTTGCAGCAATCAGCTGGATGACATTTTATATCATAATATTTACCTGAGAAGATAGACTGAAAACAGGTTTTGTTGTCCATTTCTTGTTGGCTTGCCATCTCCTTACAATATTAGGTAAAGAATACATCTCTAACTATAAAGAGGCAACAATTCAATACAACAAAGGTAAATAATTAATATGCCTGACTTTAAGACTTAAATCTACATAAATCAAGGTAGTATGGTATTGATGAAAGAATAGATAAATCATTGGAACAAAACAGACAGCCCAGAAATAGTTCCACACAAATATAGTAAACTGATCTTTGAACCATTTCATGAAAGAAAGCACTGATAAACTGAAATTCCTTAAAAACAAAAATTTCTGCTCTGCAAAGACATCATCAGGAAAAGAAGACAAACCACAGACTAGAAGAAAATATTTGCAAAATGTCTATATGAAAAAGGTCTCTCAGCTAAAGTTAATTTAAAAAATCTCTTAAAACTCAACTATATAGAAACAAATAAAAACCTAATTAGAAGATCATGAGACCTGAAAAACCACCTCACCAAAGAAGATACACAGATGTAAAAGAAGCATATAAAAAAGTGAGTCATCCTCTATCACTGTACACTTTCAAATTATAACAGTGAGATACTATGTACATCTACTGAAATATCTTAAATCTAGAACACTCACAACATCAAATGCTGCTGATGTGAAGCCACAGGAAGGTTCATTCATTGCTGATGGGAATGCAAAATAGTATAGTCACTTTGGAAGACCATTTGGTGGTTTCTTACAAAAGGAAACTTACTCTCACCATGTAATCCACCAACTGCAATCCTTGGTATTTACCCAAGTAAATACATTGAAAACTTATGTCTGTACAAAAACCTGCACAGAGATATTTAAAGCAGCCAAAACTTTATAACTTCTAATACATGGAAGCAATCAAAATGCCCTTCTGTAGGTGAATGGGTAAACAAATTTCAGTATGTACAGATATTACATTATCAAGACACAAATATACATGAATGAAACTTAACTGTGTATTAGTAAGTGGGGGAAAAAGCAATCTAAAAGGCTACATACTATATGATTCCATCTATAGGACATTTGGGAAAGCTGAAACTATGAAGAGAGTAAAACAAAATAAAATCAGTGTTTGCCAGGGGTTGGGAGTTGGTGAATAGATGGAGCACAGAGGACTTTGCAGCAGTGAAACTACTCCATATGATACAGGGTATATGTCATTATATATTTGTCAAAATTGCAGAATGGATGACACCAAGATGAACTATGGGCTCTGGATGATAATAATATGTCAATATTTACTCATTGATATAACAAATGTTCTGCTCTGGTGTGGGGTGTGATAAAGTGGTTGTGAGGTGAGAGGAGTGAGGACTGAATAGGGGACGCATGGGAGCTCTTTGTACTTTGCACTGAATTTTGCTGTGAACCTGAAACTGCTCAGAAAGAGCTTCTACAAGAATACTTTAGGAACTCAGAAATGGTTTTTTAGCCAGAGCTTTATAATCCATTCTATTCATGACAATCTCTGAGCTGTTCCAGATTTGGCTAGTGACCACTCCTCCAGCTGTCTTCTATGTTTCTACATATTTTTAGCACTTTATCATTTTCTGACTCCAAGATTACCTTGAGATTTCTTAGTCTCAGTCCAGATATCATCTATGTTTTAAGAATGCTGCTGCTGCTGCTGCTGCTAAGTTGCTTCAGTCATGTCCGACTCTGTGCGACCCCAGAGACGGCAGCCCACCAGGCTCCCCTGTCCCATGATTCCTTTTCTGTGGAAAGTGGTACATGCACTAAATGTCCATATTGCCACTAGAGAAACTGGCATGCCATTGATACTCATGAAAAATATCTCAGAAAGTACTTTAAATCACAAGATCCAATCAAGCATCACTGGATATCTTTCCATCCAGTATTATCCTTTATATTAATTCACAGTTATAAGACTGTTCTCAACAATAATAACATCCTGATAATTACTCACATACTAAATCTTACTTTGCAGGTAAAAATGACATCACTCCCACACATAATACTGTTAATAAAACTCAATATAACTTTTCAGCTATAAGAAGACTGTGGATCAAATTCATTTGTATGTGATAATGATATCAACAAGATAATATCAGGTTCTCTAATCTCCATTTCTATTCACTTGCATTATATTTCTTATCTTGGTTATATTAATTGCTTTTAAAATCTATGAGTATGTTCATCAGTTCCATTTCTCTTGATTCCATACCTATGTTAATGTATGATATTTGTTTTTCTTATTCTGACTTTTGTAAAGCAATTATCCTCCAATTAAAAAAATTAAATATTTAAAATTAATATGTTTACTCAGAATACTCCCATTCCTTTCCCTATTTTTATACCTAATCCCCTCTCAACTCCTATAGGTCTCTGCTTTCCTTAAATTCTGTTATATATTTGTGGGTTTCAAAAATCTGTGCATTCTTATTTCTTCATTTTTCTTAATCAGATATAGCATATAATATACATAAAGCAAAAAAGTATTCCCTTTTTTGTTCTCTTGATACAGTATGGAAATGTCTATATAACAGTCCATAGAGTTCTTTATTATTTTTATCAGAGATCTATTGAATTCGCATGCCATAGAATTCACCCACCTAAAAATGTATAGTGCAATAACTTTTAGCACAGCCAGAGTTTTGCTACCTACACTACCATCTATTACAGAACATTTTCATCAACTCAAGAAGAAATTGCAGAGCTTTTAGATATAACCAGTCAATCCACAATGACCCTCAGCCTTCAGTTCAGTTCAGTCGTTCAGTCATGTCTGACTCTTTGCGACCCCGTGAATCGCAGCACACCAGGCCTCCCGGTCCATCACCAACTCCCGGAGTTCATTCAGACTCGCATCCATTGAGTCAGTGATGCCATCCAGCCATCTCATCCTCTGTCGTCCCCTTCTCCTCCTGCCCCCAATGCTTCCCAGCATCAGAGTCTTTTCCAATGAGTCAACTCTTCGCATGAGGTGGCCAAAGTACTGGAGTTTCAGCTTCAGCATCATTCCCTTCAAAGAAATCCCAGGGCTGATCTTCAGAATGGACTGGTTGGATCTCCTTGCAGTCCAAGGGACTCTCAAGAGTCTTCTCCACACCACAGTTCAAAAGCATCAATTCTTTGGCACTTAGCCTTCTTCACAGTCCAACTCTCACATCCATACATGACCACTGGAAAAACCATAGCCTTGACTAGACAGACCTTTGTTGGCAAAGTAATGTCTCTGCTTTTCAATATGCCATCTAGTTTGGTCATAACTTTTCTTCCAAGGAGTAAGCCTAGAGAACCACTAATCTTTCTATCTGTATGTACTGCTACTCTGGAACTTTCACATAAATAGAAT
The DNA here is from genome assembly GCA_006408695.1 of Aepyceros melampus. Lineage (NCBI taxonomy): Eukaryota > Metazoa > Chordata > Mammalia > Artiodactyla > Bovidae > Aepyceros > Aepyceros melampus. The sequence goes on along the minus strand of SJXQ01005959.1, from coordinate 67,991 downwards.
AATATGTGTGTGTTTTTATGACTCTTTTCACTTAGCACAGTATCTTCAAAGTTCATCATATGTGGTGTTGTTATTTATTCTTTTTTATGGTCAAATAATGTTTCATTGTATGTATGTGTACATAGTTTGCTTGTGTTATGTATATTATATTTTATTTATCTGTTCATTACTTGATAGATATTCAGTTGTCTATCCTTCATTTCATTTATGTATATATTTATGTGTGGAATTGCTGCATTAAATAGCAGCTTTTTAACTTTTAGAAAATTTAACAGAATGATTTACAAAGAACCTGTAAAATTTTACATTCTTACCAGGTGACATGAGGATGTCACCTTCTATCCATCCACATAAAAAACATGTTATCTGAACTTTAATTATAACATATTGTAGTACATTTAAATTGGTGTCTTGTGGTTTTGATTTTCTAGTCTCCATATCATTTATATTCACTCATTTTTCCCTTGTTATTCCCTTCTTTCTGCTTGCTTTAATTTGATATTTTTTGTTGTGGTGGTTTTCAAAGGTGGAATAGCAAGTCACTGATGTGATCTATGAGCTATCTCTTCTTTTTTAATGTAGGCATTTAGAATTACAAATAGTCTGCTGTGCCCTCACATACAGACAACTTGCCACGAGTGGTGGCTGAGAGGAAGAAGGAATTTTCAACTTCTTATCCCCAATTATATCAAAATTAATGTCTGCACAAGGTAGCTAAGGAAGGGATGAAAACTGCAGATGCTCTGCCCATCCAGATCAGGTGTCATTGTCTCAAACTGGGACCTTGGGAGAAAGGAAGCCTGTGTCCTTAGATGCACCCATCTGGAGATTGGGGGTTCCATTACTCTGGGCTAGCAGAATGAAAGGGGCAGGTCATAAAGCAAACACCACAGCTTCTCTCTGTTCTTGTGGAATTTCAGTAGACATTCTTGACTAAATGTTCCATCATTTGCTGTGCTTTTAGGTCTATTCCCAAAGACTTTGTATGTTTTTATTCTTAAATGACTTTTATTCTTTTCATTGAGAATTGGGTACATGGAGCTCCTTAAAAGGTCATACCAGAATTCAATCTCTTCATTTTTTAATATTGTATTATAGTTTAATGTATAGATAAAATATCATTTAAGTAATAAATAGCCTCTCGAAAGTGAAAGAGGAGAGTTTAAAAGCAGGCTTAAAACTCAACATTCAAAAAACAAAGATCATGGCATCTGGTCCTATCACTTCTTGGCAAATAGATGGGGAAACAGTGACAGAACTTATTTTCTTGGGCTCTGAAATCACTGCAGATGGTGACTTCAGTGATGAAATTAAAGGACTATTGCTTCTTAGGAGAAAAGGTATGACAAACTTAGACGGTGTATTAGAAAGTAGAAATATCACTTTTCCAACAAAGGTCCCTCTAGTCAAAGCTGTAGTTTTTTCAGTATTCATGTATGGATGTGAGAATTGGACTATAAAGAAAGCTGAGCACCGGAGAGTTGATACTTTTGAACTGTGGTGTTGGAGAAGACTCTTGAGAGTCCCTTGGACTGCAAGGAGTTCAAACCAGTCCATCCTAAAGAAAGTCAACCCTAAATATTCATTGAAAGGCCTGATGCTGAAGCTGAAGCTCCAATACTTTGGCCACCTGATACGAAGAGCTGACACATGGGAAAAAGACTCTAATGCTGGGGAAGATTGAAGGCAGGAGGAGAAGGGGCTAACAGAGGATGAGATGGTTGGATGGCATCACTGACTCCATGCACATGAGTCTGAGCAAACTCTGGGAGACAGTGAAGGACAGGGATGCCTGTGTGTTACAGTTCATGTGGTTGCAAAGAGTCAGACACCATTGAGCAACTGGACAACAACAAGGTATGCCCATTTAGGTGTGTCCTATAGCTTTTTATCAGGAATAATACCAGAAAAAGTACATATTTGCATGTTTGGATTATTTTTAGAGATGAATATTTAAAGTTACTTTATCAAAGTGTGATGGTTGATCCAATGGATTAATGTATATATATATATATATATTTTTTTTTTTTTTTGAAAGCATGCTCAGTCATGCCCAAATCTTTGTGACTCTATGGACTGTAACCCACCAGGCTCCTCTTTCCATGGAATTTCCTGGGCAATATATATTTTTATAGTTACTGTGAAATACATTTACACTAGGGTGGTTGCTGTTGTTTAGTCGCTAAGTCATGTCCAGCTCTTTTGCAACCCCATGGACTATATAGCTCACCAGGATTTTCTGTCTATGGGATTTTTCCAGGAAAGATTATTGAAGTGGGTTGTCATTTGCTTCTCCAGGGAATCTTCCTAACCCAGGAATTGAACTCACATCTCAGGCATTGGCATGTAAGTTATATCATTTTTAATTCTATAAGAAATATAGGAGATTGCCTGTTTCTCCACAGACTGACTGAAAGAGTGTGTTATCAAACTTCTGAATATTGACAGTACTAATCGGTGAGAAATGGTTACTTTGGAATAATTTGAAATTGCATTTTTCTTATTAGTGAGGTTAGCAATTTGTCTTATGTTTAAGAGCTTTGTTGATCTGTCTGTGTATATATTCTGCTCCATTTTCACTGCAGTTTGATCTTTTCCCTTGATGTTTTTAAAGTTCTATTACAGATTTTAGAATTTTTCTGTAGCATGTATTACAAATATTTTCCCTCTGTTTGTCTTTTGTCTTTCCTTTAATTCCTCATGGAAAAGTTTATTTAATGTTTTAATATTCTCAAATGTGTCAATATTTTCTTTCATTATATGTGGATTTGAATCATATTTAGAAAAATTTTCCCCAGAACCATTACTAAGAAATTTACTCTTATTATTGGGTTTGTGAAAGGCTGTTTAAAACTTTTTACCTTATAGGAGGAGTCACAGCTGGCTCTGCACCTTAATACTTTCTCCTGCACTGAACATGCTTAAAATACTTGGAGCTTTAGCAACTATTTACTATCATAAAGAGAAGATAAGATAATCATAGAAAAGTTGGTCACAGTTTTAAACCACTGGCAAAAGCAGCATATCACAGTTTTCTGTTACTCAAAAATAACACTCCTGTTTATTTCATTGATGATTAAACAGGAAAGTTAATGATTTTTGCAGATTAAAGAACTTTTAGGTGATACACTTGGAGAAGGAAATGGCAACCTACTCCAGTATTCTTGCCTGGAGTTGCCAGGGACAGAGGAGCCTAGTGGGCTGCCATCTATGGAGTCACACAGAGTCGGACACGACTGAAGCGACTTAGCAGCAGCAGGTGATACACTAAGTCCCATATGTAAGCTTATATGTGTCACTTATCTCCTTATGTGTTGTTGACCATTCAACTTTCATTTTTCATACTATTGAATAGAGTGTTCACTTCCTTTAATCATAAGAAACCATTTTTATTCTCCATATCCTTGAGCTATTTACTGTGAATCTTATGCATTTAGTTTTGAGCTCAAATATTAGCATATTTATAAATTTAATGGGACTTCTTTATAGAATTAACAGAGGGTGAAGTCACTCAGTCGTGTCCGACTCTTTGCGACCCCGTGGACTGTAGCCCACCAGGCTCCTCAGTCCATGGGATTTTCCAGGCAAGAGTACTGGAGTGGGTTGCCATTTCTTTCTCCAGAGGATCTTCCCAACCCAGGGATCAAACCTGGGTCTCCCGCACTGCAGGCAGACGCTTTAACCTCTGAGCCAACAGGGATGCCCTATAGAATTAACAGAAATACACTTGAATTCTAAATCCTAATAATGTAGCTATGTGGCAATGAAACAGAACATGCCTCCTAGACTAATGAAGACCAGAAAAATAAAAAGTTATTTTTGGTGAAGTTTGTAACCCAGGAGACAATGAATTATTTGTGCATGCTGATTTTCATAATGCCACACTTCAGTTTCCCTTGGATTTAATTTTAATTAGCTGACTAATGAATTAATTAATGTTCAGTAAATGCCAAACATAAGATCAGAGATATATGGATACTTTAAAAATTTATAAAGCAGAAGTTCTAAATGGTGAAGATTTATGGACATTCAGGTCAAGTCTTAAACAATAAAAATGTTCTAATTAGGAAAGAAAATAATTTATGTCACATAAAGAAAGAATGAACCTTGTGAAAGAAGACTATAATATAAGGTAGCAAAATTTTACCAAACATCATATATAGTCCACCTTTGTTGGAAATCTGTTCACAAAAATTCCCAGAAGAATCTTTAAATCAAAATAAAAACTGCTTGATTTACATTCAGTTAATAGTCAATTATCATTCAATTTTCCTAACAACTGTGTATACTATGCAATTCCTTCAAATAATAAACTGTCTTCAATATGAATTATTAAAGCCCTTATCCATGTCAAATTAAGAAAACTATATGGGTTTTGAAATTGGCCCTCTCCCTCTTTCTTCCTGCCCTCTCTCTGTCTCTTACTCGCTATCCCCTTCTTTCTTTCTCTCTTTTCTCAACCTCATATGAGATTTTCTTGTCTGTTCTTAACTAATGATTTCTTTTACCCCTTACTTTTTATACTGGGCTTGCTGTTCCCATGAACCGTGTTTTTTTTTTTTTTTCTTCAACCACTCTGTTTCTAAACTCCAGCTACTAGTCAGACCTATGTACAGTGACATTTGTGAAGCTGCATTTTCCTTCAATGTATTCGGCTAGAGTATTCATTTATTCAACTTATGTTTTTGAGAACCAACCACGTGTTCAGGATCGATGAAACAAACATACAGACTCTTAAGAAGCTTACAATAGTGTTAAAGACAGAAAAGTGGTGCTGCCAATTATTAGCTGAAATAATAATCATATGAAGTAATACCAGAAGAAAATGAAAGTTGCGTTTGCTTATTCTCTAAGAAAAGCTCTATACTTCTGGGCGGAAGTGCTTTGCTTAGAAAGGTGCCTGTCATTCTGCTCAGAGTTGGATCTTGACATGACAGCTCTGAGTCTCTCTCAGCAGCCCTGCTGAGTTTTTCAAAAAGTTTACTTTTTAATTCTTCCATTTTAAGACAAAAATTGACTCTTCATTTTAATACAACCAGGAAGAAACTTAATTGCTCAAATTCATGAGCCTATAATACATCATGTATTAATTGTATCAGTTTGATCAGTAACTTTACTATATGCAATATCCATTAAGGAATTTGTTGTAGGGATTAAACTTTGCAGAATCACGTAAACTTGTTGCTTCTGCATCTAGTATTGTGAACAGGGTCATTAGGGCCACCACTTGGAAAAAGAAGGTTGACAAGAAATGAGGGAGAGTAAGCCCAAACTGGAACCCACAAGAATAAAATGAAACTCACAAATTAAAACTGAACCCCACTCCATCTCTCGTAAACAACACGACTGATAATGTCAATAACCAGCAGGATGCAGGCTTTTAGTTCAGACATGTATTTGCATCAGGTCCCGCATTTGGAAAAGGTGGAGGATCAGATGAGAGTAGAAAGAATGAAGGAACTGATTGCTGGAAGGCACCAGCCATGTGAGCCAGCTGTTTAGTAAAAATATACATGAGATTCAAAGTGTGCGTTGACTATAAGCACCTTCCCAGTGGGGAAGTGCTAACTCACTTCTGTTTAACAAATGACATGTGAAATTCTTTGGCCAACACTAACCTGGAACCAAAAGAAAATGAAATTCTGGAAAATATAGATCCAGTTTAGCTAAGGTGACATATTAGAAAAACACCACACTATTCTTTATAAGCACACAAAAGCATTGCAGTCCAAAAGATTTATACTTTACAATCTAAAGCTCATTTTTGAATAAGATAGATAATCTATTTTATCTCATTCTAAAACTCAAAACCAAGAAGTCCGTCTAGTGAGCCACATAACATTGTAAAGAACTTGTAGTCATGAATAGAAATCCAACTGAGTGGTAGCTAGTTAGTGATTGAGAATAAACTGGAAAGAATGATATTGACTTTCCCTACAGGAAACAATGATTAAACCTCAATATGACAACACTGTTATTCATTCATCCGTCCATATTCCTTGACTTCATTATTCCTTAACTTGTTTTTCATCTGATAAATATTTATTTATTTCCTATAAACTAGGTAGTATCCAAATCTGCAAGGCCCCCAAAATACAAATATTTGCCTGTGATTTAAAAACTGATGTTTAAATGAGGAAGCAACACATTATAATATATCACAAAGCAATGTGAGGAAAACTGTAACAGAAAGTGTACCGTAAGTATAGTATTTTTATCTGAGAAGGAACAGATATAATGCTTTCAGTACAGATAAACAACCATATGCAGTACTGGTATATGTTTCTGTATTTAAACTCACATGAAAAATAGTAAGCAAGCATTGTAGAAAAATAATTCAATGCAATATTTTATTTGGCTCCTTTGGTTGGGTATTATGGTTCCTTGATTTTTTTTTTTTCTGTTGTTTGCAATTTTTGCTAGGTTGAAGGAGAAGGCAATGGCACCCCACTCCAGTACTCTTGCCTGGAAAATCCCATGGACGGAGGAGCATGGTAGGCTGCAGTCCATGGGGTCGCTAAGAGTCGGACATGACTGAGCAACTTCACTTTCACTTTTCACTTTCATGCATTGGAGAAGGAAATGGCATCCCACTCCAGTGTTCTTGCCTGGAGAATCCCAGGGGCAGGGGAGCCTGGTAGGTTGCCATCTCTGGGGTCGCACAGAGTCGGACACGACTGAAGCGACTTAGCAGCAGCAGCAGCTAGGTTGAATATGCAAATAAATGTAAATATAAAGCTAAAGTAATAACACAGGGGTTTCAGTTTTAATCATGGGTTTTACACTGTGGCTATATGGTTAATTTTGTATCTACGAGACATTTCTTTTTCTTACTTTTGTTTTGACAGCAATATGCACTTGGAGGTGAGAAATGATGGCTTTAAATTGGTTTTAAAGATTCTGTTTCCTTTGCCAATTGGGCCTTTGAACCAACTCTGGCCAATGATGTGCCTGGGAAATTTTGCTCAAGGGTTTTCAGGGAAGACTTTTCTCTCTTTTTGGAAGAATAAATAGGATTCTTTTCTTTACTTTGATCTTCTGCACTCTTTTGTTCTGGTCACTGCAGCCTGAGGATGTTAGCCTGTGGCCTCTGCATAGTTTCTCTATGACCTCGCAGCCGGTGAGAAGGCTAAGGAGTCACAAGGCAGTCCAGTCAAAGCCAGGGTATTAATAAGCTGTCTCACCCAACACTAAAATGCCTAACTCTCGGTCTCTTTAAATGGTAAAGAGTCTTCCTGCAATATGGGACACCAGGGTTTGATCCCTGGGTCGGGAAGATCCCCTGGAGAAGGAAATGGCAACCCCCTCCAGTATTCTTGCCTGAGAAATCCCATGGACAGAGGAGCCTGGCAGGCTACAGTCCACGGAATTGCAGAGTCAGACATGACTGAGTGACTTCACTTTCAGGTCTCTTCTTAAGTGGATTTTCTTTCCTTTCTTTTTGGCCTGTGCAGCTTGTGGGATCTTATTTGCCTGACTACAAATCAAACCCACACCCTCTGCAGGGGAAGCATGGAGTCTTAATCCCTGGACCACCAGGGGAGTCCATTACGTGGAATTTTATGAGCAGTTTTAAGATGATAGGTATTATGGTACTTGAAACTGAGACATCCCTAAGATGATGAGCCTTCCATGAGCAAAGAAATATTTGCCTAAATTTATTTCTGTATTTGTGCCAGTACCATACTGTCTTGATGACTGTGGCTTTGTAGTAAAGCCTGAAGTCAGGCAGGTTGATTCCTCCAGTTCCATTCTTCTTTCTCAAGATGGCTTTGGCTATTCGAGGTTTTTTGTGTTTCCATACAAATTGTGAAATTATTTGTTCTAGCTCTGTAAAAAACACCGCTGGTATCTTGATAGGAATTGCATTGAATCTGTAGATCGCTTTGGGCAGTATACTCATTTTCACTATATTGATTCTTCCGATCCATGAACATGGTATATTTCTCCATCTATTAGTGTCCTCTTTGATTTCTTTCATCAGTGTTTTATAATTTTCTATATATAGGTCTTTAGTTTCTTTAGGTAGGTATATTCCTAAGTATTTTAGGCCAAATATATTTATCCTATGGCTTTATAGCCTCTGGGTTTTGTATCTTGCTTAAAGAAAAAATTCTCCTCCTTTCATCCTAACCAGTACCGTTGGCCAGGATAATGATATAAAAATTATTCATATTTCCCTCTAATGTATATTTCATTTATAATTTATATTTGAGTATGATATTCGAGGGTGCTGAATTTTTCCCCCCAAAACTGTAGGTTCCAGAGTCTCTATTTCGAGACTATGTAATCTGACCAATCTTCCTACTGATAATAACTAAAAGCTAGAGTAAAATGTTACAGTCTTAAAGGCACCAAACAGCTAGCTGTTGAGTAGAAGAGAATAGAAATTCCAAGCTAATAAAGGGGGGGAAATGGAGTGATAAAACAACATGAGTTATTATTCATTTCACATATACTTGGATTTGACTTAATATACTATTTAGGACTTCTGTATCTTTGTTCAAGGTAAGATTTGCTTACTTCTTCTTTTCTCCATGTCAATCTTTTGTGCTTTGGACATAAGGATTTTACTAGCTTTAGCCCAAATTAAGAAACCTTCCATTTTTTTCTATCTTTACAAAAGTGTACAAATTATGTGTTCATGAGAAATTTGGCACCTATAATCTATGGGATAGCAGAAACTGTCCCTTTTATGGTATGGATCTTAGAGTGTCTTTTCTATTTTTCACAAGTTTGTGTATTTTTCTATTCTTTAGCCAATCTGGAAAATGCTTTCCCATAAAACTTTCATGAGCATTTTCTTATGATTTAAAAATTTTATCCACAATTATATCTTTTTTCTCATTTCTGCTTTGTTATTCTAGGATCCAATGTGTCAGTGGAACATCTTATGCCAAATTGATTCCTATTTCTTGGAGGTAACTCTAGCTCTAACTCTAAGAAAATTGTAAGATTCTCCTCTGTGAATTTTAAGATTTTCTATCATTTATCATTTCTATCATTCTTGCATTTCACCAGAACGTATAGAAAGAAGACACTTTCGCTATTTATCCTACTTAGCACTCAACCTGCTCAGCATTGAATGTAAAAATTCTTTTCCCTTTGGATTTTCCCTGGCTCCCATCTTTGTTTTACTCTTTATATTCTCTTTGGGATGGAAATGTGAACTTTTAATCTATCCTTCATACCACTTAAATTTTTTTTTCATACTTCCCAAATACTTGCCATTTTGAAGTGTTTTCTGATTTTTACTCGCTCTCTTTCACCAGTGTATATTCATCTCTTGCTTTTTAAGATCACATTTTTAAAAAATGTCCACGGTTTAATAGAGTAACAACTCTTCTTGTTTTCTGAATGCAATACCTTCTTTTCTTAAGCTTCCATAGATGTTAGCTATGCTAACTTTAAGATAGTCATGTGTTTGTTCTGTTAATTAATGTGTTATTTTATCTGCTATGTATCTTTATCTTTTGAACTTAGTTTTCTTCCAGTGCTTGGGGATTATTAGTAACACCCTCATCTTCGAGACATCTCTTTGTGTTTCTGTGGACTCTGTTCCTGAAACCCCTGTCTGGTGAGAGAGAAGGATGTGCTGACTGGTGGCAGAGGTTGTGGTTTCTCTTTTGCTTCTAGGGCTGGTTTCTTTTCCCCTCTCGGGGCTAAATTAGTTTTAGTCCAGGGATTGGCAAGCTAATTCTATAAAAGAACGATAATAAATATTTCAGCTTTGTGGGCCACATGGACTCTGTCTCCATAATTAAATTCTGTGGCTGTAGCACAGAAACAGCTATAGACACCGTGTAAACTAGGGGGCATGACTGCATTCCAATACAACATTACTCACACAATTGTGGCCAGCCTACAAGTTTGGCAGCCCCTGATTTACACCATGACTTCAAAGATGGCAGTGATGGTTCTTCTGTTAACCAGTTCTGAGCATGATAAGGTGCTGAGCAGTGGAGAAAGCAAATTTTAGCTAGAGAAGCCCCAACATAATTGGGCATTGTTCGGGGCTGTGTAACTCTACAACGTGACTGTACTAAGGGCTTCTCTGGCGGCTCAGCTGGTAAAGAATCCGCCTGCAATGCAGGAGACCTGGGTTTGATCCCTGGGTTGGGAAAATCCCCTGGAGAAGGGAAAGGCTACCCACTCCAGTATTCTGGCCTGGAGAATCCAATGGACTATATAGTCCATGAGGTCACAAAGAGTCGGACACGACAGAGCGACTGTCACTTTCACTTTTCCTTCCCTATCCTGGGCTGTGGTTTATATTCCTTCAGAAATTTCTTTTCTGCTTAAAATAGAGTGAAGTCTGTTGTCAGAAACTTGAAGTCTGATTTATACTTTGTCCTCCTTACAATACAATAATGCCTCTCAATTTATGTTCAATAAAGGTGCTTATTTTCTTGTACGAGTGTAACTTAGTTCCATCTTTAAAATTGTCTTTTGTTACCTTATGCAATGTATTCATTCTATCATGTTGCTTCACTATCAGTCAGTTAGTGTGTACAGAATTTTAAACAGTGTCTATTCTCTTTAGTTTTCACCTGAGGATCTTGCACCTTTGACTCTTGTAGTACATATCCCTCAGTCTCCTCCTAATGTATGATGCTCAACTTATATATCCAGTATATCTCACGTGTGTACAAAACTGGGCTGAGTGTCACCACCTCCATAAAACCAGCTCATATTTCATTAGTATGTCTGTGCTCTGACTTCTCAACATGGCTTCATTACATGAGTTTGTTCTGAATTAACCTACTGTTTAAAGTAGTTGAGATAATAACAAGACCTAATATTTATCGAGCCCTTACTATGGCCTTGATATTATTAAAGAAACTTCAAAGTATTGATTCATTTAACCCTCATTACACTCTGAGGTGGGGCTACCCAGGTGGTGCTCGTGGAAAGAACATACCTGCCACTGCAGGTAGACATAAGAGATGTGGGTTCAGTCCCTCGGTTGGGAAGATCCCCTGGAGGAGAGCACGGCAACCCGCTACAGTGTTCTTGCCCAGAGAATCCCATGGACAGAGGAGCCTGGTGGGCTGTGATCCATAGGGTCGCAAAGAGTCGGACATGATGGAAGCAACTTAGCACGCACGCACACTCGGAGGCAGCCATCACTATTACCATCTATGTTTTGTGGACTTTGATGATTCAGAATGGATATAACTTGGTTCTTGCGGATAAATTATCTTACCATGTGTTGGTCATATCAGTTCAGTTCAGTTCAGTTCAGTTGCTCAGTCATGTCCGACTCTTTGCGACCCCATGAATCGCAGTATGCCAGGCCTCCCTGTCCATCACCATCTCCCGGAGTTCACTTAGACTCGCATCCATTGAGTCCGTGATGCCATCCAGCCATCTCATCCTCGGTCGTCCCCTTCTCCTCCTGCCCACAATCCCTCCCAGCATCAGGGTCTTTTCCAATGAGTCAACTCTTCGCATGAGGTGACCAAAGTACTGGAGCTTCAGCTTTAGCATCATTCCTTCCAAAGAAATCCCAGGGTTGATCTCCCTCAGAATGGACTGGTTGGATCTCCTTGCAGTCCAAGGGACTCTCAAGGGTCTTCTCCAACACCACAGTTCAAAAGCATCAATTCTTCAGTGCTCAGCCTTCTTCACAGTCCAACTCTCACATCCATACATGACCACAGGAAAAACCATAGCCTTGACTAGACAGACCTTAGTCGGCAAAGTAATGTCTCTGCTTTTGAACATGCTATCTTAGGTTGGTCATAACTTTTCTCCAAGGAGTAAGCATCGTTTAATTTCATGGCTGCAATCACCACCTGCAGTGATTCTGGAGCCTGAAATAATAAAGTCTGACACTGTTTCCACTGTTTCCCCGTCTATTTCCCATGAAGTGATGGGACTGAATGCCATGATCTTCATTTTCTGAATGTTGAGCTTTAAGCCAACTTTTTCACTCTCCTCTTTCATTTTCATCAAGAGGCTTTTTAGTTCCTCTTCAATTTATGTCATAAGGGTGGTGTCATCTGCATATCTGAGGTTATTGATATTTCTCCCAGCAATCTTGATTCCAGCTTGTTTCTTCCAGTCCAGTGTTTCTCATGATGCACTCTGCATAGAAGTTAAATAAGCAGTGTTGATCATATAGTTACTGTGATATAACAGTCAAAAAGTTACTCTAACACATCTGGTTCCTCCAAGTCTAAGGAAAACATAGTCACTATCCTCCCTGAGAAGTTCCTAAGACATCAAAGTCTTATATGGCTATGCCAGTCAGGGAACAACCCATCCGGGTCTGTAGGCATCCAGGAGTTATCAGAGGTGGCCCTTGGTCCCAGGTGAAAGACACAGCTCCTCTTTGACAACTCCATGTGCTAACCAGTTAGTGGGCTTTGGTAGAGACCATGAGCATAAGGTCATGATACTCACCCTGTTTCTCCTCATTTTCAAAAGAATATGAGTGACCTGAAACTAGAAAATAGAGTACTCATTTACTTTCAACTTGCCGCTTTCCATACAAAAATAACAACAGTAAGTATTTAATAAATACTAATAGAAAATGCAAAGAACCTCACTTTATTTCGATGACCACAGAAAGATGAATATGGTTTGAAGAACTAGCTAAAAGCCATCGGTGGCAGAATAACAGCTGCAAACCAGGTTTTGATTCACAGGATTGACAGATGTAACAAGCCTCATTTCTAAGTAAACAAATGCAGACAGAGGTGATTCTGTCAAGTAACACGATTGTTCCCATTGCAGTGTGTAAGGCTGTTTGACACCTTATGAATCATAAATTCAGAGACAAAGGACCAGATCACCCCTTGCTTCACTTGGGAAACTACTACATTCTTTGCTGCTGCTTTATTGCCAGATTGCGTTTGTTGGCAGGTTGAGGGGTGTGTATGTGGGGAGAAGGAGAGGGGAGGTGATTCAGGAAGAGAGCATTATAGGGAAGGGTGGAAGGGTAGAGACTGCCTACAGATTTTTGTCTTCTCTCTTTCTAAAGAGTCTTTAACAGTTCCAAATTTGACTCTAATTTGTAAATATTTCACTTTAAGCCACCGTGATGCTTCCTGTTTAATTTCTTTCTATCTTAGAGGATAACTCTTGCATTATCTCGGTACATATTTATTCTCCTTTACTGTCTCCACTGGCTCCTCATTGCTTTCCCTGAAGTTTTAGAAGGGAAAAGATATGGAGATATAGGCAGAGGTCCAATAGTATAGAATCATCATGGACACCTCTGGTCTTGAGGATGGAGGGAAGTTTGTGATGCTCAGCCATTAAAACTGAGTGCAAACCTCAAGAAGGCAAAAATAGATCCACAGAAACAGAAAACAAACATGGCTACTAAAGGGGTAAATTAGGAGTTTGGGGTTAACATATACACACTACTACATATGGGCTTCCCTGGTGGCTCAGACAGTAAAGAATCTGCCTGCAGTGAAGGAGACCTGGGTTCAATCCCTGGGTTGGGAAGATCCCCTGGAGAAGGAAATGGCGACCCACTCCAGTACTCTTGCCTGGATAATCCCATGGACGGAAGATCCTGGTAGGGTATAGCCCACAGGGTTGCAAAGAGTTGAACAGGACTGAACAACTACTATATATAAAGTATATAATCAACAAGGACCTACTGTATAGTATAAGGAACTATGTTCAATGTGTTGTAATGATTTATAAGAGAAAATAATCTGGAAAAGAATATATGTGCATATATATTGAGCCTTACATGAGTCACTTTGCTGTACACCCGAAGCTAGCACAATATTGTAAATTAACTATAATTCAAATTTAAAAAAAGAATTGCATTACAGGTCCCCTCCCCACCCCACCCCCCAAAATGAAGAGTGATTCTTCTAGGCTGTAAAATCAGAAGTCTCAAGGGCATGACTCTGAGCATGGGCTTCTAATAAGTACAATTTTGGAATTATTTCCCAAACCAGTGAAGAAAAATCCATTTCTTTGTCCAGTCTAAGGGAAGCCTTTGAGAAGAAACAAGTTACCTCATAAAGGCCCAGATGTGCACCCAGGTCAAGGGCCTTAGCTTCCTTGTAATCCATAGGGGTGAAATGTTTGCACTGTTTTCAAGATGGAGATTGCTGTTAATCTTGACCTCTAGGGAAAAGAGAAACAGGAAGCCATCAGGAACACAAGATAATGTGCTGAGCTTTGAAATTATGACAGGAAAATTCACTGCCTGAGTTGCCCTCTGAAGGCTGCTTTCATCATCCCTTGTAGAAAACAAAAGGAATCTGAAAAATACACTAAGTTGTATGTGTTTGCTCACAATGTTTACTGTAACTTGGGAGTCTGACCTCAATTGTTCACTCAAGTAAGAGGTTTAAAAAAGATGTTTCAAATACCCCTTCTTGTTCTTGCTTTTCATTCTCTTACAAATACCTTGTGTTCTGTTATTCCAAGATGGATAGCAGTGTCTCATAAAGTGTTTCCATAAATATGAGAAGCTACCCTTGCCTGTAAAGTCTCATGGACAGAGGAGCCTGGCAGGCTGCAGTCCATGGGGTTGCAAAGAGTCAGGCATGACTGAGCGACTAACACTTGTTACTTACACACAAATGTGACATAAAAGATCTGATAGTCAAAGCGACTGTAGCCGTAACTAAGAAAGCAATATGTACTGTCACTGTGAAAGCAGTCTTTCTAATTGCTGGCATTAGTCAGATCCTTTTCAGATCTTTCATTTTTAAATGAATAAAGAGTGTATAAAGGAGCATGAGAAATAAGAAATTGTCTAAAGGGAAGAAAAAGTTAAGTAACTCATTATTGCTTTATTAGGAGGAAATTTTCCAATATAGAAATATAGAAAATAGAATTTTAAAAAATTCATTGTAAAAAAAAATGATCACAGAGATAAGTTAAGAAATGTGCAATCAGGAAGCAGGATGAAATACCCTGAACTATGTATACAATATTTTTCAAAAGTATAAACTCATGTGGAAAACAATCCAGCAGTTTCTCAAACAATTAAATATAGACTCATTGTATGATCCATCAATTCCATTCCTAGATATGTTTCCAAGAGAAATGGATATACACATCCACAAAAAACGTATACACAAATGTTCATGGCAGCATTACTCATAATGACTTAAGGGTAGAAATAACAGAAATAATCC
Organism: Aepyceros melampus; assembly: GCA_006408695.1. NCBI lineage: Eukaryota > Metazoa > Chordata > Mammalia > Artiodactyla > Bovidae > Aepyceros > Aepyceros melampus. The sequence continues at coordinate 52,869 of SJXQ01005959.1, read as the reverse complement.
CAATGTATATCAGCTGATGAATGGATAAACGAAATGTGGTATATCCATTCAATAGAATGTTACTAATCCGTAGAAACAAAATAAAGTATTGACTAAACTACAGATGAATCTACCTTGAAAACCTTATGCAAAGTGAAAGAAGCTAGCCATATAAGGCCACATATTTTATGATTGCACCTACATAAATGTACAGGATAAGCAAATTCAGGAAAGCAACATAGGTTCGTGCTTGCCTAGGTGTTGACAGGGGAGGTGGGGAATGGAGAGTGGCTACTAAAGGGCATAAGACTTCTCTCTGGAGTGAGGAAAGATGCTTTAAAAGTAGCTCATGGTGATGGTTGTGCAACTCAGAGAATATAATAAAAATCGCTGACTTCTATACCTTAGGTAAATTGTGTGGCATTTAAATTCCATCTCACTAAAGCTACTAAACTTTTTCAAAGAATAGATATTCATCTGAAGGGAAAGGGTCCGTATGCAGCCAAGTAGAGGCCAAGAAGTTACCACAGGACTTCTTACCAGCTCTAAATGTTATTATTCTCTGACTTTGACCCACAGAAATATCAGACTTAGATATGATCCAAAGACTAAGGAAATTAGACTTTTCAAAGGGGTCATGAAGATCTCTTCACAGAGATCACAAGGAAAGCTGCTTTACTCTGAAGGCCTGCACTTAGATGCTATTGGAAACCAGTTAAGATTCAACTTGACTGTTGGGAAGGCAAAGTCCTCTGTTCAGAGTCCAAGTCAGATTCTCTCTTTCCTAAATGTCTGTCTTTTACTCCAGTCTACTCTTCCTCCTCCCACTCTTGCAATCCACTAGTAGAGAAGACCCTGTGCTCTTCTAAAATGTAAATCTTCCCATTTAACTAGAAATCTAAATACCTTGTCCTACAAGTTTCGTGTTAGCTGACTCTGCTTCCCTCCCACTCTCTTTTACCGCAGGCCCAGCAGCACTGGCCATTTTCTGGTTTCCTGAGTTGCAAAACTTGTTTCCAGCTTTGAACCTTTGATTAGCTCTGCCCTCTCCCAGGAATGCTCTTCCTCCTGACTCTCTGTGATTGGAGGCTTCCTTCTTTCTCCTCAAACTTCAACTTTTCCTTAGCATGTCAGTCTTGTAAGAGGATACTGATTTATTCTTGGGGCTTATTGTGTATTAGACACTTGATAGTATATACTGAAAAAAATGAACTGCCAATTTCTTCATTTTGAGGAGCTATGATATTTACCTCCATAAATAGGAGGGTCCCCATTTTACAAAAGAAAAAGCAGAGATGTGGACTATAAGAGACTGCTTAGCAAGCAGAGGTGAATTTTGTTCCATGTGAGGATAATGTATTGGGAGGGCAAACTAATGATTCTCCATGTATTTCCTGTCTCCCACTCTGCCGAGCAGGTGGTCAGATTTTGCATTTCCGTGTCTCAGAGGTTGCGGCTGGATTGTTTGAAGGCAGCTGCTCTTCCTGTATTTGGATATCCTTCCTGTATTTCACCAGTTGAAGAGCTGATGCTGGTGGGCTGGCAGGGTGAGGGAGAAGGGGAATGACTTTGCCAAGACCTGGTCTGAAGAGGAAAATTCCAGCAGACTGAGGATGAGACTTGGAGCCTCGAAGAAATGGGTCCAGCGTATTGCAAAGACAGAAGAAATCAAGACTTCAAAGGGATGGGTCCCAAGTATGACTCAGAAGGCCGGGGCTTTCCTGCTCCAGCACAGTTTCACCTCCCTGGGCAGGCTACAGGGGCGAAAGTTGAATATTAACAGCTTACTAGGTTTAGGCCATGGTGATACCAGTGTGTCCATGATGTGTAGGGATAAGAAAGCTTTATTTGGTAAACTATGCTGTCATCTCCCCTTGAGGTTGCAAAAATCAAGTGAAAATGAAAACCATCCATTTCTCTGAAGAAAAGCACACATTTGGGTAAATATTTGACCAAACTGACACATCCATTAGGAATCTATTCAAACCACTCAGGGCAAAGCAAACACCTGCTGCAGGCATAAAGGAGAGAGAGAGAGACAACAGACGTGAGGCGTCTTACGGGAAAATCAGAGCTAGTGCCTTGTACAGAGTGCACTTCGTGAGGACAGACGGCTGTGTATTTTTAAGTAAGAGGGTAATTTGGTCTTCTTAGCTGTTGCCTCAGAGGTGCTCAGCTAAAGATAAATCTTTGCCACTTTCCCAAGTTTACCTGATGGGAATTGGCTGAGTCAGTTAATGAGCTGTTGAGAATTCAGCACCCTGGGTGATATCTTTTTAGTGAAGTTCACTGGGCAATTGATGCAGCCCTGTCTGATTCAATGGTTTGTCCTCCGAAGGCACATGAGGAACTGGTTTAGAGAGCCGGCTCTTTCTCCTCACTCACTGCAGGCTTCCTAGTAGGGGCCACGTGGCCTCACCCAGGAATGTAGAGAGGTTCTACTCACATCAGCAGCCCTCTGGAGAAGGCAGCCAATCTCCTTCAACAAATGGTGGGAAAACAAGACTCTGCCAATATTTAACTGGTGAAACTGCCGAAGTGAAGTTCTAACTAAGTTACCATGAGAGCAATAAGCATTTAAGCAAGATTTGTGAGGCAGCACGTTCCTGGGCAGTCAAGGTTTCTGCTGCCTTCCAGTTATCAGTGAGCTTAAAGCTGCAGATCGTCTCACTCACTCATGAACTGGAATGGCTATAAAAATGGCATTTTCCTGTCTTCAGAAATCCCTGATAAGTCCCAAACTTTATCATCAACATGAAAAAACAGGCTGTTGCTCCTCCCTTGCTGGTTGGTTGTCTCTGCCTCCCGCTCCACTCAGCGTTTTAGTAGAAGGACCCACATCTGCCCTCTCCCAGTGCGCCAAGCTTCAAGCAGGACACCACATTTGATTATTCTCTAAACTAAGCTGCAAGCTCAGCCCACCTGAGGGTTAGACTGGCCCCAGAGAACACGCAAGACGCCAGCCCATCTTACAGGCTTTGTCTCTCACCGTTCCCCAAGAGAAGCCTCCAGGTGGCTGTTTTGTAGACACACCAAATGCAGCCTAACCAAACCCTGAGCCCTTATTCTCCTCCAGCGGGGTCCTCGACAGCAGCATCTTTCTCTTAGTGGCACTCACATTCCCATTTCCCTAAAAATGATCACATCACCTGACTCTTCTTTACCTTAATTATTTCCAGTATTCATTCTACCTTATCTAAGAGGTTCCCACTATGGACTGCTTTCTGCTGTCTCTCCCCTCCCACAGTCCCCAATCCAAGAACCTGGGCTTCTAGCTCAGTCTCCTGGATGATTCTGTAGTCTGCAGTCTGTATCTGCCTCATACCTTCAAAGCCCCTCCCAAGTAATTCTTCTTCATCTATTTTCCACTGTTAAATCTTTCAAGCAACAGATATTAAGTTCCTATTATGGTGCTAGGTACTGTTCTAGGCATTGAGCACACATTGCAAAAATATGCATATGCACAATCATTATTATTTTGGAGCTCATATTTCTAGTGGAAGGTAAACAAAAGATAAACAGTAAATCAGATAGGGGTGAATGCTGTAGGGGAAAAGGAAAGTCTTTAGTAAGAGGCATAGAGAATGCTAGGGAGAGGGAGTTGTTATATGCAGGATGGTGAAGGAAGTGCTTTTGGGAAGGTGCTATTTTAGGAGAGACCTGAAAAAAAGTGAGTAAATGTGGGCATGGGTTGTTTGAACACCTGAGAAAAGAGCCATCCATGATGCAGCCATGAAATTATAAGATGCTTACTCCTTGGAAGAAAAACTATGACAAATCTAGACAGCATATTAACAAGCAGAGACATACTTTGCCAACAAAGGTCTGTATAGTCAAAGCTATGGCTTTCCCAGTAGTCATGATGGATGTGGGAGCTGTACCATAAAGAAGGCTGAGCGCTGAAGAATGGACGCTTTTGAACTGTGGTGTGGGAGAAGACTCTTGAGAGTCCCTTGGACAGCAAGGAGATCAAGCCAGTCAATCCTAAAGGAAATCAATCCTGAATATTCATTCGAAGGACTGATGCTGAAACTGAAGCTCTAATACTTTGGCCACCTGATGCAAAGAGCTGACTCATTAGAAAAGACCCTGATCCTGGGAAAGACGGAAGGCAGGAGGAGAAGGAGGCAGAAGATGAGATGGTTGGATGGCATCAGGGACTCAGTGAACAGAAGTTTGTGCAAACTCCAGGAGATGGTGAAGGACAGGGAAGCCTGGCGTGTTGCAGTCCATGGGGTCGCAAAGAGTCGGAAATGACTTAGATAGTGAAAAACAAACGGAGCAAGAGCTTTAAATGCCCAAGTCCTGAGTCAAAGGCAGACTCGGTGTGCTCAAGAAACAGTTAAGGAAGCCAGCTTGGCTGGAGCAGAATGCGATGTGAGAGAGTAGCAGGTTATAAGGGTTGCCAGGGGGCAGGAGGCAAGGCCAGCTGGTATAATGACTTGTGGGTTATTGTAAGGACTTTAGCTTTTATCCTAAATGAGGAATAGAGCCATTGGGGGTAGAGTTTGAGCAACAGTCCCATTAGAATTTTAAAAGATATACTCTGGCTACTTTATAGAGAACCAAGCTGCTAAGTCACTTCAGTAGTGTCTGACTCTGTGCGACCCCATAGACGGCAGCCCACCAGGCTCCCCCATCCCTGGGATTCTCCAGGCAAGAACACTGGAGTGGGTTGCCATTTCCTTCTCCAAAGCATGAAAGTGAAAAGTGAAAGGGAAGTCGCTCAGTCGTGCTGGACTCTTAGCGACCCCATGGACTGCAGCCCACCAGGCTCCTCCATCCATGGGACTTTCCAGGCAAGAGTACTGGAGTGGGGTGCCATTGCCTCTCCTGGAGAACCAAGGGGAGATGGTAAAATGATGAAGCCCAGTTAGGAAGCCATTACATTCTTACTGGTTGAGAAATGATTGTGGCTTGAACCAAGGCTTAATGGCAGGGGTACTAGGAAGTAGTTGAATTCTGGAAATAGCTTGGAGGTAGAGTGGTTAGAATTTGCTGACATGTTGAATGTGTGGTGAGAGAGCAGACTCCAGAGTCCTCTACCTAAGTGAGTGAAAGCCTGGAGCATCCATTTATTGAGATGTGGAAGACTAGGGGAAGAGCAAGTTGGTATTGGGGAATGAGTGAAAACCAGGAGTTTGTTTTTGGACATGTGAAGTGTGAAATGCTTTTTAGATACTTGTGTGACAATGTCAAGTAAGCACTTGGATGTGTGAATGTGGAGATCAGAGGAGTGGTTATGTCTGGATACCTATATTTGAGAGGTATCATATTGATGGTAGTGATGAGTCTGAATGAGATCGCAAGGGAGTGAGTGTTGGGAGCATTGTGTAGGATGTGCAGTGTCTCTGGGTATTTTTTCATTGTCTACAGAGAATGAAAGCCCTTTGCACCTTAGGCTGCTCCCCAAGGCTGGCTATAGCCCAGCCTGACCTGGCTGTTCAAAAACTTGGACTTTTCTTTTGTGAACTTTCTACATAGTTATTACTTTCATCTCCTACTCCCTGAGTCCTGGGCATACCTGGCACATTTTTTATTCTAAGCCTTAAATAATACCCACCTGAGGAGGTCCATTTCAAATCCCATCTTCATTTTTTCATTTACCTCCCCAAATATTCTTTGAAAATCTACAGAGTTAGGTGCTGATGATATAGCAAGAGCAAAACACTTTCCAGAAAGCCTTTTCTGACCTCTTGTCTCATTGTTTCCTCTATTTTCTATAGAAAACAAATCCAAAATTTTTAATTTTGGCATTATGGTACAGGTTCTATGGAAGTCACTGGGACAAAATTGGAAATAAGAGACGGTCACAGTCTACTGCAGAAGCAGGCAATTAACATGAAATTAAAAAAGGTATATCCTTGCTATCATAGGAGAAGGTGTTGTGGTAGGCAGAGTAAGGGCGCCCCCAACCCTCAACCATACCCTAATGCCTGGAACCAGTGAGTTGTTGTTAGTTTGCATGGCGAAAGAGGAATTAAGATTACAGATGAAATTGTTTGCTACCAGTTGACTTAAGATGGGAATGTTTTCCTGGGCTATCCAAGTAAGCCTGGTGTAATCACAAGGGTACTTGAAAGTGGATGAGGTAACAGAGGGAAGTGTCAGAGAAAGATATATGATGATGAATCTTATGTTGTTAGCTTTGAAGGTGGAGAAAGGGAGGCACAAACTGGAGCCTGTGGGTGACTTCTAGAAGCTGGAAAAGGCCAGGTTGTGGATCCTCCACTAGAGTCTCCAGGAAGGAATGTAGCCTTGCTGGCACCTTGATTTTTAGCTTCATGAGACCTTGATTGAACTTGCAAACTACAGAACTGTAAGGTGTCTTGTTTTAAGGCCTTAATGTTTGTGGTAATCTGTTATGGTAGCTGTAGAAAACTAACTGAGCAATTGATGGGGACATAAGTCTTTCACAGATGTGTGTTCTCTTCCCCAATATAAATTGCTAATTCCCAAAGATTAGAAGCAGTATAAATATCTTTTAAAATTCCCTCTTTTAATCCTTATATTAACCAAGGTTCTTTTGATTGTAGGTAAGAGAAAACTGCAAAAATCTTCTTAATGTGGAAAACGCTCCATCAGCTAAAAGTTCTGGGGTAGCTCTAGCTTAAGACAGAGCAGAAGAGATGGTCAAATGATTCTGACTTTGCCAGAAATTCACCTCTCTTCCATGCTTTCCTTTCTGTTCCCTTTCTTCTCAAATTGGCTGTTCTTAAGTGCGGGCAGCTCCAGGCTCACCTTCCACGGGCTTAGTAACCCCCAAGGAAAGAAGGAATCCTGTCCCTAGCTCTCATTAGATTTACCGGTGTCCCCTGCCTGACCCTGCTCTAATCATAATGACCAAGGAAGGACTGCGGTCTCCCCACCAGTCACAGTAGTGTGCTCACCCCTGAAGATCAGGGTCAGCCTCCTCTGTCCTCAGAGTGTGGAGAAAGCAGGGGAGGGCCCTCCATGACCCCCCTTTCCCTGTAAGGCCAGAACAGGGAATAGGTGCCAGGAGCAGACTATCAGGGAAGTGTTCATGGACTTTGAAGTCAAACAGATTCAGTTTCAAATGCCATCCTTGTCATTTCCTAACTGGGTGTTTATCAGCAAAGCTTCCAGCCTTTCTGAGCCTCAGTTTCATCACAAGTAGTTATATAGTAGCGTCTGTCTTATCGAGCAGTCCCCAAGCCAGATCACCTGCATAAAACTGGCTAGCATTGTGCTTGGCATGGACAAGTTACCCAGGAAACATAGGTCCCTTCCCCTCTTCTCATGCAGTGAAAGTAAAAGTCCTGCGGCCTGGACACCCCTACTCTGGCTCACATTCCTCTCGTCTCCAGAAAGTTTTACTTCTCTCCCTGTTGACACCTTGAATATATCAGCTCTGCAAGGAAGTTCCTGGCTGTCTCAGAATCCTTCGTGCTTCTCTAGCTGAAAGGGAATGCTAGAGAGTGACTTATTGAGAAGCAGTGACCCCCTGCACTCCTGCAAGAGGGATCCTTGGCAGAAGATGGCTGCTAGGACCTTAAATTCTGCAGAGGCAGGAAATCACAGGTGCTAAACTTGCACTCAGAACTGCTTCCACTTCCCTCACAGCCTAAAGCATCCTGGTGCTGTGGTGAGAAGGGGATGCTGCTTTCATCTCACTTCAAGGTGGAGCCAGCAAAAACAGAATTTGCTGGATGTTTAGCAAGTCAGTAGGGAAGCTGGGAGTAGATTTGGGTGGTTCTCAAAATTATCAACTTCAGAAAAAAATATATATCTGGCACTGTCCCCAGAGCTATAGTGTTCACTATCTCACGTCTTACCTAAGCTATCACTACCCACGTCAAGGGCTAAAACAGGATTGGCAGAGCCTTGCACAGAATTCCAACCACTGCTGGTTCATTTCCATGACTCAGGACAGAAGACTAGGAAGGAGTAAAGAGAGCATCTCCAGATCCTTAAGACCTGTCATCAGTTCCTTACTTGCTCAGTTGTTTTAGGGCTGGCCTTGTTTTGTAGACTGGTTTAGACACTCTCGACTCCAGACCTCAACCATTCCTGGTAGGTAAATATTGTTAGACCTTCTGAGTCCTGATGAAAACAGTTTTCCTCATCACCCACATCCAACTAGAAGATAGAACAACTTCTAAAAATTCCATTCTGCTAGAAACCAAGTGGAAAATCACATTGCAGCCCTGTTTCCAAGCCAATAAAGATGAACAATTCAGTAGTGGGTAGGATAGGGGAAGAGAGAGGGGAGTTTGGAGGAGAATGAATAAAAGGAAAGTGAAAAGAAAACCCTAAAGCTATCTTCAAATGTCAGGGGACAAAATGAAATTAAGTTGCCCAGATGCACAGAATGAAAACATTTAGTCATTCCCCCAAATCTTTAAGCATAAATAATAGGCTTCATATTAACCTACCCAAACTAGGCAAAAATCTCATTAGCAGGTTTATTTTTTAAGAAAAACAACAAAATCTCTGCAAATATGATTAACTTACGCTAAATCTGCTTCCAAATGAAAATGTCAAGAAATGAAATGAGATTAATTTGAAGAAGAGGGGTAAACTAAGAGAGAATAAATGCCATTTTTGAAATCTGAGAGATGATGATGAAAATGGTTGGTTTTGGTTTCACAGAGACAAATACTCAATTTGCTTATTGCACCAATCTTCATATTCCACATTTTCCTCCTGAGGCAGCAGGAGGATTTTCAATCTTATTTTGCATTCTCAGCTTCACAGAAGGAAAGCAATATGGTGTACTGTTGAAGGGGGAAATGATGGCAGACCGAATGTTTAAAACAAAACTTGAATTGAGGTTCTTTCATGTTAGACTTCCGTCAGAAACCGAGTGAGATCCATGTTCACATTGATTTTGGGGCAGGGAGAGTCACAGCCTCATTTCTTTCTGAGATAAGCAAAATTTTATAGCAGTCCTTGACTTTCTTGACCCCATATCCTTTGGGGACATTCTTTCCTCTGAGCTTTGCAAATACCACACTCTGTCGCTCTATGTTTTCTCGACAGTCGTCTCAATCTCCTATGAAAGTAACTCTTCTCTTCTTGATGTTCCCCTGGGGTTTGATCCAGGACTCTCCCCTTTACTGTCCTTTTCTCCTGGGGCTTTGATCCGCTCCTACCACCTCAGTCACCATCCTTGTGTTCAGGCTGCCTTCCCTTCTGAGCTCCAGAGCTGTATAACAGCTGCCTTGTTGGAAATCTCCACCTTGGTTCCTCGGGGCAGTATGTCATTCAAATTCTTTAACTTTCCTTCCAAAATTGCTGTGTTTTTGGCCCTCCTGCCCCAGTGAATAGTTCAACTATTCTGTAATAGAAAACTGGGCAACATCCTTAAGAGCTTTTTCCTACTGATTTCCCACATCCACTCAATCCTCAGATCCTGTCTGTTCTACCTTTTAAATATTTCTTAATCCATCCACCTTGTCATATCCATCTTGCAAGCTCCTTTGTCCAAACTGACATCAGGAGGCAGCAAAGAAGTTAAGAGAACTGTCCCGCAGGCCAGTTTTAAATTGCAAGTCTATCTTATGTTACTCTTGAGCAAGTTATTTAATTGATTTATCTTTCAGCTTTCTCATCTATAAATTGATATGATAACACAAGTTGTTGCAAAAATTGCTGACAATACATGTAGAGGACTAAGAAGTGTGCCCAGCATATAGCCAAAGACAATGTTCAAGTGGTTATAACAATTATTACTGCTATTTTTTTACTGTAATTATTATTGCACATCTTGATAACTGAATCTCTCACCTAACAACATCTCCTTATATTCACTGATACTATTCTCCAATCTTGCAATTCTGCATATAACAGTAAGACTTATGCTTTCTAAAGGCAAATTCTATTGTGATATCACCTTGATTATTCAGTTTCCCTCAGGATAAAATCCAAATCCCTGAACATAACTTAAGAGCTTCTTCATTACCTGGATTATCCCTGCACTCTTTTGCATCAAGTCCATTCAGACATCTCTGATCTTTTTCACATGACAAACATGCTTCCCTCTCTTCACATGAATAATTTCTGCTCTCCCATAAATTCTCCAGTGGTTGCCCCTTGCTTGTATTGGAGAAATAAAATGGGAAGCAAAATCTGCCAACCCAGAAAACCTTCCCACAAAGGCAATAGAGAAAGAAAACAGCTTTATTATTCAGTAGGTGTGAAACCAGAATGTGATGTGTATCACAGGCAATCTACCAGAAGATGGTGAAGACAGAAAGAAATCCCTCACCCTTTTTATAGCCAAGTAGATGCAGCCCATCACATACATGTTTTCAAGACAGATAATAACTAACCTACAAGTAGGAGGACTTGACAACATCATTTCCCACACATAGTTCATGCCTAGTTTACCTAGTAATTGGAGTGACCATCTGAGTTAGCTAATTGGCTTTATCCAGGAGAAAACCACACCTCTCATACTTTTACGACAGGAGCAAGTTTTCCAGCTTGGAGCAACATGTCCACCCAAGGTCGCCTCTGATTCTCCTTTAGAAACAGGGGGGCAGACGCGCTACGTCTCTTGATGCTTATGTTTCAAAAAGATAGCTCCCAAGTCTTTGAGAAATACATTCTCTAAAGCTGACAAAACATCTACCTAGTTTTCAAAGGGGTTTATATATATTTCAAAGAGAGGAGAAAATACTTAACAACTGCAAATTTTCTATAGCAAATGCTCTGAGTTTAAAAAAAAGGGGGGGTTGGAAATCTCTTCCTTTCTTTTCACTAGGGAGAATGGAGCCTCTTAATCTGTATCTGTTCTTACATTTGCACCGGAATAGGCTATGAGCCACCGTGTCTGCCTACAGCACCCTTTTCTTCCCTTCTGTTACACCTGAAGCGCCATTCAGGGTTTCATTTGTTTCCTCTTTAGTGAGTGCCTATCCCATGCTGGGTACTGGCTATACTACGGTGAACACCTGACATGGTCTTATCTTAATGAAGCTTACAGTTAGTGAGGGACTAGATAAAGAAACAACTATATAATGTATTTATTAAGTTTTCCTTTCGAGCAAAAATTTTACTATATCACTTAAATAGCCTTTCTTTATTAAAAACCTTTTATACAGTTTTTAAAACTTACTTTCCATTTATAGTCATTATAGAACATTCGTTCTATCCCCAGTACTGTACAATACATCCTTGAGCCTGCCTCATGCCCAGTAATTTGTGCTTCACATTCTCCTACCCTTATGCTGCCCCTCCCTCCCATCTCCCCATTGAAAACCACTAGTTTGTTCTCTATATCTGTGCGTCTTCTTCTTTTTTGTTGTTATTTCCCCTAGTTTGTTGTGTTTATTAGATTCGACATGTGGAATTTAAAATGAGTGATAGAATTTTAAATGTGATGAGTATAAAATGAACGCATTACTTTTGAATAGAAACATTTTGTTTAATGACATAATAAATACATTTCCAGAGCACCGTAATTTAAGGAGACATTTCTCGGACAAATAAAAGGAAGAATTAGGATTGGAACTTGTCTCTAAACCCAGGATGGGTTGAGAGTCAGGAAAGCGCTTTGCGTTGTTATTGTCTGCCCCACTCTTCAGAGGGTAAGAGGCTGGTGTAAACGAACGTCTTATGAAGCTGAAATATTATCAAGGCTGATGCAAGTTCAGACAGCCAAGTTGTATGCTCTAAAACTAGTGTTCTGTTTCCCGGGACACTAATTAGGACACATATTCAATTTTCTAGATGTTGGCTAATTGGTAACCTCAACCACAACCATATATTTCATCTCAGAACTTGTGAGAAAGGGTTGGAAATCAGATTCATATAAGAGAAAAAAAAAGACAACCCATATCCAACCCCAGTGGGCCTGTTTCCAGGAGTCCTGCCCATGTTGGCAACATCTGAGCCTGATTTTCACTCCTATTCTGTATCCCAGCCAGAGAGATGTCCCACTGCTCTCCAAGATAAGTTCCATCACTCCATTCTATGCCCTAACCTAATATATATTTTTAATATGTTAACTCTGATCTGTCAAGGAAGCTCCCTCCTTGGAAGACAGAAGGGTCACATAAGCAACAACTTTGAAGCTGATTTTGGTCGTCTGAATGGACATCTTAAAAACACCAGGGGTATATTGCTCTGAAACTGTTGTTACTGTTTAGCTACTAAGTCATTTATGACTCTTCTGTGACCCCATGAGTCACATGGGGTCACAAAAGAGTAGCCTGCCAGACTCCTTTCTCCATGGGATTTCCCAGGCAAGAATACTAGAGTGGATTGACATTACCTTCTCCAAAGGATCTTCCTTATTCAGGGATCAAATCCATGTCTTCTGTATTGGCAGCCAGATTCTTCACCTCTGGAGCCATCAGGGAAGCCCCTGAAACTATATAGTGACCTCTAATAATAATAATTCCCATATGATGAGCTTGAGAGTGAAGAGTTCAAAGAGAAGCAGTGATTTAGAGAGCATCAGAGTCATCTATAGAGATTGGAGCTTCTCATTCATTAGGCCTGGGTTGGAGGCTGAGAATATGCACTTCTACCAATTTCTCAAGTGCGGCTGAGCCTGCTGATCTAGGGGTCAAACTGAAAATTACTGCTTGATGTTACTAGTTGTTAATCTTGACTGTACATTAGAATCATCTGGAAGGCTTTTAAAAAATACAAATGCTGGAGTACTGTATTAGACCAGTGAAGTCAGAATCCCTTCAAATAAGGCCTGCCATCTGTATCTTGTAAAGTGCCACAGAGAAACCAGGGTTGAGAACAACTATCTTACATGAGGCCCCGGGAGAGAAAGCAGAGGAATGAGGAGAAGGAAGGGAGGGTAGAGTGTGAGTGTGAGTGAACGTACTCTCTAAATGTATAGGAAGGTATAGGGATGAATCAGAGAATGGTAGGTTATGATTATATGCTGTAAGCCTCTACCTCTGACAAGTCCTAAAACCCTTGTGAGAAATTCCTCCCCAGGGACAGGCAATAAACAGACATGAGAATACAATATGATAAATCCCATGCTATGGGAGCAGGAACCCCAAGGTGGGTCGCTAGATCAGTCTAGGAAGGTAAAATGAGTTGGCACTAACTCAGTAGAGAAACGAGGGCAGTTTAGAGAGAGAATAGTGCAAGCCAAGGTATATAGTTTAGAGAGCTGTAGCATAAAGTGAGAGGCAGGTAAGGCTCAAATCTTGAAGCATTCACATCTTATAAGTAATGAGGCACACACTGATGGACTTTAAATAGCACAGTGTAGAACAACGGGATAAGATTTACATTAGAGATAGGTCACCTTGTCAGTGATGAAGAAGTTAGATTTGAGAGCTAACCTGTACGCGGGGTCACATTTAGGGTGATGTTGAAGTAGTTACAGGGGAAATATATTTATATTTTAAAATTTATTGAAGTATAGGTGATTTGCAATGTTGTGTTAATTTCTGCTGTAGAGTGAAGTGACTCAGTAATGCATATATATATACACACAGTTTTCTTCAATTCTTTTCCATTGTGGTTTACCACAGGATATTGAATATAGTTCCCTGTACTGCACAGTAGGACTTTGTTGTTTATCCATTCTATCTAAGAGATTGCATTTGCTAATCCCAGACTCCCAGTCCTTCCCTCCTCATGCCCTCCTCCTTGGCAACAACAAATCTCTTCTCTATGAGTCTGCTTCTGTTTTGTAGATATACTCATTTATGTTTTATTTTACATTCCACATGTAAGTGATATCATATGGTATTTGTCTTTATCTGACTGACTTCATTTAGTGTGATATCTCTAGGTCCATCTATATTGCTGCCAATGGCACTGTTTCATTCTCTTTATGGCTGAGCAATATTCCACTATCACAACAAACTGTGGAAAATTCTTAAAGAGATGGGAATACCAAACCACATTACCTGCCTCCTGAGAAACTTGTATGCATGTCAAGAAGCAACAGTTAGAACCAGACATGGAACAATGTCATGGACTGGTTCCAAATTGGGAAAGGAGTATGTCAAGGCTCCTTTGTCATCCTGCTTATTTAACTTGTATGCAGAGTACATCATGTGAAATGCCTGGCTGAATGAACACAAGCTGCAATCAAGATTGCTGGGAGAAATATCAGTAACCTCAGATATGCAGATGACACCACCCTTACGGCAGAAAGCAAAGAGGAGCTAAAGAGTCTCTTGATGAAAGTGAAAGAGGAGAGTGAAAAAGCTGGCTTAAAACTCAACATTCAAAATGAAGATCATAGCATCCAGTCCCATCACTTCACAGCAAATAGATGGGGAAACAACGGAAACAGTGACAGATTTTACTTTCTTGGGCTCCAAAATCACTGCAGATGGTGACTGCAGCCATGAAATTTAAAGACACTTGCTCCTTGGAAGAAAAACTATAACAAACCTAGACAGCATACTAAAAAGTAGAGACATTACTTTGCCTACAAAAGTACATATAGTCAAAGCTATGGTTTTTCTAGTAGTTATGTATGGATGTGAGAATTGGACCATAAAGAAAACTGAACATGGAAAATTTGATGCTTTTGAACTGTGGTGTTGGAGAAGACTCTTGTGAGTCCCTTGGACTGCAAAGAGCTCCAACCAGTCCATTCTAAAGGAGATCAGTCCTGAATATTCAATGGAAGGACTGATGCTGAAGCTGAAACTCCAATACTTTGGCCATCTGATGTGAAGAGCTGACTCGTTGGAAATGACCCTGATGCTGGGAAAGATTGAAGGTGTTAGGAGAAGGGGACAACAGAGGATGAGATGGTTGGATGGCATCACCGACTCGATGGATGTGAGCAAGCTCTGGGAGTTGGTGATGGACGGGGAAGCCTGGCATGTGGCAGTCCATGGGGCTGCAGAGTCGGACGTGACTGAGTGACTGAACTGAATATTCCATTATATATACACACACACTCCATCTTTATCTGTCTGTTGATGAACAATTAGGCTGTTCCCATGTCGTGGCTATGTAGTGCCACTATGAACACAGGGGTGCATATATCCTTCTGAATTATAGTTTTGTCTGGATGTATGCCCAGAAGTGGGATTGTTGAATTGTATGGCAACTATACTTTTAGTATTTTGAGGAATCTCCATCTGTTTTCTATACTGGCTGCACTAATTTATATTTCTTCCAACAGTGTAGGAGGATTCCATTTTCTCCACACCCTCTCCAATATTTGTTATTTGTAGACTTTTTAATAATGGCCATTCTGACCAGCGTGAGGTGATATCCCATTGCAGTTTTGATTTGTATTTCTCTAATAATTAGCAATAATTAGCATATTTTCATGTGTCTATTGGCCATCTGTATGTTTTCTTTGGAGAAATATCTATTTAGGCCCATTTTTCATTGGGTTATTTTGTTGTTGTTATTGAGTTGTAGAAGTTTTTTTTTTTTTTCTATTTTGGAAATTAAGTCCTTGTCGGTCTCATCTGCAAATATTTTCTCCCATTCTGTGAGTTGTCTTTTCATTTTGTTTGTGGTTTCCTTTGCTGTGCAAATGCTTATAAGTTTGACATGGTTCCCATTTTTAACATTTTTTTATTTTATTTCTATTGCCTTGGGAAACTGACCTAAGAAACAATTGGTGTGATTTCTGTCGGAGAATGTTTTGCTGATGTTCTAAGAGTTTTATGGTACCATATTGTATACTTAAGTCTTTAAGCCATTTTGAGTTTATTTTTGTGTATGGTACAAGCATGTGTTCTAACTTCATTGACTTGCATGTAGCTGTCCAACTTCCCAGCACCACTTGCTGAAGAGACTGTCAGGGGAGATATATTAAGGGTATATCTTAGAACAATGGCACCCCACTCCAGTACTCTTGCCTGGAAAATCCCATGGACGTAGGAACATGGTGGGCTACAGTCCATGGGGTCACAAAGAGTTGGACACAACTGAGCGACTTTACTTCACAGGAGCAGAAACACAGAGATGGGGAAAGAGCAATGAATTGGAGAGATTTTTAGAACTGAATAACCCAAGACTTGGTGATTGATTTGAGATGGTGTATGAAAGGTGGGGTTGATCAGTATGGTGCTGAACTTCCCGCACTGGGCAATGTGGAGCGATTACAAGAACACTGGAGAAGTATATATGGAGATGACAAGTGCCATTGGATAATGTTGAATATTGAAACTTCTGTAGGTTATCCAAGTGGAAATCTCTAGTACATGTTGAGCCAAAGAAAATTATTCACAATTCTCATTCAGAGAGAGAGAGAGGACAGAATCACAAGAGTGGCTGATAAAAAACCAGCAGGGCAGTACAATCTTGGAAACTTGAGGTGATGCCAAAATTTCAGGGGAAGGCAGAGCAAGAGGGGTCAATGAAAGAGCATCAGTGTGTAGTGGAACAAATGTATTTATGTGTGAGTCATCAACCCTGTATGTTCCTTTTCCTCCAGTTCTCATCCATGCCTGAAGAAGAAATGTGCCTTTGGCCCTTGATTTCTTCCTTCTTCCCTCTTCCAAATTAGTAAGGAAAGCAGAGGCAGAAAGGGCAAACAAATCTACATAATAAAGAGATGGATGGAAGAAGAATGTGGGAGTATAAAAAAGAGTCTTGTCTCTGTAGCTCAGAAAGAGAATTTTGGAGATTGTGGTTTGAGAGGTTCCAGACCAGCTGTGAGGTTTAAGGAAAGTGGTAAATGTTATAGGAATCTTCGATAAATGTGGCTGAATTATATTCCCTCTAATATTCTTAGAGGAACCTAATCTAAGTCTAAATGACTTTTAGTTGTTGTTCTGAACATCTTTGGGAAATTCTCTACAGATTTACTAGGGTTCTAAGGAATCACTAGGGATATGGGTAGCACCCAAAGGGAAGCAATGCCACAGAAACCAACAAGAGGATGGAGTAGTTCGCAGTACTGAGAGATCAGATACGCAGGTCAGCTTTTGCTAATGCAGTTTTAGAAGAAGTTGGGGTCCATGAACAATGAATGAATGACAGATAAGGAAGTGGGACAGTTGGTTTGATTTAGTTGAATGAAAAGCTTTACTGATAAAGGAAAGAATGAGGAATAGCTAATGGGAGATAAGACCATTTGCAGTGAGACATCAGTTTACACATGTATTGAATACAAAGTGATAGATCTGAGCAGGTGTTTCAGTTCAAACACTTTAATTTTCTCTTCTCTTTAGCCAAAGACCTGCTCCTCTTCCCTGATGACTCGATCCCTGAGCCACTTATCTTATTATCGTTGATCTACTGTAGATTACCCTCACGGAATAATGCAAAAGAAAGAGTAGCAAATAAGAAGGAATTTGGTTCTTATCCAGGAATATTTGGGATAGAAGTTCCCAGGCTCTCCTGTGTGAATACTATAACTGTTCTGTTGTTTTCTTCTTCTAGTTTAGAGGTTCCCTCAGAAAAAAAAGTTACTACAGAAAATGTTAAAAATGAAAGCATCTGACTGCCATTCTCTCTTTTAATTAAAAAAGTTAATGATATATATATTTCAATAGTAAAAATTGTGTCTCTACACAGGTTAGGGCTTCCCAGGTGGTGCAGTGGTAAAGAATCTACCTGCCAATGCTATATCTAGTTGCTCAGTCGTGTCCAATTCTGTGACCCCATGGATGGCAGCCCACCAGGCTCCTCCCTCCATGTGGATTCTCCAGGCAAGAATACTGGAGTGGGTTGCCATTTCCTACCCCAGGGGATCTTCCCAACCCAGGGATTGAACCCAGGTGCCGGAAACATAAGACCCGCAGGTTTGATCCCTGGGTCAGGAAATCTCCTGGAGTAGGAAATGGCAGCCCACTCCAGTATTCTTGCCTGGGAAATCCCATGGGCAGAGGAGCCTGGTGGGCTACAGTCCATGGGGTCACAGAGAGTCAGACACAACGGAGTGACTGAACACACACAGGTTAGCTTTTGTACACATGGGAAGCGAAATGTCTCCAGCTTCCTCTGAGTGAAGCAATAGCTTCTTTAAAGAAGAAGATTTGCTTAGGAGGAGAAAAGTTAAATTTATGACCATCCTAACATTCTTACTTGCAAGTTCAAAGCTCTTCTTTGGTGACTTCTAGTCAAGATTACCTTGTCTTGAAAGCAGGCTTGTCAGTATTGTGCTAAGAAGGTGGCAAAAATATTGTTTCAACTATTATAATAGATACCATGTTCTGCTATTAGACCTCCATTCCTTAGGGTTTGGATTGCCCTTCTCAAAATGTCAGACCAGTGTAACACAAAATGTGATCTGTAGACAAGCAGCGAGGCAACACCAGGAGTGTTAGAAATGCTAATTTTCCCATATCACTATAGATCCATTGAATCAGAACTGCTGGAGGCAGGGCGGTGCGAGGCCTGAGACTCTATATTTTAACACGCCTTCCATGTGACTCTTGCATCTACAGAAGTGTGGGAAGAACTGCACAGGCTCATAGGAAGGAACCCTGTCTTAAAGCATGTTAAATGTCTTCCTTTGCCCCTTGAAATGCATTTCGCTGCATTCTCACACTGCTTGGTCCTAAGAAGTAGATCCGTATTGATGATATCAGCAGTATCCTAGAAGGATGGATTGATAGGACCAAAAGGAGATGGTGTGAGAAGACTGTGGCCTGAGATGTTTATTTCTTCCCGAGGCCCTTCCTGCAAGGTCATCAAGGGCTGGTGGCTTCCCTCAACTGTAGGTCACAGCTTCTTATCAGTTGGCTGTCTCCATACAGTGCTCCGTGCCTCAGTTTCCCCTCTGCTCAACTTTTCTTTGTAGTGCTGCTGATGAGTTCCTCACCACTGCTAGTGCTTCCAGGAAATTACACTATCCCTGGGCCTTTCCCTGGGTTTAACTGCACCTAACAGATAATTTGTAAAAAGTCACTTTTGTAATACTTCCTTTAAATCACCCATCCTAAATATGCCTTCCTTTTCCTTTCAGGACTCAGACAAAATCCATTTATTGCCAATACCTAGCATGATGATTAAATATTTGTTGTAGGACAGATGAAGGAAAATATAGATGGTCCTGTCTTGTGATGGATCAACTTATGCTTTTCTGACTTAACAGTAGTGCAAAAGCAATATACATTCAGTAGAAACTGTGCTTTGGATTTTGATCTTTTCAATGGTCTAGCAACAAGTGGGACAATACGTTCTCGTGATGCTGGGCAGTGGCAGCTCCCAGTCAGTCATAAGATTGTGAAGGCAAAGAACTGATACACTTATTATCTGTATCATATTCTGATTTTCACTTTCAATACAGTATTCAGTAAATTAAATGAGATATTCAACACTTTATTGTAAGATGGGATTTGCATTAGATGGTTTTGCCCAACTGCAGGCTGGTATAAGTGCTCTGAGCACACTTAAGATAGGCTAGGCTGCTAAGCTATGATGTTCAGGTTAGGTATATTAAAAGCATTTTTGTTGTGTTGTTTTGTTTTGTTTTTCTCCTGGCCACACTACATGGCTTACAGGTTCTTAGTTCCTTGACCAGGGATCAAACCTGTGACCTCAGCAGTGAAAGAATGGAGTCCTAACCATTGGACTTCTCGAGAATTACCTTAAAAGCATTTTTAGTATTTTCAGATTATGATGGGTTTATTGGAATGTGGCCTCATCATAAATTGAGGAAGATCTGTATATATGGAAAGGCATAATCCTCTCCAAGAGCAACAGTCATTAGTAGCTTAGAGACTCTATATTTTTTTAAAAAAATCCCAATAAGCTAATTTGAAAATGTACTATGGAAACATGGGATATGGATTTGGATAGATGAGATCCAGAGTGCTGGCTTTGGGAGGTACTGGCCCAAATACTACCTTAATGGATTAAATGGGAGGTGATTGATCCCAGAGACCATCAAAATTCACTGCCCTCAAAATTTTCAAAAGTGAAACAGGTGAACACAGTTGCAAGGAATGGGAAAACTTGATAGGCAATTCAAAAATAATGACTAAACCTTCAGGAGTTAGCAAGTATGGCTAGTGGGAAAAGAGAATGTGAGAGCAGTATATTAAATCCTAGCTCTTTGGGGTGGCCCAAGGGTAGTCATGTATGGATGTGAGAGTTGGACTGTGAAGAAGGCTGAGGGCTGAAGAATTGATGCTTTTGAACTGTGGTGTTGGAGAAGACTCTTGAGAGTCCCTTGGACTGCAAGGAGATCCAACCAGTCCATTCTGAAGGAGATCAACCCTGGGATTTATTTGGAAGCAATGATGCTAAAACTGAAGCTCCAGTACTTTGGCTACCTCATGCAAGAATTGACTCATTGGAAAAGACCCTGATGCTGGGAGGGATTGGGGGCAGGAGGAGAAGGGGATGACAGAGGATGAGATGGCTGGATGGCATCACGGACTCGATGGACAGGAGTTTGGGTGAGCTCCGGGAGTTGGTGATGGACAGGGAGGCCTGGTGTGCTGCGATTCATGGGGTCACAAAGAGTCGGACATGACTGAGCGACTGGACTGAGCTGAAGGGTAGTCAGCCAGGTCAGGCTTAGGATGTAATGTAATGTAATGTAAAGTCACTCAGTCGTGTCCGACTCTGTGACCCCATGGACTGCAGCCCACCAGGCTCCTCAGTCCATGAGATTCTCCAAGCAAGAATACTGGAGTGGGTTGCCATTTCCTTCTCCAGGTGATCTTCCCAACCCAGGGATCGAACCTGGGTCTCTCGCATTGGAGGCAGACGCTTTAACCTCTGAGCCACCAGGGAAGGCTTAGAATGGGGCAATATTAAGGACAAATTTCTAGTTCTTGGCATGGTGCCATGTCTGTATTATGACTCAGCAGACATAGTGAAGCATGGCTATTTTCTTTTCTCAAAGAAGAGACCTACCAATATCAATACCTCCATCTTAATAGAATCTGCTCATCCTTCTTGTTAACTGATCTATGGCACATTCCTTAGCCTTTGCCAGCAATGAGAAGTACAGTCAATTTGAATCAAAAGGACTTGGAAGACTTGGCATTTGGGGACCTGGTATACAACCCCAATCTATACTCCTCCACCTTATTTTATTTCCCCCAGTTTGAGCTTTCAGGACCATCTGTAAGCGCTGATCACTATGTAAACAAACACAAATAGATGGACAACTGACATTATTTAGAGTTATGATATCCTAGCTCTGTATTTTATGTATTTTAAAAATTCTTTTCTAAGAGTAACTGAATTTACCCACCAGCTAATCAAAACAAGCAATCCTTGGAAGTTTTGTTTTTTTTTTTAAAGAAAGTTTCCATCTGCAGCATAATGCTGTATATCCAGACCTGCTTCTTTATCACTTTCACCCAAAGTTCCCTCAACACATCTTGAATCAACTCTTCAAATTTCTATTCTGGCTCACCACATGTCAAATCTTGCTAAGCAAATGAAGAAACAACACTCAACATATCTCTTCCTGTCAACGGCAACATCTGCGTTCGAGTCATTAAAGACGAGATCCTAAATGTTATCCCACTCTTTACTCTCATATCACACTCAGCAAGGAATGTATGCAAGCACTTTCCCTTATTATTATGGATTGAGGTATGCAGGGCTTAGAATCAGTGCTCTTTGCCTTAACATCTTGTGCCTTGATTACTAATTAAAGTAACATCTCCAACTAGTTCAACCACATGATGCATGTCCTGCCTGACAGGATGCAAATTTAACCACTCTGCTAGACACAGGATACCTTCCCCTGCAGACGGTGAAACTGTAGTCACCAGCATGAAATGTCATCTGCTTAAGTCATTTTAACTCCAGAATAGTGGTTTCTGTATCATTACTTAAGTTTTTGTACTTCAGTTCCTGCAAAGATTGTTTCTACTTGATGATACTGAATGCCAGTAGGTCCTAAGTTCTCACAGTAGGAAAGTTACTAAAGCCAAAATAGTCATTGTGCCCCAAAAATGACACCTAGTCCAGGAAGACATGAAAATATGTAGGTAGCTGATATTAATGCGGCTCAGCTGGTAAAGAATCTGCCTGCAATGCCGGAGACCTGGGTTCATCCCTGGGTTGGGAAGATCCCCTGGAGAAGGGAAAGGCTACCTGCTCCAGTATTCTGGTCTAGAGAATTCCATGAACTACACAGTCCATGGAGTAACAAAGAATTGGACATGACTGAGTGACTTTCACTTTCACTTTCAAGACCCATCTGAATAAATGGTGAATGAGGAAACTACCCTCTCCACCTAAAAAGCTTAATAGAACAGTTGTTTTATACACATTTGAAACTAAGCTACTGGGTTTTAAAAATTCAGTAAGGAAAGAAATATGGACAGTAGTGGATTGTGCGTGCATGTTTTCTTTCCTCTGCCCACATAACACCAAGTGTCCCACATATCAAATTATTCATCACACATCAACAATCTCCTAATGGGGGTCCAATGGTCACTTCAGACTTAGCAAGTCAAAAACTGATCTGATGACTTTTCCTTTACATCATTCTCCTTCTTTTGACTTTGTTATCTCAGTGAATGGCAACCTACTTACCCAGACGTCTGAAGCTAAACTCTGGGAGACATTTCCATCTACAACAAATCACCAAGCCCTGTTTTTTCCTCCCTATGTGATATTCCTCAAATCCTTCCTTTTTATTTTCAGCCTCCATTGTCTTCGTTTTGTTCCTCAAAATGTCTCACCTGAATAGATGACATATCCTTCTAACTAGTCTTACTCCAGACTATTGCCCTTCAATTAATTATCCAATTATAGATCAATCTGACTTTCTAAAAGCTACAAAAATGATCCTTGGGCTTAAACATCTTCAGTACCTCCTATGTCTAAATGTATTTTTTAGAAACCCAACTCCCTTATTATGGTACACAAACTGCTTTATAATCTGGCCCCAGTCTTATGCCTTCACCTAATTTCTTGCCATTTTCAATACTCACTTGATAACTCAAACTGTACCCAACTACTTGCAGTTTCTTGAACAAGGACTAACCTCTCTAGCCTTCATGCCCCGGCTTGGATCTCAGGTGGGCCATTTGTGCCCCCCTGGAGCATACTAGGCAATATCTGGAGACATCCAGATTGTCGGGTCTCAGGGAGGTGCTACTGACAGGTAGACAGCACAGTCTCTGCAACAAAGAATAACTCAGCCCCAAATATCAAAGGTTCCAGAAATCCTACCCTGAGCCCCTTGGACTGCAAGGAGATCC
This sequence comes from Aepyceros melampus, assembly GCA_006408695.1. Taxonomy (NCBI): domain Eukaryota; kingdom Metazoa; phylum Chordata; class Mammalia; order Artiodactyla; family Bovidae; genus Aepyceros; species Aepyceros melampus. The sequence continues at coordinate 29,836 of SJXQ01005959.1, read as the reverse complement.
AACCAGTCCATTCTGAAGGAGATCAGCCCTGGGATTTCTTTGAAAGGAATGATGCTGAAGCTGAAGCTCCAGTACTTTGGCCACCTCATGCGAAGAGTTGACTCATTGGAAAAGACTCTGATGCTGGGAGGGATTGGGGGCAAGAGGAGAAGGGGACGACAGAGGATGAGATGCTGGATGGCATCACGGACTCGATGGACGTGAGTCTGAGTGAACTCTGGGAGTTGGTGATGGACAGGGAGGCCTGGCGTGCTGCGATTCATGGGGTTGCAGAGTCAGATACGAGCGACTGAGCTGAACTGAATGGAACTGAACTGAATCCTGCTTCCATTCCTTCCCTTGTGTGGCAGAAATTGCTCATTATTCACAGTATCCATTCTCCATTTTCATTTTCTCTTAATCAGCAAACCTGCCAAGCTTAGCTGGGCTGCATTCCCCAGCTTCCCTTGCAAGTGTAGACCTGTGTGCAGTTAGGGTTATCACAGTAGGCCTGAGAGTTCTATCCTTAAAGCTCTGCTTGCAAGACTGATCCTTGGCTGGCATCTGGAAACTCGAATTTTATGAGGATTCTCACCAGTCCCTGATAGGAGTGGATCCCTATGCCTAAACGGTATGGAAATATATAGATTATTTTGAGCCTTGCTTTTCTTCTGGGAGTCTGGAATTTGGGCACACTCTCCAGTAGAAAGTGGCATGGCCAGTTCCAATAAAAACCCCTGGGACAAAGTCTCTACTGAGTTCTCCTGGCCCAGCGCATTTCAGACATGTTACTACAGTTTGTTCATGGAGGAATTATGTATATCCTAAGTGACTTGTCTGGGTAGTACTTTTGGAGGCTTGCAACTGGTTACCTCTGTACTTCACCCAATGGGCCTTTTCCTTTTGTTGGTTTCTCTTTTTCTTTTCTTACAGTAAATCTTGGCCATGAATTTAACTGCATGCTGAGTTCTGTGAGTATTTCTGTATCAAACTGGAAGAAGTCTGGGAACTCCTTACAAAACATGTGACTAAATTCCAGCCAAGGGTAAGTGCACATAAGTCAACTTCTGGGTTACAGCCTGTAAAAAATTGATCCGCTCTTCTTTCTCTTTTCTTTCGTCCTATTCACTGGATTGTAGATTGTTATTTGCCAGCTTCAATCAGGTGGATGAGAACCATACCCTGCTGCAGAGGTTGGCAGACTTTTCCTCTAACAGGATTCTAATCTCTGTTGAAAATACTCATATCAGCCACTGTAGCACTAAAGCCTCCATAGACAACATGTACACAGAAACACATAGCTGTATTTCTATAAACCTTCACTTACAAACAGCAGCAGTGGGCCAGATTGTCTGTATGTCGTGGTTTGAGTCTCTACCCTAGAGGACAGAGAAAGAAGGTGATGAAAGACGTTTCTTCTTGGGTGTAACTCCTATGATGTGATCACCCCCACATGCTGTCCATTCAAATGTCCTCTTGTGTTTCCATCTAGTCCCATATATATCAAAATATCTATCAAAACAAGTACATGTCTGAATTCTCTCTCCACTCCATTAGTCTTTAAGCCCTTGAGGGCAAGGGCCATTTATCCCCATATCTTTAGTGCCCATCACAGTGCTCACCATGTATCAGGACTCAAAATAAATTTGTTGATGTGGTTAATTAAGTGTGCTTTTTTCTTATGTTCTTTACTGTTCATTCCCTGGCAGTGTTGCTGGCGAATGAATGAAGGCAGTATTACTCATCCAGTCAGAACTCTACTCTACAGCATTCTTGCAAAGACTTCCAGCCTCTAGGCTACATCTCGGAAGGACGCTCAACAGTGCACATGTCTCACTTCAGAGGCGCACTTGTTCTAAATCTTACAAAAGCATTTACTGCAGCAGAACAGAGTAAGCACTGAAAGAATGTTTATATCTCACAGCCAGAATCAGGTTCAGAATTTTTAAATTTTACCCAATGCCCTTTGTATTCATTGATCATGGGACAATGCTTCCTCTTCTGTGAAAACAAAGGTACCAGAAACGTTCCAATAATTCAGGTGCTCACTTTTTGGAGTGTTTCCTAAGGCAGCCAAAGGACAAATGATACCATTGGGACTGGTCTTGCTTGTGAGAGATAAAACTGCTCACCTGTTGGCCAGAATTTCTGGTTCTTCTACATACTCCAACTCCTGTTCCACTCTACAATGGAGTTCCAAATACCTTCCTATAAATCCTCCTATAGTTTTGGAAACACCTCGCTGGGTATGTTGAAGCTATAGCATCCTTATCTACATAGTTCCTCTTACATTAGTGCTCTACCATCCAAACTTATGTGAGATAAAGATTTGATTGTAACTGGGAGCCATCAGGTACAGCTCAGAAGATGTGTTAAGGGTAGGCTGTCCAAGCGAAAAGCTTTGGGTGTACTCTCTGCAGGCTGTCAACTCCCTGTGACTTGCCGGGCCAGCCCTTGCAGTTCTGATCTAGCACGTCACTACCCATATGAGGCTTTCTCTGGTTCCAAATGTTCACATAACTCCCGTCATGGCTGTCTTTCCTGGTACCTGTCTTCACCAGTGAGGTGGCATCAAGCCCTCAGCAGGGACTCCACTGTGGAGTCAGCAGACCAGCCTCTTTCTGGCCTGTCTCCTGAGGCTGCTGGGACATATACCTCCTTTGGGTGTCACTTACTGGCTACTTACTATCTGTGATAGAACAGCTAATCCAAGGACATCAAGACTTTCTGAAATCTAAGATGAATATGAGTTACATATTCAGAAATATTTATCCGTTCTGTTCAGCCGCTCAGTCGTGTCCAACTCTTTGCGACCCCATGAATGGCAGCACGCCAGGCCTCCCTGTCCATCACCAACTCCCAGAGTTCACTCAGACTCATGTCCATTGAGTCAGTGATGCCATCCAGCCGTCTCATCCTCGGTCGTCCCCTTCTCCTCCTGCCCCCAATCCCTCCCAGCATCAGAGTCTTTTCCAATGAGTCAACTCTTCGCATGAAGTGGCCAAAATCCTGGAGTTTCAGCTTCAGCATCAGTCCTTCTAATGAACACCCAGGACTGGTCTCCTTTAGGATGGACTGGTTGGATCTCCTTGCAGTCCAAGGGACTCTCAAGAGTCTTCTCCAACACCACAGTTCAAAAGCATCAATTCTTCGGCACTCAGCCTTCTTCACAGTCCAACTCTCACATCCATACATGACCACAGGAAAAACCATAGCCTTGACTAGATGGACCTTAGTCAGCAAAGTGATGTCTCTGCTTTGAATATACAATGTAGGTTGGTCATAACTTTTCTTCCAAGGAGTAAGTGTCTTTTAATTTCATGGCTGCAGTTACCATCTGCAGTGATTTTGGAGCCCAAAAAATTAAAGTCTGACACTGTTTCTACTGTTTCCCCATCTATTTCCCATGAAGTGATTGGACCAGATGCCCAATATTTACAAATTTGAGCTTATCTTGACCATTCATAAGACAAGAGAAGCAAATGTTATATGAAAGTGGGAGGTCAAGGACTGGGCAAAGCCTGGGACAGAAATGGGTCTGACCCCAAATAGACAATGTCCAGCACAGTAACACAAAATCGTGTGTTGAAAGAAAATGGTGTGAAGTTGAAAGAGCATATGGTGTTTTGGCCAAAGTCTGTGAGAACTCGGAGTGTCATCCTTAAACCCAAAGGGAGAGGTAAGTACATGCCTAGAGATTATCTGATTCTGGATCAAATAGAAATCAAATTCTTTATCTTGCTTCATATAAAAAGGTAATACGTGATGATGAAACATGATAAATCAATCCAATCTGGTCTGTTTTCCTAGGCTTTACTTAATTCACTGTTCCTACCTATCTGAATAAAATCAGATAATTTTTCTTGTGTGAAAGCCTTAGTAGCCATCCACCATTCAATTTCTGCTAATTCTAGACAGCCTATGACAAATCTGTTTCCACTCAGAAACATCCACTGTTCTCCCTTTAGCCTCTATTTTCACAGAACTTGTCTGCCACTCACAAGAAGACCTTTGTGGCACACAGCCTGTGTTACTCAGGGTTCCTTGATATGAATTATTTATTATCTCACCTCAGGGATATGCTTCTTGAGATCAGAAGCCTTCTGATCTCAAGTTAGCAGTTAGCCTAGCACAGCTATGTTGCAGCTACTCAAGGCACCCTTGCTTGATGGGTGGGTTCTTAAGGATTGCAGAAATGAAGAAAAACCGGAATAACAAAGACCATGGCACAAAAACATGAAAGGCGTGAAAGCCAGCTTGTACAGGAACCGAGGCCTCTTGGGAGTTTCAGGGCTCCTTCCTCAGAAGTCCTCAGATGCCAGGCCGGAGGCAGAGAGTCCCAGGGCAGGAGCTCCCTAGCTGCTTGCTTTTCCAAGTTCTGAAGTCCAGGAGAAAGTACTAGCCCAAGGCCCCAAACTCACTGTCCAGAAAGAAAACTCAAATCTGTACCGTTTGACAGGTCACCTTATGGACAGAGCCCAGACCCCAGCAGATGTTTGCAGTGATCCAGGCACATAAGGACATTCTGCAGGGGTTCTCGGGTCCCAGCACAAGGCCAGGAAGTGTGAGTCACGTGGGGCCTGAGAAAAACCAGATGCTTGGGAAAGAAATAACAGGAGATGTAGAAATATTGTATGGTCTAGACTGAATGCTTCAGTGGTCTCAAGATAAACAAAGTAGGCCAAGGGTGAAATGTGTGCGCTCAGGCAGCTTTCCCCAAAAGACTTCCAGCCCCTATCTTCAGGAAACAGCAAAGCCTCACTTCTGTGACCACAGGCAAACTTGGCATGCACGTTCTTGCTTTCTTTCAGCCTCATCAGTGTGCTTGAATTTATAGGACGGCACATACCCATCGCAAGCATTTCCCCAGATTCTTGGCCCTGATCTTGGGATATATGGAAAGGAAGTCTCTACAGGCATTTCCTTCCCGCAGGAGGTGCTTACAAAGGTGCCTTCCCTTTGCGAGGGAGGGGCCAGTGTTCTGGGGCTCTGCTCTGGCTGTTTGCTCTCCTCAGATATCACTTGCAGGTGGATAAGTGCTGGGAGCCACATATTCACTTCAGATAAGTTTGCAAAGGCTCAGGGAAGACTGGCTGGTCCCAGGAGAGGCTGGAGCCTAATGGTGCTTTAGCCAGATGGTGTCAGAGCACACTGTCCGTTCACGTGGGCATGGGAGGCAGTCAGCACAAATCTCTCGTTTGACAGGCTAGGGAAACAGTGCCCCAAAACTAGTGCTTGCAAACTTGTCGCTCCGCATTGTTTTCTTCCCATCAGGTTCTGAGGATCCGTCCAGGCTCTGAAACGTCATAACAAGGGTCCTGTCCAGCTGGGCTCACCCATCTGTGCCTGAGACACGCCAGAGCATTGTCTCAGCTTTCCCAGGGTGAGTTCCTGCGTTGGCTTTGTTTCCAATCATCCTGTTTCTGACCCTTACTTTGATCCTTTGGCTCATGTCCCTCTCCATCCTGATGAACTTTTCGACGTATTATTCTTTTGACTTGACTTAACTGGACTTTTAATCAACTTTCTTCCTCCAGATAGTTCTATGTGTGTGCCTGTTGGCACCCTTCCAGGCCCCCCTCCCACCCTGCAGACTCTTGTTCAGAGCAGCCCCGACTGGAGAGGAGCTAATTCCATCATTCCTCCCACATCTGGCTGCCTGGGAGGGCTGTAGGAAGCAGTTCTGCACAAACACATGTGTAATCAAATTATATTAGAAAGCCAGAGTCTTTATATTTAAAAGCCCCACATTCTAGATCAACAGAAGGACTATCAAAATATTTAGTCTATTAACTAACCAAATTAATATTGAAACCACCAAGCTCTTTGAGAACCACAGGTGGCAAGTGTCAAAGAATTGACCTCAATGGACAAGTAAACTATTTCAGTCCTTGAAGAAAATCCAGGCTTGCGATCCCAGGGTTACAAATTAGGCTTGTGATCTATTAATACAGTGTCAGTATATAGTGGTAGTAAAAAAAAATAAAAAGGAAGAAACACAAGTCTTCTGGAGAAAATTGAAAATGTATACACCTGAACATAACTAAGTAAATGCTATGAGTACTAAGGCAATGCCTTTCAGATTGTCAGCTTTTCAGGTAGACATGCAAATACCTGAGTCTGCATTCCCCGAGATGAATTCTGTTTTCTGTGCCTCTCAGACCTAATATGTGAATTTAAGGACTGTACGTGAGCAGTAATGCTATTTATTTATTCATCGGCCACACCACATGGCATGCAGGCTCTGAGTTCCCCAGCGAGGGATTGAAACTGCACCCCTTGCACTGGAAGCGTGGAGTCTTAACAACTGGATTGCTAGGGAAGTCCTCTTTGTTTTAAGTTACTATTTATATTTTAACCCAGCATTGCCTCTATGATGTTCCAGTCTGCTCAGCGGAGAGTAAAGCATCTTATAATTTCTTATTTTGGACTTGTGGTTCCCACTGTACCTTCTACCCAAGGAATTTCCCCTCATCTCTGTTTTTCCAAATTCAACCATCCTTGAAAGACACAGAAGGCCCTGCCTCTTTCCTGAAGCCTTCTGAGGTAGTGCCAGACAGCCATGCTTTGTCTCGTCTTTCAAGCTCTTGTGCTGCTCATTGTTCTTCCCACTCTTCTAGCATTGGCTGATTATATGAACCAAATACTAAGGCTCATGAAAATTTACCCGGGGACACAGATCAACACACACACGCTTTCTATAAAAGTACAACTCCTTAGTTAGGAGTCTTAGTTCTAGGATTAAACATAGCTTCCTTTTAGAATGAGTTACAAATTGGCAGCTCATGGAGCATACTCAACACAAGAAGTCAGATTTTTTTTTTTTTTTTTTTGCCCTATACAGTGTTGGGTGGTCCAATGTTTTAGTAAAGTCAAATTATTATATACTCAATATTTTAAAACTGGGAATTTTCTTCTCTCTCTCTCTCTCTCTCTCTCTCTATATATATATATATATATATATATATTTCTAGCTTTTCTTCAGTTCTCTGAAGTTTTGCCAGCACTGGAGTCTCCTGACTCCCTGTAGGAGGACCACTCACTCTGGATGGAGTCAGCACTTCGGTGGTTCCAGTCCTTATGTCCCTCGTGTTTCCACCGCACTGAAGCTAAGGGCCCTGTGCTTTCTGTCATCCTCCAAGCATCTCACTTCATTTGCCTTATGTGTCTTGGCTCCTAAGCATCTGAGTTTGCAAGGTCCCTCGACACGAAATTGTTTTTACCTGCAGTTTCACCTAACTCTTTTTGATTTCTTTAGATTTTAGTAGCCACTTTAAACTTCCTCCTGTCTTCACTTTAGGTATCAACCTTCTCTTACTTAGCTCATTGGCTGCTGAGAGTCTTCAGACTTCAAAGCAACTGAATTTCAAAAGCTCTTAACTACATATTTTGAAATAATCTGTCTTAACTCTCTCAGTTATGAAACTTCTCATTCACTCTTCCCTCCCTAATTCTTTTCTTAAGAGAAACTGATTTATGATCAGCATTGCCTGTTCCATCAGTTTGGTAAAAATTAGAAAGAGCAAGGTGTTAGCATTTCCACCCCTGCCCAGGTTCTTACAGAATGGAGAGTGGCTTATTTTTCAGTACAAGTGAGAGACATCTTTTACCAGCTTGAGGGTCATGTTGTCATCCACATTAGGGTAAGTCAGCTCCAGGAATCAAGAACTCATCCCTCCATGAGCCACACAATTCTGAGGATCTTCCCCATGAATGAGACCCAGGGCACCAACCTGGCACTTGCGGAAATTAAGCCTGGAAATGGGCTCTGCAGCTTAGACTGTTCTCGCCCTGATCCAGTCTGTAAACATGCAGTCAAATCTCATGACTCTCTGAGCTAATGGCGTTCAGCTACTGGAAGGTCTTTGGAGGGCAATCAGGTGCTATTAAAAATATGCTAATGGCAGCTTGTGATCTAGCAGCAGGACCCCAGGATTTAGGGTTGGCATGGCAACTGCCAGCAGATAGTTCACGCAGAACAGGAACAACGGAAAGAATTAGAATGAGCTGCTTAAATGCAAGTGTTAATAAAAAATGTGGAACACCGTTGAGGACTAGAGAGAGTTTCTGCCCTCAGCAGCCAAAACCAAAAACACACACACACACACACACACAGCAGAATACCTGGAAGTGAAATGAAGACCTTCCCTTCTGCCATGGCCATGGAAAGCGAGTCAGCCATTAGAAAGAATTTTGTACTTAGCCTGATGGTTTTATAATGACCTATGACCTTGAAGAAATCTGTATGTTTCATGTGTGGATGAGAGAAGTATCATATGTGTATGCGTCTCCCCACCAAGGCTGAAAGAAGAGGTCTGACAGGGAACAGCTTTTAGCAATCTACTGTCTCAGAGGCAGTACAGATGGCATTTTTGCTTTTAGCTTAACTGAATGTCAGAGAAAAAAGGGGGGGCTCCCTCACAAACACATATCCAACCTGTAGAAAGAGTTGGAAACTGGGTCTTGCATCCAGGTGCCTATCAGTTACTGTGAAAGCCTACGATGTGTTTAAATATATGTGCAAATATATGCACGCCATTATTTTACATGTGCCCTGCACTCTTTCCCCTCTTTGTCTGAAGCTGGAAGTTTTACAGTGAGTCTCTGCCACTGTGGGCTTGGGATCACAAAACAAGATTCTTTCCTGCTTTCCCACTGCAAAGGGTCAACAGCATTGGAAATGATTTCCCATGGCGGAGATGGACAGAAAAACAGGCTGAGTTCACTATCTCCATTAGCCTTGCTAGCTGATGTGGTTGAGGGGAATGACAGAATAAAATCATGAGGAAGGGAGCTGTCTAAGACAGGCAGGGATGGGAATGGCTCCAGGAAAACAGAAGTAATATGTCTGCAGCCATCACAGACACCCCACAAGCTGAAGGTGGAAATGAAGCCATCTACTCCAAATCACACATATCTTTGGGGGGCAGAGGGAAAGAAACAGAGGTAGACAGACCATGATTTAAGCATGTTTGGGAATATAGAAGGGATCCTGGGAAAATCTGTAAAAGTTCAAAAGACAATCCATACGTAGAAAAGTAGGAACAGGGCAGAAAAGGAGTTCAACTCCTCAAAGATTCATGTCTCAATTCACACTGTCCTTAGTTTCACCTGAAACTTCAACTTTGGGAAAAGATTGTGTCATTTGACAAATATACTTTTCCAATGACTTAGGCATAACTTCCTTTTCTTAGTCACTTCCTTCCTTTTCTTTGATACAATAGTCCCTTAAAGAAAAACCAGGAGAGAAAAGCTGGTGGAAATGCTTGTGACTTGATACAATTGCTATTGTCCTAGACGTGGTCAGTCTATCAGCTACTGACAGGTGTTCTGCCACTGGAAGGATGGGCCTAGATATGGCTTCATATGAACAACACCTGGGAATCAAGGTTTGTGGGGACAGCCTGAAGTTTATATAATTGGGGAAGCCACATTTAAGAAAAAAAATAGAATTATGATACAGAATTGCTAGGACCCCCCTAGAACCTGGGAAAAGGTCTGGGCGAGTGAGGAGCCATGTCAGATGATATTTACTACCGGCTATATATTTCTATGTCATCACCTGTGGGGGCAGGGCCTTTCCATTGAGGGGTCCTTAGGCAAGAATAAATAGGGTCTATTCATTCTTTTTAATTTAAGCAGTCAGCCAAGATGTAGCCTGGGCTTAAAACACCCGCATTGTTGTCTGTTCATTAGACTAAATTCTACATCCTGTACTGCTAATAGCACTTCCTGAGGAAATGGCCTGGAATTCCAAGATAATATCACTAAGAAACCAAGTGACTTTAAGGCGACATGCTTATTTCTAGAGCTGCCTACATGACTATGGTGTGTGTGTCACTGCAAATAAGACGCAATCTCTTGGTCTTGTAGCAATACTGACATGTGTGGTGTGAAACTGAAAGACCCCACAAGGTCCATCTTGAATCCTTCTAGATGCCGAAGGTAGGCAGCTCATTGCTTAGGGGACAAGTGCAAATTTAATTAACGCTGTTATAGCATGAGCCTCCTGAAGAGGGATGTGATAAGAAAGTAGAGCCCTACCGTGATAATTTGTTGTTGTTCAGTCACTCAGTCATGTCCAACTCTTTGCAACCCATGGATGGCAGCACGTCAGGCCTCCCTGTCCATCACCAACTCCCGGAGCTTGCTCAGACTCATGTCCATAGAGTCAGTGATGCCACCCAACCATCTCATCCTCAGTCGTCCCCTTCTCCTCCTGCCTCCAATGTTTCCCAGCATCAGGGTCTTTTCCAATGAGTCAACTCTTCGCATCAGGTGGCCAAAGTATTGGAGTTTCAGCTTCAGCATCAGTCCTACCAATGAATATTCAGGATTGATTTCTTTTAGGATTAACTGGTTTGGTCTTGCTCTCCAAGGGACTCTCAAGTCTGAGGTGATAATAGGAATCTGTTTGGGGGGGATCTCAGGAACACCTGTGTTTCAGGTGCGCAGGAATCTAAAGGGGTCAGGGGATGTCTGTCTTCAGCAGGGAATGTCTGTCTTCCTGCGGGGCTTCTCTGAGGATCCTCGTTTCCTCTGTTTGCTGGTGTCAGGCACAAAGGATGTGAGTGGATGAGGACTTTCTTTTGCAAGGGCGCCCTCTTGTGGGAGTCTCATTATCTTGCAAAGGACGGGACTATCCACCCATCCCCCGCTGCCCCACACAAGGCACAATTGTGAGGATTCCCAATGTTTCCTGTAAAGTCTCAAAAACCGAGTCTCATCCAGCATTGATCTCTCCTCTATCTCCTTGCTGTGGTTGAACTGGTGTATTTCTCAATTCTATTGTGCTACGCTTAGTCACTTAGTTGTGTCTGACTCCTTGTGACCCCATGGACTTGTAGTCCGCCAGGTTCCTCTGTCCATGGGATTCTTCAGGAAAGAATACTGGAGTGGGTTGCCATGCCTTCCTCCAAGGAATCCTCCCAACCCAGGGACCGAACCAGGGTCTCCCACATTGCAGGTGGATTCTTTACCGTCTGAGCCACCAGGGAAGTTCAAGAATAGTGGAGTGGGTAGCCTATCCCTTCTCCAGGGGATCTTCCCAACCCAGGAATCCAACTGGGGTCTCCTGCATTCCAGGAAGATTCTTTACCAGCTGCGATACCAGTGTTAGTCTTCTTAATTCTATTAGAGCCTCCTATACTGATAACCCGGGATTCCCTGGTGGCTCAGACGGTAAAGCGTCTGCCCGCAATGAGGGAGACCTGGGTTTGATCCCTGCGTCAGGAAGATCCCCTGGAGAAGGAAACCTACTCCAGTACTCTTGCCTAGAAAATTCCATTGATGGAGGAGTCTGGTGGGCTACAGTCCATGGGGTTGCAAAGAGTCGGACATGACTGAGCGACTTCACTCACTCACTCATACTGATAATCCAGTTCCCTGTGAGGCAAAGTGAGCGTCCTTAGCACAAACTGCTTGCACCCTTCTCGTCATTCTCCTAAATTCAAAAAACCCTGAATTAATCTGTCCCTTACTTGTCTATTTCCTGGTGGTCATCCTTAATTTTCCCCAATCTTTCGACTTACTTTCACTTCCAGGCTCTCTCATACACTATTTTCTTCGGCTGAAGCATGTTTCCTCCTAACCTTCTCCAAATCTTAGTGATTCTTCAGATCTCAGTCTAAAAATCTGGGGACACCTGTTCCCCCTCGAAGCCTGGAGTTGGGGCCTGTTCTGCAATTGTGTACAGTGCTCTTTACTGCCCTAATATAGCTCTTACTGGGCTCCACTGTCATCATATTTTTATATTTATCTGCATTTCCCACTAGCCCAGGCTCCCCAAGGGCAGAAATCCTGTGTTTCTATGTTTTGTTCCTGGTGGTGACACCAGTGCCCACCCAGTCTGTTGTCCATCACTTAATAGGTGTTAGTGGATGTTGGGTGAGGAGTAAATGAGTGGCACAGGAGAAGACACAACGCTGTAACACTGCCCACCGCTCCTCAAGCATCGATGTACACACATTCACTACAATTCCTGTGCAGTAATTACCAGCTTAGCAAACAACTGCTGCTGCTAAGTCACTTCAGTCATGTCCAACTCTGTGGGACCCCAGAGATGGCAGCCCACCAGGCTCCCCCATCCCTGGGATTCTCCAGGCAATAACACTGCAGTGGGTTGCCATTTCCTTCTCCACTGCATGCAAGTGAAAAGTGAAAGTGAAGTCGATCAGTCGTGTCCGACTCTTAGCGACCCCATGGACTGCAGCCTGGCAGGCTCCTCTGTCCATGGGATTTTCCAGGCAAGCGTACTAGAGTGGGGTGCCATTGCCTTCTCTGATCAACGGGTAGCAAACAACTACCCAGCACCTACTATGTGTCAAACACAGACATGGACACAGTATGGAAGGAATCAACAGAGAAATTAAAAAGAAGTAGAAATAGCAGTGGGTGCGGGTGGGGCGGGGGCGGGTGGCGAGGATGGTGTCCACAGAGCCAGAGGATGAAAGGGGTT